>CM076571.1:15832108-16034649 GCA_034641835.2 Pinus albicaulis
AAGGATTTCTTGACAGAAAAGATATACAACAGAAGCTGCTGCAAAATATGTGGCTGAATAACACTGTATGACTGAAACTCTAAAAAATATGGCTGGACATGCAATTAAATGGTTGTAGATTCTTCCTCTATCTTTCCCAAAGAAAGGCTGATCCTTCTCTTGGGAAACTAGCTCCTCAAATTGGGGTTGTAACCCCTTCCACTGCACACCTTAAGAAATAACGCACTTTTCTGAAGGGACTACATTTTTGCTTAAGGTAGATGCTTGGCCCAACACCAGGTAGTGGGAAAATTCAGATCAGAAACCTCCTCTTAGATTTATTGAACATGATCTCCAAAGAAGAGTAGGGAATCCCCACCCGGGCAAACCCTTACACTAAGCAGTGCAGCAACTTAGCTAAACAGCTAAGTATGCAGGAAGTCTAAGTAGAGCTCATGAAAATATAATCTCCAATATGTCCATATTATTTCCATCTCCTTCATTATATAATTGATGAGCTTCCTCACCAAGGGTCCCACCCACTATGAGGTTGCTTCCATGCAAAGGCTCCACAAAAACTGCGTTGTCCAACAAGATGGTTCAATGCATCTAGATAGTTTTGTTGACTTGGTCAACCTTGAATGATTCTTCATGCCTTGTCCCTTTTCACACTCAATGTGACTTCATTTTATCTAGCTAGATTTGATCCCTATTCACATTGAGTTGACTTTATTTAGAATCCATTTCTTTGAGAGTAAATCATGTTGACTTGGTCAAACTTGACCTTGCCCACATAGTTTAGGCCTTGCTCACACATGTGGATGCTTAAAATAGTTATTACATGATCCCCTTTCACATTAGGATGGATTTTTATTCATATTTGAGCAAATTATGAGCCTCCTTGCCCATTTTATTCATCAATTAAAGTTTTAAGAGAAAAATTAATATTCCCATTAGCTGAAGCTAAATTGGGAACATTACAGTCTCCCTCTCCCACATGTTGCTTGTCCTCAAGCAACTGCAAAGGTGCTTCAAAATCTCCCCTCTTCTTCTTGTGACCCTCTCATCCATATTTTCCTCCATTGCTTTAAGATTTCTGCAAAAATTCCATCTCCCAATGGCTCCTCCCAAGTGTGTAAGTTGGCCTTTGGTGAATAAACCCAATGGCTCTCATCATGAAAGAATGGAAGGTTGTTATGGAAACCTTCTTGCTAATCCATGGCCTTCTCAAGAAATAAGTGATGACAATCATGGGTAATTTAATCATCAATAGAGGTCTCCCTCTTCCATGCTATCATCCAAATAAAATGAATCACCCTCCAGCTTGGTAATTCATAGAAAAGCTCCTCCCAATTTCTCATGAGAGGCATGCCCCAAGTGCTCCAACAAAACATATGGTCCACATCATACAGAAACAAGTAATATGCAATGGTGGCCATATATTTTCTCATGCTCCCCTTGGAACATGTAGTGCAGAAAAAGTAGGGACTCTCTTCCCCCAAAGACACACCCAACCAATGTGTCTTTCCTCCAACCATGTCCCCAACAAAACTAAGAACATCTTCCGCATGTGGGATCATAAGTAAGATCATGCTAGCTGCCATATACAATAAGGGAGAAGGACAATGGTCCCTCATGTGTAACCAGCACAGTTTTCCTCCTAAAGACCTCATAGATTGTGTTAAGTAGTTTTTTCTTGAGCTTGGAATCTTTAGTTAAGTAGATCTGATCATGAACATGAATGATTCCATTAACTAATTTATAATTTCCAGCCATTGCTTGCTCATCAAGAAGCTTACATGTGAATAGGTCCTTAGAATATTCCATCAAGAGTTGGGACTCCCAATAAGGGTCTAGATTTCCCAACATTGACAGCGTTGTAGAAATCTGAAATGATGCATTTTTCATATGATGGCTCTCCACCTTGAAATGCTTGATGTCAAAGTCACATGTTGGAGTATTCCAAACCTTCTTTTGCTGCCCCTATTGCAGCTCATCTTTCTCAAGACAAGATTGGAGTTTAGGAAAGTCACCCTTCCCTTGAAAGGTTCTCTTTCTCAAAAACCTCCACCTCTTTGCTCCTGCATGCAAAAATGAAATTATTTTTTTGTTATGTTCAGAAATATTCATTATATATTGGAGTATCCTTTGCTGCCCCAAAGTTATGGAATGGCCTGTTGATACTATGCTCTTATCAGCACAAATTTCTGAATCTATCCCCTCCAATGCAAATAGATGAATGGAAGAAAACAAGGTCAACTTCAGAAATTTTCCTAGCCTTCCATCAATGGTTTTCAGCACTGTGGTGGATCCTTCCAAGGTTCTGTCTTTAAAAAAATATGTTTCTTCTGCATATAGTTGAGAGAACACTTTAGTTTCCCTCCAATCAGGAGGTCTTCCTGCTGAAATGCCTCCTTGCAAAGAGGCATCAAGGCATAGAGTAGGATGTGAATGTAGGTGGACAGACTTTCCCCTACCTTTGTTGCATGGGTCCTCTTGCCTTCTTTATTCTTCCGAGCTCTGAAATAGAGAAGGGTTCATGCTCTTCATCTCATGATGCCATTCCTCCTCTTTTCCTCCTCCTATATTCAAGATCCCGTCACTTGGCAATGAAAGTACATGCTGCTCATGTGTTATGCGAAGAGCTCTATGTGTGAGACCTTTTGGAACTCTTTGCAAGAGTGTAAGAGTTTATTTTCTTGGAGCAAGTGCTACCTCCTCTTCTCGATGAGGTACTTGAGGTGCCTTTGTCATGACTGCGTTATTCTCCCCTGCTTTCTCTTTCTCCTCTTCAATAGTTGAAGTTGCCTTACCTTCAACAAGAGACCTCAAAGCTTGGTCTTCTTTCGAAGAAGGAAACTTCATATCTTTCTTTTGAGAAGAAAGCTCCTCATCCAAGGAAGATCTTGCCCTTAGAAAAGTATCAAGCAAGCTCACCTCCCCTTCATTGGTTTTCAGAAATGGAGTTGGATTTATAGCCCCTCCCAACTCATGCAAAAGTTTTGTTTGATGTGGTTTGATAGTTGTAGTAGAAGATGTTTCACATGAAATATCATCAAACCTCTCTACTAATCTTTTAATTAAATTTGCATAAGTATATGTATTTGAATTATTTAAGGAAAATGATTCAAACAACAACCAAGCATAGGCCTTACCCTCAAAATACATCGCTGTTACTTTGATGGCCTCAAATTCTGAAACTTGATGTTGCTGCACAAAGGTGCCTAGCTCCTTCACCCAAGCCCTAGCTGGACATAGAGGTGATCCATCAAAAGTGGATAGAAAGAATATACCCTCACCCTACTTCTTTCTCCTTGTGCTCTTTCCCTCCTTCATTTAGCAAAACCCATGGAATTTCAAGTGACCTTTGAACTCCTCGGATTGATCTTCATATTCCTGCAAATAATCACCAAGAGTATCTTTCTTTGGCACATCTCCTTTCTTCCTATTTATGAAGAAATTTCCGATAGAGTGTGGTAGATATGATGATATGGCTGAGTGCTCATATCCAAAATATGAGGAATTAGAATCTTCCTCCTGTATAGGTTTTGTTGAGGGATCTTCATGTGTTTCCCTCCTCATTTCTTTGATGCCCTTACTTCCACCTTGCAGATTTGGAAAAAGAAGTTTTGAGAACCTCCTCTCTCTAGAAAATAAGGATTTTCTCTGATTTCTTCTACAAATCTCCTCCTCCCCATGATAAGACTCCATAATTCTTGGGCGCACAAGCTGAGCCAAGATTGTTGCTTCGATACCACTGTAATGTTCCAAAATTGGAATTTTCTACAACAATAAGAATACCTTAAGGTATTAAAAAGTTGGAGAACAACAAGTAATCAACTCATGCAACGTGTTTTAACACATTTCCATTATAGGAACAATCACAGCAACAAACTATGCATTTATACAGTTCACCAAGGGGGGAAATGCAGTTATTTTTGCCTCAAAAATGCTATTTTCTGAATATTGAGTTAAAACAGTGGAAAATAATGGTTTTTTCCCTTAGAATGGAAAAAATAGGACATGCATGCAAAATATTTTCAGAAAAAAATTCCTTTAGCTTAGTTAAACAGGCCTCCCATGCTCAAAATAGCTTAAAATTGCAAAAACCCCAAGACTGCCAAAATGCCGGAGTAGCTGCACTAGTGACTGCGTAGTCTAAAGAGAGGTAAACTCAGAAAATAGAGAAATATGACTGACAATGTTATTATAATACTAAATGATGTACAAAATCAGAGATCTAATCTCTTTTACACAAATCCAAGAAGACCCGACAAGGATTTCTTGACAGAAAAGATATACAAGAGAAGCTGCTGCAAAATATGTGGTTGAATAACACAGTATGGCTGAAGCTCTGAAAAATATGGCTGAAAATGCAAAGAAATGGCTCTATATGCTTCCTATATCTTTCCCAAAGAAAGGTTGATCCTTCTCTTGGGAAACTAGCTCCTCAAATTGGGGTTTTAACCCCTTCCACTGCACACCTTAAGAAATAACGTAGTTTTCTGAAGGGACTGCATTTTTACTAAAGGTAGATGCTTGACCCAACACCAGGTAGTGGGAAAATTCATATCAGAAAACTCCTCTTAGATTTCTTGAACAAGATCTCCAAAGAAGAGTAGGGAATCCCCACCCGGGAAAACCCTTGCACTAAGCAGTGCAACAACTTAGCTAAACAGCTAAGTATGCAGGAAGTCTAAGCAGACCTTATGAAAATATAATCTCCAATATTTCCATATGCTTTCCATCTCCTTCATTATATAATTTATGAGCTTCCTCACTAAGGGTCCCACCCACTATGAGGTTGCTTCCATGCAAAGGCTCCTCCACAGAAACTACGTTGTCCAACAAGATGGTTCAATGCATCTAGACAGTTTTGTTGACTTGGTCAACCTTGAATGATTATTCATGCCTTGTCCCTTTTCACACTCAAGGTGCCCTCATTTTATCTAGATGGATTTGATCCCTATTCACATTGAGCTGGCTTTATTTAGAATCCACTTCTTTGAGAGTAAATCATGTTGACTTGGTCAAACTTGACCTTGCCCACATAGTTTAGGCCTTGTTCACACATGTGGATGCTTGAACTAGTTATTACATGATCCCCTTTCACATTAGGATGGATTTTTATTCATATTTGAGAAAATTATGAGCCTCCTTGCCCATTTTATTCATCAATCAAAGTTTTAAGAGAAAAATTAATATTCCCATTAGCTGAAGCTAAATTGGGAACATTACACTCTCTTTCTCTCTAGGTAATCATCCTTCTAGTTTGATGAATCCCTGAAACATAACCATAATATTCATTAGACTCCTTTTCATGCAAAAAATTAGGCAAATTTTGGGTACAATGCAAGAATAAATAACATGAATTACGCCCAACGCAGTCTTGAACAAGAGACAATGCATTGCATATGCACCTAAGCTTCAATTTAGGTGCTCCACAATGCAATTTTCAATGCTCAAGGGTGCATTTCCATCTTTGGAAAAATAATTTACCCTAAGGGGCCCAAATCCCTAAAAAATTGCAATGAAATGAAATGAATTGACTACTGAAAGAAAGAGAGGGTTTATGGCACCAACCTGGATCAAACGGAGATCAAAACCATCCACAGAATCGATCACAATCAATGACTGAAGTTTAGGGGCAAAAACAGGTTCAGAGCTCCAAAATGCAAATGGTAACTTTCAAATGGTAAAAATGAATAGTAAATCTCTTTTAACTGGTCATTTGATTATTTTCAATTCATATTTATTGCCGTGACTATGGTTTTATTCAATTTTTATCATGAAATAGGTATTTTTAATCCATTTGAAGTTGTTCTGAATAGGTTTTGCAACTAATGCACAGATTAGTCATGCATATTTATTTCAAGAATGATTTAACCACAAAGCATATTTTTATCCTTATTTTTCGAGCTTTGATAAAAAAGAAGAAGAACTTGAAGTGCACTTTTATCTCTTTTTTGAGCTTCAATAATAGCGAGAAAGGATCCCCTGAAGTCTTCTTTTAGCTCTTTTAAGACTCCGATAATGTGAAAAGATTTCCGAGCACTTGTCTTTTTGAGCTCGTAAAAGTAAGTGAATTGATATATTCTCAGTATAAGTTTGACCCTTTTCTAGACTCAGATAGATTATTTACGAAAAAGGAATACCTTAGTCGAACATGTCTAGGAGGTTCTCTCAGATATTATTTTACACTTTTTTGAATCTAAGCAATAACTTTACGAAAAAGTACCTATGGAGTTTTCTTTCGTCCTCTTTTTCAAACTCTCTAAATATGAAAAAGGACCAAGTTGTCAGTATCGTTAGGCTCGTTAAAACATTAAATAGAGATGGGCTTGTCGATCATGGAAAGAATTGAGTTTCATTCATCACTAAATTTGTTAAATTATTAAATAGTGATACATTATTTGCCCGAAGGGTTGAACTATAGATCAAGCAAATGTTATCCTCCTCAAGCTTGTTAAAAAATAAAGAGGTACTGGTTGAAAAATGACTAGGGAAAATTTGGGAAAGTAAATAGAACTTTTATGGTAGCAAGTCGCTCTTTAACATGACACTTCACTCCATCACTGTGACTATTTGGGTTGGGTAATCTTCTTAACGGTTCATTCATACCTATGGTTCATCATACCTTCACTTTAGTTTTGGGTCAATGCTACCGACTCATCTCAGTGTCGCCGATATGTTAAACAAAAGTCATCCAGTGAATACTCATCATTCTTCAATACTCATAAACCTTCATTCTCATGACAATCATCCCTGAACATTGCTATATCAAGTCACATTTTGTCTCCGAATTCAGTAACTCCCAATTCACAATAAAGTAACTTCCTATCGACGTAAAATCATCATCCAGGATGTTTACTTAGAAACATCATCCTCCAGTACCATGAGGCTTGTTACAACATCGACAAGATCCTCGCTTCCAGACTTTTGAACGAAATATTTAGTTTGGCATTCAACATCAAATCATATATTCAAACCTTATGATATGTACTATAGTACCCTGAGGGCCATTAACATCAATGGTGGTTCTCTCGTGTTTGTTAACAACTCACATCATTGGCTGGTAATCAAATGATGTCTTACCATGTTCGACTACAAATCATATATTCGCATGGCTAGAATTGTACCCAAACGATCGAGTGAACGAGATAAGAAGACCCCTGATCTAGTTTCAGCCATCCGGGTTGCGATTTTAGGATTGTTGTACACATCATCTGTACAGTGACCTTACATACAGATCGTTATACGAACATGGGCCTATATTTGTAGGCATGTTTGTATTGGGTAACATTCCAATGTAGATGACTTTATGCACTATGTACATGTTATTAGATAGTATTTATGTGCTGAGCATGGGAATGCCTTCCCTCAGCAATTCGTGATCAAGAGGATATATCAAGATGTAATTTATTGTAAGATTGATGCAGGTCACCACTCCGCTTCAATTCCAACCCATCACAGTATAAAGCATCTCATTAAAAAAATATTGTTATTATTATTCTAACTTCATTCTTTAGGGGGAAGTTGTTATAGGTTAATTTGGGCATCATTCCCAATGACATGGTTGAACTGGACATCATCCCCAGAACAAATGAAATAGGGTCTATCATCCCCTATCATTTCAATTGCTACATGCCCTAGGACAAGAACAAGAACAAATCATCCATGACATCCATTGCAAGATTTCCAATATTTTAAGTACATGTTATATCACCTATGAGCTCACCAACACAGTCTCTCAGGGGACTAACTGCTTTGCATATGCAGTTACCTCCATTCAAGGGTGCTCTGCAAAGCACTTCCCGGCATTCAAGAGTGCATTGGTCAATTGGGAGCGAAATTCTCATTGTTCTGGAATCTCCACATGGCCAGTTCCTTCTAGAAGAGTCCATATGTGTCAAAATTCGAATCCATGTGTCCATCTAACACCTTTGAGGTTGGAAACATTTCTTGCCTATTATTAGAAAGTCATTGATTGAGAAACTACCTTCATCTCTTCTATAAATTGAGCACATATCCTACTACTTGAGAAGGAAGAAATTTGGGTAAAGAAATGTTGTTGAATTCTCAATTGAGTATTTGATTGGAGTGATATGCTGCTAGAGAGATGTTCATTGTGATGAGGCTGGGATGATGCTAGAGTTGGTGACATAAAATCAATCACTAGTTGTAACCTTCCCCTTCTATCCATTAATAAAGATTGCTGCTCATTTTCCCACATATGTATCTGTATATGTTTATATTTTTCATATCATGGATTCTTAGATGATGTATATGTTTCATGTTTCATTGATTTAAATGATTAAGGTAAATAGCCATCTGTATATTGAAATATCTTTGATTTTTAGTGTTCATACTTGCAGGAACTAGTATGGCGATCAAAGTTGGATTGGAAGCTACAACAAGAGCGACAAAAGGGGAATAGGAAGTGCTTGGATTCCAAGTAAGTTTCTCTATCTTTCTCTATGTCTATTTACTCTTAGGAACAATGTCTGCAAAGTCTTTGATCTGTTTTTATAAATGCATAGCACCAAAATTAGGGAATTTGTTTTATCCGTAATTCATAATTCCGCATAATAGGACGTCAATTAACCCTACAAGTATTGAACCAGAGAGATCTTAACTAAGCTTGTTGAGAAAAATTTGACAAGTGCAAAGAAATTCCTTCAAAGAACAACAAAAAAAGAACAATCTTGTTTTTGCAGTCTGTATTGAAAGTTCATAATAGCTAATGTGTAGAGTGTCAAAATTTCCAAGTGCCACATTATTCATTCTAATATTATATTTTTTCCACTTGTTATAACCAAAACAATAAATTTAGTACACATAGTTGATGAGGTCCAACATAAATGAGAAGTTTTTATATACTAACGTTTGTGTCCATATGTTATTTTGCATAATTCCTTTAATGTTTTCGATAATTAAACAAATCTTTTTCATTATATATTGTGATAAGCCTAATAAATTATGACTTACTACTTTTTCAATTTTTCAAATTTTCAAATGCTTGTGTGCAGGGATCTTCTATCTTCTTCTTGTTATTCAAGATGAGCCAAGAACTTATTCAATGGAGTAATGGCATGGTCGAGGAGGAAAAATTGGCTCATTTCCATCTTGTATTGCACAAATAGTGTCATTTCATATTTAGGAATTAAATTTTCATGGTAGCACTATGAATTTGATTAGGGTTTCCTCCAACTGCAAAAATATTACAAATTCAACTATTAAACCTCGTTGAAAGATATTATCCTTAGCTAAATAAAAAATAAAACACCAAGTATTTGCCACACCTCATGTGAAATTCTGGTCTCACCATATCCATTATCCCTTCTAAGATAATTTTGGAGTTGTTCTCCCCTTGAGATGTTGTTGCTCTAACACTAACGAAATTCTTCTTTTGGTTTCTTGAGAAGCTCCCCTTGAGGCTATGTTGACTTCAATTTATCACTGAGGTCACATGTTTCTCCTTTTTATTTTTCCATACTTTAGTGAGCTACCAACTATTATGTACATTTTATTCCTGTTTATTATTTGATCTAATTTGGGTAGTCTTCTCATTTTTTGTCTAGACTTCTTTAGGCTACATGGTAGCTTGTAGTCTTTCGTTTTGTGGCCAAAATTGTTAAATCTATAACACCTTGTTTGGTCAATAAATGTAGGAAATGATGTGTATCTTCTTGTGATAATATTCTTCTTTGCATAAAATTTTCATTCAATATATTTATGTCCAAAATCATTGCACAAATAACAATAGCCATAATAAGAAGTTGTGTACCTATATTTTATTATCTCCTTGTAGGGTATCTAATTTGATTGTTTGTTTGAGGATACCTTCTTGTCTGTTTCACCTTTTGTTTATTAACATTATTTATATTACATTCTGCTACTACATGTCCTCGTTTATGGAAAATGGAAGCATGAGACATATTTCCTCCTTTGAAATCTTGCAAGCTTTCTAAACTCATCTCTATGGGAAGATTGCATCCTTGCAAAGTAGAATTTTTTTGTTTCATTTTTCTGCTTCTGGCTTTGCTACTTGTTTTTATTTTTTTACTTACCTAATCATGTTGTTGGTACCTTCTTCTATAGGTATTTTTGGAGCTACTTTATCATCTTCAATAGTTTCCTTTGAATTACTGCAATTTTTTGAGTTATACATGGAGAAAACCTCCTCTTCTATATTTGTACACAGTCTGTTATTTTCATCTAATTCACTTCTAGTTGAAACAATCTCAACCTATAATATTTCACATTGTTCCTCTTTCTCCTTTAGATGACTACTCATCATTTCTTCAATTATTCTAGATTCTTCCAATTGTGTCTAATTTATTCCTTGTACTCATGTTCTCTTTCATCACATATATGCAATAATGTCTTTTGATGTCTGCTTTCATTTGTCAGGATGTCTATTTCAATCAATATCGAATGAAGTTTAGTTTTATGTTCATATTTATTTTCCTAATGAGAATCAGATACATTTACACTAGAAAAACATGTCTCATTCGACTGAACGCTTTCCCTTTGAGAGGCATTTTTTCTTCTTCCTCCTTTCCTTCTCATTTTCTACAATTCTATTACTAGTATCTCCTTCATGCATGAGTTGCAACCTATCCCATATTTATTTTGCATATTTGAGATATGTCACTTTCTCAAGATCCATATTGTGAACATTGTTATCCATTGCACATTTTTCCTGAGCATTCGATTGTTGTTCTTGAATAAAGGGGGAGTCATTATTGTATCCATCATACACTAGGTTCTAGAGATTAGGTCCATAACCCATCGGTTCATATTTTTCCTTCTCTTTCCATTCTTGAAATTTTATAGTACTAAGCACAAATACATTTTGATAGTCCATGACTCAACCAAGTCTGCCTTTCAGTTGTTAGGCTTACACAAAAGAAACCTGCTTTGGTACCAATTGTTGGAAACTTGACTAAACTGAGAGGGGGGTGAATCAGTTTAGTGCAGTCATGAACATCACATTTTTTGTTTACGTTTCCTTTAAATATTTGTCTAAAACATTATATGAGAAACATAACACCTTATGAGCGATAGATTTAAAATAAAAACATCATGTAACATGTAAACCAGAGTATAAAAATCAACACGCAAATTCAACACATGTGGACACCATATATAAGTGGAAACCCATAAAGGGAGAAAACCACAATTTTTTTTGATGTAATATTGCAAAGCTATGCTCATGTTTCCTCTATTACATTAGCTTTTTGGAGGCTCCAACCTCTCTATTATTTTTCAATCTACAACTTGTTGGGAAGCTTCTACTCCTACTTACATAAATTTTCTACAAGCTACAACCGACAAGAGACTCCTACCTCAACACACTCCAACATGTTTCTTTTCAAAATACAACTTGAAAGGAGACTGCAATCCCCTAATAGATAAAATTTCAACGTATTGTTTTACTTGGTATTCAACTTTTCATACGTCTATCTCTGTCTCTGCCACTTCTTCCTCTATTTTTCTTCACATCAACTCCTCTTCTTCTTTCTTCTTGTACCAATAAACTCATAACCACTCTTTCATTTGCATCACACTATCTAACATTTAAGCCTTCCAAAAGCACATATTTTATAAAGAAAACTTGTTGGTTCTTAGTATTCCATGCAAGAATTTGAAATGAACAATATTGGTTCTTTGCATTCCAAATCTATCTCTTCATTTTCAAACCCTTTCAAATTTTGAATATTAAAAATAAATAAAATGAATTTCAAAATATTCAAATAATATGCATTAATATAATCCACCTTTAAAGATTACAAAAACTAAAGTCCTCTTGCATCACAACATTTTAAGCACCTCTAATCAACCTTTAATCAACTTAATATAATGCACAAATTAACCTTAAAATCATCCTTCAAATTTGCAATGTAACATTCGGCATTGCCATTGTCTTGCACCATAACATATCTCATTGTCTTACATCAGAACTTTTTCATGCATCTTTGACAACATTTCTTTAAGAAAATCAACTCAAGCATCATATGCACAAAATCAACCTCACATCACAACATAAGCAATCAACCTCTAATCGAGCAACATCGCAACTTATGAAAGCACAACTTATATAAGCAACCTCTAATAAGAAGAAACACATACGTACTCAGATCCTTCACCTCTCACCAACAACTCCTACTCAACACTAATCAACATAAGAGTTCCTTTACAAAATACCTTGCTCCTTTGTATCAACTGACATCTGTTGTCATCATATGTGTTGCTCCTTTTCCATCAAGAACAATAATGCCAACACACACACACACACACACACACACACACACACACACACACACACACATATATATATATATCATTGTTTAAAAATTACTGTATAATAATATATTTATAAGATTTAAAATTTAATAATATATATTTTATCTTCGCCTTAAAACTATGTGTGTGTGTGTGTGAAAGGAGTAAAAGTTCGTCTCTTAATTATTCATCATTAAGGGGTTATTTTATACATTTGGAAGAAGTGGAAAATTTACCTTCATAAAAACCATTAATAAACTACCACAACCACATTAGTAAATGTGATTTATATACGAGAAGGCGTGTCATCATGATTATGACTATTATTATTAATAATAATTTTATTGTTATTTAATATTGTTAATTAATATTCATTTAAATATTTCACATTAATATAAATATTAATAATTAAATATTGTTATCAATATTATGACGTCCACTAAGACCCATATGGTCTATCCAACCTTAAGAAAGAATTGGTTGATTAGGATTATTTAAAATCTTATTTTTATGATCGAAAATGAGGGAAAGAAGCGTTTGGAGGTCATTGTAGTTTTGCTCACTGAACACGTGGAGGAAGTTAATAGTGGGGAGAATGTTTTGGAAATGAGAGAGAATGTGAGTAAAATCATGACAATCTAAGAGAAAGTGCTTTTCATCTTGACTCACTTAATATTGCAAAAGAAGCATATTATCTAGTCCCAACTCAATCCAACTAACATAATCTTATTTTTCAATATCTGGCGGATAAATAAATCATTTTTACAACCAATATTAAAAATTATCAGCCTAACTAACAATAATAATAATCAATAAGTAATATATATCCGAAATAAAAATAAAAATATCCTTGCTCGTGAACCTCATCTGCAAACGAAAGGAAACTACAAAGAGACTACCTTATGGAAACCACAAGTGATGCATGTCAGCGACTTAGGAAAGTTGCTTTCTTAACTTACCATATACCCAAAGTTAATGGTCGGTTATGTCAGGTTTGTTGGCAACTATAACACCATTGTATAGTGCGCTATATTTGTGGAACCATTACAGTTGCTACGTCAGTCATTTGCAACGTGTGGGACCTCTGTTCGACCCAACTGGATCTCTCCTCATAAACACATGGAAGATATTTCTTTGTTTTTTCTCTCACCATCATTTAACGCGACAGTTGAGCTATTGCCAGTCACCTTAAAAAATGCGATCCATCCTCCATAAATGTAATATCCCAAAATCAGGATTACACAGCAAGCCTGCTGAAATAACGCACTCCTGAGAATTCAGTGCACTGAAATGAGTTTGCAGCTCCTGGATCCCTTAGATCAGCTCATCTAAGATCTAAATCCAAAATAAGAGCAAAAAAAAATCAAACTAGGTGGGTTAAACAGATCTGCCACAACCTAGTCTAGCTGGAAAACACCCAAGAGAGGAGCTGTAGCTATATGCAATGGACTGCTTTAGAAATAATGCAAATACACTGAAGCAAAGAAATAAGCTGATATGGGGGCTCAAATATCAGTTATATAACAGCAAATCAGATTTACATTATAGCCCATACATTTTACAAGAGAGAGAATGGAAATATACAGGAGAAATCCTCAGAAATGAGGTGCTACAACCATAAGAAAAGACTACATAAACATGATAGTGTTATTTTAAGCGGATGAAGTAGAATTTTATTAATACTCAGATCTAGAGCAAATATCTACATAAAAATATAGATCTATATCAGATCTGTGTATAGGAAGAGCTCATCTATACATTCCCCTTGGGGTTTTGTGCAAAACATGAAGCAGAGAGAGTAGATATGAGATCTAAAGTTGCAGATCTGTAGAATTATTCAGAAATTTCTGAATCATACAATAGGACAGAAGATCATATCTGAAACAAACATGGATTGGATGGCCAATCCATGGATCACCACAGTGAGAGGAATAATCCTAACACCGGAGATCTCTCCTCCAAAATGCAGACAAAACACCCTGCAACTTCTCCTTTGCAAATAACACAGTCCAAGGAGAGAAACTGCACTGTAGACTCTGAGAATGATTTTTCCTGATGCCAAGGTCTGGTTCTGAAGCTCAATCAACTAATGCACTCTTCTAGGAGGTTAAACCACCCACTCACTGCGAAGAGCCACTAGTATAGTCTAGATCTGAGCAGATCTAGTGTCTTCCACTGTAGCAACTCACAAGGACAACCCAACCCTCAACAAGATCAGCGCTGTAGGTGTAAGGTGAAGCTTGGCCTAAGCCTGATAGTGGACAAGATGGCACAAGTATCCTCCAAGAGCTGCTCAAGGAAGGAGGTGGGATTCCTAAATAGGAAAACCCAACAAGGGATGTCTAAGCAGACAATACCTCCAAAAAATAATAATCTTCAACAACCCCCTCATGTTTCCCTCCTCTTCCTTTTATAATATTGGAGTTTTTCCAAACCCTAAACCACTTCATTAGTTTATCCCCTTTCACATTTAGAGTCTCCTTCTAGAACTGCGCTGTCCCTCAAGGGGGTTCAATGCATCTAGGCTATGTTGTTGACTTGGTCAAGGTTGACCCAGTCTTGTGATTTAAACCCATTCACACATGCAAGAGTTTATTTACATAGCCCATATATGTCTCTGTTCACATAGGCATTGATTTATTCATGGTTTTCAGGAGTTTTACATGTCCTTTACAATTTATTCATCAATCATGAAATGCAGAATAAAAAAAGGCAAAATAGAATATTCCCATTAGCTTGGCTAATTGGGAATATTAAAATCCTCCCCTCCAAGATGTTTCTTGTCCTCAAGCAGCTGATAAGATGAGTGTTGCAAAATCTCCCCTCCTCCTCTTGTGGCCTCCTCATCCAATAGTCTCCACCATTGCTCCAAAATTTCTATAGGAATTTCATCTCTCAATGGTCCCTCCCAAGTGTGCAAGTTGGCCTTTGGTGAATAAACCCAATGACCTCCCTTATGAAAGAATGGAAGGTCTATGAGGAAACCCTCTTGCTGACCCGTGGCCCCCTCAAGGTAGGATTGATGAAAATCATGGGGAGTTTCATCATCCATGAAAGGCTCCCATCTCCATGCTATCATTCAAATGAAGTGGATCACCTCCCAGCTTGGCAATCCATAGAAAAACTCCTCCCCAATACATAGGAGAGGCATGTCCCCAACAAACATATGGCTCACCTCACAAAGAGACAAGTGGTCTACCATAGTGGCCATATCATATCTCATGCTCCCATTGAAGCATGTAGTGCAAAAAGAGTGGGAGGCCCCTCTCCCCAATGACACATCCCACCAATGTGCCACTCCTCCAACCACGTTCCCAAGAGTGAGAACATTTCCAACACATGGAATCATGGTTAGAATCATTCTAGCTACCATGTATGATAAAGGATAGGGAATATGTTTTCTCATGTCCAACCAGTGCAGTTTTACCCTTAACTTCCATAGAATAGGATATGAAAAGTGCCTCCTCCAACACTTGTTTGCTGCCCCATCCTTCTTGAATGCTTGGGGAAGGTGCATCAACATTGGTGTAAAAGAATCACACCATGAAGGATATAATAGCTTCCCAATAGCCTCCAAGGTATGACCTGCATCAACATAGTTCATGGCCTTGAGTGGTCCATGTAACCCATCATAAATAGTGCCCCCTCTTGGAGCAATGTTCTGCAAATGAGTGTTAGAAAAATATAAGCATATAGGAGATACATCATAATATTCAGAAAGACAAGTTCCTCTATATAATTGTTTTACATTAGTGAGGTAACTCATGGATGAGTTCCCTCTCACACTCAATGAGTAAGGAGGGGTGAATGATGGCTCTTCCCAAGAGCTATGTTCCTCCTCATCTAGCAAGTAATCCATGCACATATTCATATGAGAGTGCACCTCTTCCTTGAAACCTTCCCACATGAATCCACTTAAGATAGTATGATATGCTCTAATGAAGCCAATGGGTTTGGAAAGCAGGATCTCATAGGTTGCATTTAGTAGTCTCTCCTTGAGCTTGGAGTCTCTAACCAAATAAATAAGATTATAGAAATAAATGATTCCATCAACTACCTTAAACCTCCCATCCATTACCTTCCCATCAAGAACCCCACATGTGAAAAGGTCCTTGGAGTATTCCATCATGCGTTTGGAATCCCAATAAGGATTTAGGCTTCCCAAGAATGACAGCGCTATAGAGGTCTGAAATGCAGCCCCTATCATATCATGGCCCTCCTCTTTGACATACTTGATGCCAAGGTCACATGCTAGAGTGTTAAAAACTTCCTTTTGTTGCCTCCCTTGTGGTTGATCTTGCCAAGACAAGATTGAAGCAGAAGGAAGTCAATCTCAGAAAGTTCTTGTCTTCCAATACTTCCTTAATCTGGCCCATGCATGCAAGAGTGTTAACATTCTCTTGTCATGCTCAAAAATATCCTTTTTGAATGAAGATACCATGGGCTTCCCAAAAGATATGGAGTTTCCATGTGTCCTCATGTCCATGCCATCATAGACTTTTGATTCCTCCTCTCTCATCGCAGATAACTGAGTAGGAGATAGCAATGCCCTTTTCAGGAAATTTCTACCTCTCTTCTGAATTCATGAGAGATTTTTGTGCTATGCTGGCTTCTCCCAAGGCTCCCTCCTTATCCAAGTATGCAAATGCTGCCCATAGTTGAGAGAACACTTTAGTTTTCCTCTAATCAAGAGGTGCTTGAGGTGTTTTTGTTGTGACTGCGTTATCATCTCCTGCCTCCCCCTCCTCCTCTTCAATAGTTGAAGTTGACTCATCATCAATAAGAGACCCTAGACCTTGGTCATCTATTGAAGGAGGAATCTTCATGCCTTCCTCTTGAGAAGAGAGCCCTTCATCAAATGGATATCTTGACCTTGGCAAGGCATCCAAAAAACTTACACCTTCTTCCATGGTTTTCAGAAATGGAGTTGGATTCATAGACCCTTCCAACTCATGCAAAATATTTGTTTGATATGGTTTGATAGCCTCAGTAAGAGATGTCACACATGAAGTCTCATCAAACCTCTCTACTAATATTGCAATAAACTTTGCATAAGTAGGTGTATTTGAATTCCTTCAGGAAAAAGACTCAAACAAACACCAAGCATATGCTTTACCTTCAAAAGAAAGTGTTTCCATTTTGATGGCTTCATTTTCTGAAACTTGATATTGTTGCACAAAGTTTCTTAGCTCCTCCACCCAAGCCCTAACTAGACATTTAGGTGACCCATAAAAAGTATATAGAAAGAATTTTCTCACACTAGGCTGCTCCTCCTTTGTGCTTTTGTTCTCCTTGACCTTGCAGAACCCTTGGAATTTCAAGTTATGTCTGAAATCCTTAGATTGGGCTTCATACTCCCGCAAATACTCTCCAAGAGTCTCCTTCTTGGGTACACCTCCTTTCTTCCTCTTCATGAAGAAATCACTGATAGAATGTTGAAGATTTGGTGATATGGATGAGTGCACATATCCATGAGATGAGGATTTAGAATTTTACTCATGTATAGATCTTGTAGATCTGATCAGGAGATCTTCTTGCTCTCGAAACTCTCTAGGATTTTCACTGCTCTTTCTCTCTTCTTCTTGTTCAACCTCCTCGGAGAGGTTCTTACTGGATCTGAAAAGTGATGAGATTAAGCTTATCCTCTTCATCATTATAACCTTAATATTTTATTTATATCACTTTGGATTGAAGCCCACAGGTTGAGCCAAAGATCTTGCTCTGATACCACTGTAATATCCCAAAATCAGGATTGCACAGCAATCCTGCTGAAATAACGCACTCTTGAGAATTCAGTGCACTGAAATTATTTTGCAGCTCCTGGATCCCTTATATCAGCTCATATAAGATCTAAATACAAAAGGAGAGCAAAAAAAAATCAAACTAGGTGGGTTAAACAGATCTCCCACAACCTAGTCTAGCTGGAAAACACCCAAAGAGAGGGGCTATAGCTATATGCAATGGACCGCTTCAGAAATAATGCAGATCCACTGAAGCAAAGTAATAAGATGATATGGGGGCTCAAATATTAGTTATATAGCAACAAATCAGATTTACATTAGAGCCCATATATTGTACAAGAGAGAGAATGGAAATATACAGGAGAAATCCTCAGAAATGAGGTGCTTCAACCATAAGAAAAGACTGCATAAACATGACAGCGTTATTTTAAGGGGATGAATAAGCAGTTTATTAATACTCAGATCTAGAGCAGATCTTTACATAAAAATATAGATCTATATCATATCTTTGTACAGGAAGAGCTCATCTATACATTCCCCTTAGGGTTTTGTGCAAAACATGAAGCAGAGAGAGTAGATCTGAGATCTAAAGTTATAGATCTACATAATTATTTAGAAATTTATGAATCATACAATAGGAAAATAGATCATATCTGAAACAAACATGGATTGGATGGCCAATCCATGGATCACCACAGTGAGAGGAAGAATCCTAACACCGGAGATCTCTCCTCCAAAATACAGACAAAACACCCTACAACTTCTCCTTTGCAAATAACACAGTCCAGGGAGAGAAACTGTGCTATAGACTCTTGGAATGATTTGGCCTGATGCCAAGGTCTGGTTCTGAAGCTCAATCAGCTAATGCACTCTTCCAGGAGGTTAAAAGACACACTCACTGTGAAGAGCCACTATTATAGTCTAGATCTGAGCAGATCTAGTGTCGTCCACTGCCGCAACTCACAAGGACAACCCAAACCTCAAAAAGATTAGCGTTGTAGGTGTAAGGTGAAGCTTTTCCCAAGCTTGATAGTGGACAAGATGGTACAAGTCTCCTCAAAGAGATGCTCAAGGAAGGAGGTGGGATTCCTAAACAGGAAAACCCAAAAAGGGATGTCTAAGCAGACAATACCTTCATAAAATAATAATATTCAACAACCCCCTCATGCCGCCCTCCTCTTCCTTTTATAATATTGGAGTCTTTCCAAACCCTAAACCACCTCATTAGTTTAGCCCCTTTCACATTTAGAGTCTCCTTCTAGAACTGCGTTGTCCCTCAAGGAGGTTCAATGCATCTAGACTGCGTTGTTGACTTGGTCAAGGTTGACCCAGTCTTGTGATTTAAACCCATTCACACCTGCAAGAGTTTATTTACATAGCCCAGATATGTCTCTGTTCACATAGGCATTGATTTATTCATGGTTTTTAGGAGTTTTACATGTCCTCCTTTACAATTTATTCATCAATCATGAAATGTAGAATAAAACAAGGAAAAATAGAATATTCCCATTAGCTTGGCTAATTGGGAATATTACAATAAATGACTTCGCCCCTTCATCCCTCCACCCACACACACCTACTTTCTCTCCACATCGCTACGGAGATGAACAAAGAAAAATTTGGCTGCATACAATTACATTTCCTTTACCTCCCGATCACTACAGACGGACATAGAGAAAATTAGTATTGAGGATGGGAACTCACATTTCTTTCCTTTTGAACAGTGTTCCTTCCACCACTCTCAAAGTCATATATTGGAATGGCAGTGTTCAAGCCTTTCAGAGGTAGATAAACGCGACAGATCTAATGCTGGAAAATCCTCACCACTTTGTTTGTTGTGCCAATGGCTTGCAAATCGGGCGTCGGATTAATGCTCTCACGGCAAACGAAGAACTGAAATTGGGGAAACTCTATTTTCTTCTACCCATGCCCAAGCTGCACTCAGTGCTATCTGGAATAGACATGGCGCCCCTGGGATTGAAGGCCAATTCCTCCATGAAAGCTAAAAACAGAGGAAGCTCTGATGCCATAGTACTCCCTCTATTTGATGGCATCATGCGTCTCGTCCCGCCAGAAATGAAAAATGATGCATACTTATTGGAGGAGGGGAAAAAAATTAGTGGGTCGTAGGAGGAGCGACTTGTGGTGGTGAAGCTGAATTTGGATGATGATCCATAGCTGTCAATGGTGCTTGCCCAGATGAGATTGAACATCAGAAAATGTTGGAAGCCAAAGTTGGAGGCCATTGAGGAGTTCTAGCCAAAGCTTTGGGATCTATTGTGGTTGAATATTGAGGAGTTGTAGCATGGATGTTCCCATTTAATAAATAGAATTAATGATCACATTGAATCTCAGGTGTTCCTTCGAGAACATGGATCAATTCTGGACATTAGTCTCCCAAAACACACATATTCTTCTACATCCTTTGGAATTATGAGTTCTATACCAAAAGAATCTTTACCCCTCTGAAAAGATTTGAAATCCTACCAAACATTTACCCGTCTAGACTCTAAACAGATAATTTGAGCCCCTACCAAATCTGTGAAGAGGTTGTTGAATTACACAGTCTTTTCTCTTCGTGGACTGCAACTTGTATTTATTTGGGACTTAAGCATTCATTGATTTATTGAATCGAGAAATAAATTTAAACAGAAATAAAGAATGAAACTGAATGGAACACACACAGAAGGTAAAAACATGAATTTACGTGGTAAAACCTTGATAGGGTGTCAAGGAAACCTCCACGGGGCAAGGGATTGGAAACTCTATTAATAAAATGATTCTCCACTTCTTACAAGCCTCTCAGGCCATCCAATTTAACCTGGGATATTTTGTTATTCTGACTTCATTTCGTTATACAACCAACTAACAGGTAATAAGTAAATTTGCCCATAATTAATTTATTTACATTTATTGTCATATTTTAACAAACTCCACCTTGACAACAATTTTCCTAATCCCTTGCCCATGCCCATTCATCATCTCTTCTACAAGCCAAGAGAAGCGAGACACCATCTCAACTTCTCTACTATAACTGGCTTCGTTTATATATCTGCATTATTCTCCTATGTACGGACCTTCTTGAGAACTACTTTGCTGCCTTCGATTACATGTCTCACAAAGTGATACCTTACATTGATGTGCTTGGTCTTGCTATGAGAGGCTAGATTTGTAGATAAATGAACAGTGCTCTGACTATCACAAAACACATTCAATTTCTCCTGTGTCCTTCCAATCTCATCAAGCAAACCTTTTAAACAAATTTCCTCTTTACAAGCATCTGAAGCAGCTATATACTCTTCTTTAGTACTGGACAAAGCAATTGCCTCTTGAAGCTTTGACATCCAGTTGATTGCTCCACCTCCAAGAGTAAAAAAATAACCTGTAAGAGACCTCCTTTTATCCAAATCACCTGCATAATCAACATCCACATATCCACAGACTGAACCTTAACAACCATCAAAGCTGATGAAATGGTCACTTGTGCCTCTCAAATACCGAAGCACCCATTTCACTGCTCGCCAATGTTATTCTCTTGGATTTGCCATGAACCTGCTGACAACTCCAACTGCATGTGAAATGTCAGGTCTTGTAGATACCATCGCATACATTAAGTTTCCTACTGCATTTGTATATGGTACATGAGACATATACTTCTTTTCTTCATTAGTTATAGGACTTAAATCCGAAGAAAGATTAAAATGGGAAGCTAATGGAACATTAACAGGTTTCACATTGTTCATACCAAACTTTTCAAGTACTTTCTCCACATACTTCTGTTGTGATAACCAAATCTTACCATTCTTCCTGTCTCTATGTATCTCCATGCCCAAGATATGTTTTTCCACTCCAAGATCCTTCATATAAAATTTCCTAGAAAGCTGAGCCTTTAACCTGTTGATTTCTTCCATGCTTTTGCTTGCAATAAGCATATCGTCAACATACCGTTAGGGTACTATAAATATAGGATTCATAATTTTGAATTGATTTTTGATAGTCTTGTAAAATATGTACATACCTTGCTTTCTGCAAGTTATTTTCCCATATTTTGAAAAAAAATTAAAAAAAAAACAAAAAATCAAAAAAAGAGGGTAAAAAGTCCTAAAAGAAAGATCAAAGGACTTAAAAAATATAGACCCCAAAAGAAAAAAGATGAAAATAAAACATGAAAGTGTGCAAGTCCAAATGCCACTACTTTTTACTTTTTGCAAATGATTATGGCAGTGTCAATAAATACCATAATCCATGATGAGTTAAAGTGTTTAAACTTGACTTGTCATGATTTCAATTTCCATGTTTTAGATAGTGAATAAAGTTTTGTCAGACAGTTTAATCCTGACAAATGAGTAGATAGGTAGAGAATAATGAGGAGCTCATTAGTTTAATCTGAGCCCTTGGATGAAATAAGGTAGAATTAGATAGTTTTATGCTTTCAAAAGAATACAATGTTTCAAGGTAGCAAGCTTAAATGCACCTACTAAAAGGAAGAAAAAATGTTAGAGTAATGTTGGGTAGGTAAAAGGAAGTGGGAAAATTCATGTAATATTCATCACCAGAAAAAAAACACTAATTTCCCTTCCCCTGTAGGTATTCAGCATTCTATACCTCCAGCCAAAGAGGCTCATAGAATTTCTCTGACTTCTATTGGGACCGGACCCAATGCTTGATGTTAGAAAATGTTGAATTCTTATGATAAAATCCCCTTTACCATTATTTATCCCTCATTCATACATTTAATTCATCTTCATAAGTAAAGAAGCCTTCTTACTTAATGAAACTTAAAATCCCATTTAATTAACTTCCTTCATTCATAAAAAATACAAAAACCCTCAAAAAACACTCTATCCTAAGTAAATTGGTGAAATGATGAAATAATAAGCTTTGCTTTTATTTATTCACTCTACTTGGTCATCTAGTGTATTTTTGTGTATTCCATCTCCCCTTGTCATATTAACTTTTAACTTATGCTATTAATTCCCTAAAAATACCTTATCCTATCTATATAATTCCCTTTGTCTAAAATACCCCCTAAAACCCACTATTTTAAAGTTTTTAGACCAAAGTTATTATCCACATGCTAAATTAAAAACCCAAATAATACTCCCTTTGGTCTAAAACTAACCTTAATACCCCTCCCCCTATGGTTATTAGACCCTTCAACAAGTCTAAAAACTATATAATAAACTAAAAATTGCGCCAAATGTGTTTTATTAAGACATTTTGCAAATTTTTTGACAAAACATATTTAACCTCAGTCATCAACTTATATCCTAAGTTTTTGAATCAAATCAAGTGATTCTATAAAGGTTCAAAAAACATTGACCCCACGCATACACATAAAGCTCGCACCTTTGCAAATATATGCATTAACCTCAACCCCTCATATTTTATAACCCAAAGTTTTATTGAAACATACTAAGGTTTATTTTAATAAACTAAGCCCTTTTCCGTATCCATATCTTCGCCATGTTATATAAAACCTCACGCTTTATGTAATTAACCCATGATATATGTAAACCATCGCATCCTACCTCTATATTAAAGCTTTTCATAAAAGCTAAGCATAAATGGTTAATCATATCTAAACCCTGCCCCGTATGCATAAACCCTGCTTTGTATAAATAAAACCTTTAATCCAATTCATATCTATAAAGGTTTTTTAACCATGTTTTAACTGCCAGCACCCATGTAAATCCCGACCCCACCTTTTCTTTGCCATACCTTCCAAAAGAGATCCTGACCATTCGCTCCCGTTTGTCAGATTCAACGGCGCAAAAACAATATCGCGCTCACAAACTGAGCATCCGCCCAAAGCCCAAATGGACGTGAAATAAGTTGTTTTATAAATTTCACCTCCTACGACGTGGCATCCTCTCATAGGATCACATTAGTTTCAATGAAAACAACTTACCACCTGAGCTCAACGCAAAAACCATCGCCGAGTTTCGCATTTTAAAATAAAACCGCTCCCGCCATTTGATGAGACCTGCATTTAATGCATTTATGATAGTTGAATATCAAAGTTTAAAACCTTTGTTATAGTATTTCAGATGTTTATTTGCACATTCCGAACTGTAAAAGAGCTCCGCTCAACTATGTGAGAAATTTTTGCCCCAATTTTTCAGCTTATACCCAAAATTTACGAATTTGACCATTACAAATTGATCAAGAGTGGTTTCCTGATCCAGTAATCCGGACCAGACTTCAGATAAACCAATATCTTCTCAAGAACCCTTCAAGCAATCAAATACCTGCGTTTAAAGGTATTTTTCGACCAATTTGAAGCCTGAAAATTCCATTCAAAACCTTCTGTAATAGAACCAGGTTTTAAATTAAGGGTTTTACTGAAAGAAATTGCCCAAAAACATCGAAAAAGAGGCCAAACCCTGGCCAATTTTTCCCAGAAAATTCCGTGTTCAAGAAAATCACTTTTGAAGCCAATTTCCTCAATTTATGACCTGTGAAGTTCAATTTCAAATATGGAAAAGGGTTTAAAGCCTACAGATATCCTAAAAACCCCTTTTGCAATCAATCTATTTAGGAAACCCTCGTTTTCTGTCTTATTCCAGTTTATATCCTCTGACAAAGAAAAACAACTCCTGCAAACAATTTAAGCTTGCAGTAGTTGTTCCAAAATGACCAAAAAACATATCATAGCTAAACCTGGAGGTTTTAAACCAACCAAGCCTGGAGGATCCAAAACTCCTAAATCTGTAACACCTAAAGTTGTTAAATCTACTCCAGCCCTCAATGCTAAATCCACTGAATCAGTAAATCCCCTCTAGCCACCTACAACTGCTGTATAAACTATTCCATTAGCTAATATGGACTACAAGATTGTTGATCCTGCTGTAGAATTAAACCTTTTAAAATGCATAATTGGTGCTATGATAAATACTTGGACAAAGATGAAATGCCTATTTGGGAGACTCATTTTCCAAAATATGTAGTTCCATTGACCCACCCTGGACAAGACCTTGTTAGATTATGCCAAAATCATTATGAACCAAACTAAAGGGCCATTGTTAATGCAGACGGAGAAATCCTTTTCACCATTACAACAAAGTCAATAAATCAAATGTTGCAATTATAGTCTGATCCTCAATCAGCCCCCCTATCTATAGAATCTTTGACTCAATTGTACTTAGGCCTGGATTTCCCAAAGAGGTTTATGATATTTCAAAACATTTTGCCTTCCCATGTTGACATTCCTAAGTTAAACCCTCCTTATTCAACTGCCAAATTTCTAGAAGGGTCTAGGCATATTATTTCAATGCTATCCTTTATACTGGGATAATTTACAAATGGATTCACTAATGAATCCATTCTTCCCTTTTTATCCACCTTATCTCCAGGCCAAACTCCAACAATCATTTTTGATTATGCTAGATTCATAGCAGACAGTATTCATCATCATTTGACCAAAATACCCACTGAAGGGGTTTCCAGATACTCTTCCTACTTGTTTCACTTATTTTTATTCTTCCAAGCTGATAATTTTCCAATTTCATTGCAAAAGATGGACTTGGAAGGTAAGCCTCTGTCAATTGTCTTCTTGACTTGCTCAAAAAAGAGGGTAGTGAGTTCACCTACACATATTTTTCAAACCTCTTTCTGCATCAAGCCATGAGCATTTTGTACAAAGCAGAGCAGCCCAGAGTCAATGAAGAAATGAAAATAATATTGCAACTATCATAACAGAATAAGATGGGAGAATGGTTTCTTTATGAAAATCATACAGAGATAAGAGTTTTTGGATCCAACTTATTACCTTACAAGTTGCCAAAATACATGAACATGAGAATTTTTGCATTGGAATATTTAAGACAGATCCTCAATTCTGACTCTATCAACTTCTTAGCTACAAGGAAAAAGACTCAATTCAATCTGAACAATCAGGTTGGTCCTTTCATCATAAATAACAGAGAGGCAAAAAAAGAAATTAGAAAGAAACTAGTAGAGTTTAAATTTTAAGAAAGTTTTCCATGGAACTATGATCCTCAAGGGATCCTGAGCAATTTAAGGGTAAAATGTAAACTTACACCCTTCATACATGAGCCCAAGCTAGAGATTGAGAATTTTTCCAATAAAAAATAATGGGTGGAGAACACACTGATAGATACAATCACTAATACAGAGACAATAGGAAAAATGGTTACAACACAAGCCCTTGAAGTTGTAAAGAAGCCAGAGACTTCAACCAAAAGAAACAGATAAGAAGGAACATACACAGAAGAAAAAACTATAGAAACAAAATTCAAACAGATTTATAATAAAAGGCTTAAATTCAGTTCAATTGGGAAAGAAAAGGTAATTGACATTGAAGATACAAATGAGCCAGAGGTAAATAATGATGAAGCTACAGTGATAATCAGTGAAACTCTTGCAGAGATTAAAAAAGAGCAAACAACAAGTAAAAATGATACTCAAATGATTGAAAAGCCACATAATATGGAGGCCTCTTCCTCATAGACAACTGAGGAAAAAGAGTTAGATATCAAGGAAAAATATAAGTAGATAAAGTAGAAGAATGAGGAAATTAAATCAGAGATATATTCTCAATTCCTCAAGCAAAAACCAAGGAATCAAAATAGGCTACTGACAGCCTTTGATTATTCTACAAACAAAATGATTATGTCATTTTTGCAACCAACTACTTCAGCACCAAAGACAGTGGCAGATTATAAAAAGGTGGATTTTGAGGTAGACACTGAAAATGTTCATGAGCTAGACCAAATAGAATTTCATAGACATAGCTCTGAAATGTTGTATTCAACTGTGGTGACAAAGGCAATGAGTGCTACCAAGTTTCAGAATACTATTATTAACATGCAGGATCAAATGAAGCTAGACAAAGGATCTTTGTATGCAAAGGACCTAAGGATTAAAGCCTTAGAGAATTTAGTTTTACAGGAGGGATATGATCCCTCAAATATTCAAGAAGTAGAATTGTTGATTAAGAAAAATAATGATGATATTGCATCTTTGAGGAAACAGCTTAAGCTTCCTCAAAATGAGCATCCATAGACCAAAGAAATCCTTCAAGAGCAAAGTGAAAAAGAAGAGATGATGAAGCTCATCCTCAAATTAACTGCTCAGATCAAAGAAATGGAATCCCAAATGGACCAGCTTGTCCAAGAGAAGGAAAATATGAAAGAAACTGACACTCCTATCATTTTTTCAATTATACTAGTGATTACCACAGTAGTGGCTTCCACATTAGGAGAAAAACTAGCACCAAAGGAACCACTGGCAACTGCAGTGCCAGTGAGTTCAACTACTACTTCAAACACAGATTCTTCTACAACACAGGCTCAACAAACAAATGGAGTAGGTTAGATTGTAAAAGCTATGGAGGAAATTTCCTTGAAAACTAATGAAATCAATAGCCTAAAGAAGATGATTGATAATCTTGAAGCTACAAATAAGTTAGCCCAAATAAATGCTAAAACCCATGAATAGAAGGCAATTAGACTTGGGGAACAAATCAAGGGCTTACCAAAAGAGCTAACATTCACTGAGAAAATTTCATTTGTAAAGAATCATCTATGGACAAACATAATTGAAGCCATTCACACTCAATGGCATTCAATTCAGATTATATATGAGTAGAGAGACTTATTGTTAGCAGCTCAGGTAGAGATTCAAAAGACCAAGGATGAGTTAATTGATAAGCCAGCTCAGGCTTTAAAACTCATCACATTCCTGAACATCAAGAACAGAGAAGAATTGGAAGAATTATAGGTATTGGATGGAACAAAAACCATTTTATAGATTAAAAAGGTGGTAACAAAGAAAATTTTGATGAACTACCTAGAAGAGAAATGTGAATCAATGAATATTGCCATAACAATGCTTATGGTAAAATACACAAACTTAAGATAAAGGGGCTTACCAGACATTAATGTCTTCAATTAAAAACTAATGCCCCAGAAGGATTATGATAAAAAGATCAGGGAATTTCCCAAGGAGCAAGTCAGAAAACTATTACCACAAGGCACTCCCACAGGAAAAGTCCTCCTTCAGCACTTTGAAGATTTGTTCTTTCTACAACATGAGATCAAACATCTTTTTGTGTTCAAACCCAATTTTTCTAAATACACGGAGGCAGATGAGAATTTTAGAAAGCTAAATAATGTCAAAATTCCCAGTGAAGAACAGTGGCAAACATTTACAGATTTATGTTAAAATGAGAGGTAAAACAGTGAAGAAAATTACCTTAAAAACAGTAAAAAATAAACAGTGAAGTAAAAGGACAGTCTGCTGATTTTTTACTGCACAAAGATATATTTTTATAGCAGTAAACAGTGGAAATATCAGTCAAAAGTGTATCAGTGTTAAATAGCAGCGTTAAAGAGTATCAGATGAAATATTATCAGCTAAGGCAACTAAAATGAAGATATTTTTTAGCAGCTAGCAAAGCAGGACATCTAATCACTCAAAAGCTCCTTGTTAGATAAAGTAGTTCTATTTATTTTGGATAAGAGGACAGCTTGTTGATTTGTTAAGCAGCTGTCCCTCTTATTTTGTAAAGATATTTTATATTTCCTAAATATATTCCTAAATGAATCCTAGGATATTTGTAACTAAATTTTGTATAAATAATTCTACATCAGAGGTATTTAGTGTGGAATAAAATTGCTAGACTTTACCATAGACTTTTTTGCTGAACATTGGAGGCTATTATGTGTTGATTTCGAAGTAGCAGACTGGAAAAAGGTAAAATGGCATCATAATTTAGGATCCCTGTGATAAGCTGATGAGTGAAGTACTCCCTTATTGTCATTGTTTTCTTTTCTGAGTTTCATGTAATTCATTATATGTTTGTTCTATCTGAATGTGTAATTAGGAATATTACTACAGGTTAGTCTAATGCTCCCTGTTTTTAACTAGTTACCATTTTAATGTTTTCTTCTAATTTTCGGTGTTAGGAATTCTTGATTGTTCCTACTCTCATTTAACCCTTGCCTCCTTCTTCCATTTTCTAGATCAAAGGATCCTTCGTTGCCCTTTATCCTGATCTGAATACCATTTCACCAAAAAACACTTTTCTAAATCTTTGAGAGTTACCTATCTTGCCTTGAATACATTTGTACCATTTTTGCCTTGACTTCTAGTACTGCTAGCTAGATTTAGACTCCATAGCCCAATGGACAAGTTGATTTCTCTCTAGTTTACCTCTAAGTGATTTTTTCCCACCAAAACCTTTAAAAACAAAACCAATTGTTCTATCATAACTAAGCTAAAAACATAAATAAAAAACAAAGATAAATCTTAAAGAGAGAGCCCTCTCTAAATTCTAAGAAGGCTAGATCCTATAATTTGAATTATTTTTGTCGTTACCTCTAGTGTTCTTAGACTCAAAACTCAAATCCCACAACTTAAGAAATTACTATAGTGATAACATACTAGCGACCATACTAGTGACTAGCCAATATCCAGTCTTAAATTTAGTCTTGAAGGAAGATCTTTCAATTATCTTTTTACTTTAAGATTATTTTTATAGGTTGTGGGTATTAAAAAAAGTCATTCTGACTTCTAGGAAAACCTACTATACCAGGTCTAACCAGGATCCTAAGCCTGCAGTTATAGTAGATAACCCAGATCAGATTGGAAAAAAGAAAAAACAAACTGTCAATTTAGAAACTGAAGTACCATTAAGAAAATCCAATTCTTTACCCAAAGAGTTAGTGAGTTTAAATGATATTGATTTTGATATGAATTTTGAATATTCATTGTTTAAAACTAAATCTGAAACTGATTTGAAAAATACTATTATAGATCCCGTTTTCCTTTCATTTTTTAATGCAAAACAGAAAAATATTTCAATAGAAACAAAGTCAAATAAATCTGAATATCAAAATACAGTTGAAAAAATTAATGTTTCATTGATTAAAGGTATTAATGAAGCTATTGAATTAGCTCATTTGTTATCTTACCTAAAACCTCCAGTTTTTCAATTGCATATAACAATAATACCAACAACAGATTCATCTTTATATGCCGTCACTTCATTTATAGATACTTCTGCAAGTTCATCTATAGACCGTTTCATTCCTAAGTTTCCTTTGCAACCTAGGATATTATTTCCTTCATCCACTCAAACCACTGCATCCACTACTTTGCATTTAGATTTTATAAGCACCACATCTTTATTTCCCAGAAATTCCATTTACATACCAGCTTCATTTCCCATCTCTTCAACTACAATTGTTAGTTCATCAACTATCATATACAGCACTGCCCCTATCATTACTGTTATACCTCCCAGCTCAGCAAAGCTTCAAGCCATGGCTGCTAGGTATGCTCTCCTTGTCTTACCCAAAAATCTCCATGATATGCCTGAAGATTACCAAAAAAATGTACCACTGTTTGATGGCATTTCACAATATACTGCTCAACAACATGTAACTAAAATGACAGATTACTGTGAAATTTATGAAATTGATGAGTCAAATGTCCAGATGAGGTTATTTGCCAAAAGTTTGACAGGAGAAGTTAAAAAATGGTTCAAAAATTTAGTTGTTGGTAGTGTAGCTGATTTAGCTGCATTTCATAGAATATTTTTAAATAAATGGGAAAATAAAAAGAACCCTCAAATTTTGTCTGAGTTTGATGCTTTGAAAATATCTCCTACTGAGTCTGTCCAGGACTATTGCACTAGGTATAACAGTGTCTATAATTCTATTCCTGCAGCTCTTAAACCTACACCTTACTCTATTTTTCTCAAATTCCCTGATGGATTTGATACAGATATGGCCTATCAATTAAGGGAAAGAGATGCCCAAACCTTAGAACATATGCAATTAGATGTTGTCAGTGTAGAAATCAACATTTTAGCTAGGAAGGCTAGACATAGAAATGAAAGAAGAGTTACAATTAAAGAGGAAAGTTCAAACTCAGATGTTAAATTGGATTTATTTACTAAAACTTTAGAAAGAGTGGTAGAAATATTAGATAATATAGATAGAAAACCTCAATGGGATGATCAACCTCAGATTAGAAATCCCAATTTTAGAAAATATAATAACCCTAGAAAAGCTAAAGAAGCATCTCCAGACCAAAACATTAGGCCCCCATTTCAAGAGAACTATGCCGAAAGTTCTCAAAATAATGATGAAGATGAGGATGACATCAATCATCTAATGAGAATAGATGAAAAAAACACCATTTTCCTCACTTAGGAAGATCTGGAACTATTTGAGCTTCAACAACTCAAATTAAACTCCAGTGAATCCTTTGACTACAAAAAAGGTTATGACCTTGCTATTAATGAAATTCACAGTCAGTATACCGTAGAAACAAGAAAAATAATGAATCTTCTACTAAAAGCAATTCCCAAAATAAAAATAAGGAAAATGTAGAACCTCCAAAAACAAAATTTTTGCAAATTATCCCAAGGGAAAATAAGAAAAAATCCAATCCTTCCAGTCCTAAGAAATCAACAAGTCCCACAATTGTTGATATTACTAATGAAGTAGCTCAATCTTCCAAAGATGCATAGAAAGATAATACTCCTAAAGCTTCTAATTCAGTAAAAACAAAAAATTCTAATCCTAAAAATACTTCTGCTGATTCTAAATCAGCAAATCCTAGAACAAATAATCCCAAAACACCTGCTGATAATTCTAAGTCTGATAAAATTTCTGCTGCTACACAAACAGTCCCTGAAAAGAAAATTAAAAGTAGCAAAACTCAAGAAACTCAGACAGAGAATGCCAAGACAATTGAAGATAAAAATACAACCGTTGAAAATCAAGAAAAAACAACTCAGATTACAGTTACTAAAGATAAATTAGTTCAAATTAGTAAATCTCAATCCTCATTCAATATGCAGACTGAAATTGCTAAGTTAAAAATACCTATTCCTTTAACATAATTGGTTAAAAATGACTTATACAAATAAACTATAACTGAAATTTTGAATATGAATGATGGTGAAGATGCCATTAATTTGAATGATGATCAACAAGAGTTGATTTTCGACCCTGATGTGAATGGAAATCATTCAGATGGATCATTCCCTCCTTTCTATATTAGTCTTACCATCCATGATCAAATTTTACACAATGCTATGTTAGATTCAGGAGCTTTCCATAATTTAATGCCCAAAGCTATCATGGAAACTCTTAATCTAGAAATAACCAGGCCTTACAAAGATTTGTTTTCATTTGATTCTAGAAAAGTTAAGTGCTTAGGATTAATTAAAGACTTATGTGTGAATTTAGTTCAGTACCCTGGTAAGAGTATGGTAATGGACATTTTAGTAGCTGACATCCCACCAAAGTATGGTATGCTTCTTTCTCTCTCATGGGTAGTAAAGTTGCAGGGATCTCTACAATTGGACATGAGCTATGCTACAATATCAGTGTTTGGTCAACCCAAAAATCTATATAGGGAAACTTTAATGAAATTCATGGTCAGTAGTGCTGAGAGATCCATAAATTTCCCCATTTATTCTACACCAACTGACCTTGACTCTTTTATTTTGTGTAACTCTGATAACAATGAAATCCAAACTGAACTGATTGATAAAAATAAAAAACCAAAAAATGATAACATATTTCATGAATCTCTTTGGTAGTTAGACTTTTATGGCTCTGTAAATAAATCAAGAGTAGGAGCAGGAGTATGGATTACAAATATGGAAACTAATCATTCAGAAGGAAATGCCTTCAGACTCAACTTCAAATGTACCAACAACATGGCAGAATATGAGGCACTCATTCTAGGCCTCCAGATTATCATAAACTTAGGAGGAAAAATAATACTAATCATGTGAGATTCAGAATTAATCATTAAGAAAATAAATGGTGATTATTCTGTTTATAATCCTAGACTAGCCATATACAGAGATACAACAATTGATTTAACTGATGATTTATTGGAATGCAAGTTTGCTTCTATACCCAGAAAAAAAAACATTCAAGCACACTGTCTAGCAACTTTTTCTAGTACTTGTAACTTACCATTCCAACCAACTCATAGGTATATTTTTGAGGTTAAACATAGACCAATTGTCCCAAACAACCTCAAGTACTAGCAGATTTTCTCTCAAGATGAATAGATTTATCATTTTTTAAATAATGAGGAAGAATTTCAAAATTGTTAAATAGATACAAACTATAATATACATTCAGATTTTGATTGTGAAATATATAAAATAGATGTACATAAATTTAACAAACGAACTGTATTTACTGAATCTGATATAGATAACTTAGAGAATATAGATATTGAGCAAATCATTGAAGAAGAAATTGACATGTTAGATTTGAAAGATAATTTTTTTCCTAAAGGTTTAACCCCTTTGGAAGACCTTTTTGATTCCAATGATGTGCCTAAAAAGCCAAAAATGGAACCAGTTAGGTCTGACATTGAGAAATGTAACACTGGGACAGAATTAAAACCAAAAATGATTAAAGTGTCTAAATCTTTACCTCCACAACAAAAGGAACAATACATTGGTCTTTTAAAGGAATATCAAGATGTGTTTGCTTGGAGTTATGAAGATCTTAAAGCTAATGACACAAACATAATCCAACACAAAATTCCCATAAAATATGATTAGAAGCCATTCAAACAAAAATTGAGGAGAATTAATCTTGTTCTATTACCTTTGATAGAAAAGGGAGTAAAATGCATGTATGATGCTCAAATTATTGCACCAATTAGATATTCTGATTGGGTTTCAAACCTAGTACCAACAAGAAAGAAAACAGGTGAAATTAGATTATGTGTCGAATTTAGAAATCTTAACAAAGTGTCTTTAAAGGATAATTACCCTTTACCATAGATGGATCATATATTACAAAGGATAGTTGGTTCCTCTAGAATGTATTTGTTAGATGGTTTTTCAGGATACAACCAGATCCTAGTCCAAAAGGAAGATCAGGCTAAAACACCTTTCACCACTCCTTGGGGCACTTTCATGTATGTGAAAATGCCCTTTGGTCTGATGAATGCAGGAGAAACCTTTCAGAGAGCTATGGACATAGTCTTTGCAAAGGAAATTCATGACTTCTTGGTAATTTATCTAGATGACATTACTGTATTTTCAAAATCAAATAATGAACACTTGGATCATTTGAGACAAGTATTTATTAAATGTAGGAAATTTGGCATCTCTTTAAATTCCACGAAACTCTCTTTGGACTAGAAGAAGGTAAGTTACTAGGACATATAATTTCAAAAGAAGGAATTAGAATTGATCCTGATAGGATAGAAGTAATTTTAAACATTCATCCACCTAGAAATATCAAAGAATTACAAGCTTTCTTAGGTAAAATTAACTTTTTGAGAAGATTTATTTCAAACTTAGCTGAAATCATTAGAGAATTGAAAAATATGCTCAAAAAATACTCAAATTTAAAATGGATTGTTGAAGCCAAACAATCATTTGATTCCATAAAACAGGCTTTAACTAAAACACCAGCCTTAATCAGTCTAGATTTCAAGAAAGACTTTATAATTTTTTCTTTTGCATCAGAACATACCATTGCTGCGGTTTTACTGCAGAAGAATGATCAAGGTTTTGAACAACCTATAGCTTTTTTCAGTAAGAATCTTAGAGATGCACCTCTGAAATATAACATAATGGAGAAACAAGCCTTAGCTTTGGTTAAGGCCATAAAAGATTTCAGAGTCTACATTCTCTATTCTCACATAATTTCCTATGTCCCTAATTATGTAGTAAAATCATTCTTACTCAAGATGGCCCTGATGGAAGAAAAGGTAAGTGGATTACCACTATCCTAGAATATGACATAGAAATAAAACCAACAAAACTCATTAAAGGACAAGGATTAGCCAGATTAATGGCTGAATCCAACTGCAATGCATTAGACATAAATTTTATTGCTCAGATTGAAGACCAAGAAGAGATGGTGACTCCAATGATCAGTGAAGATTTTATAGATTCACCTTGGTACTCAGATATTATCTTTGTACTTACAAACTTACAAGCTCCTCCTGGATTATCAAGGACAAAAGCCAGATTTCTTAAACTTAAAACAATGAGATTTTGTATTTTAGATAATGTGCTTTTTTGGAAAGAACATAGTGGGATATTACTAATTGTCTACTGAAAGCAGAAACTGACAAATACTTGAATAATTTCATGCAGGTGACCATGGAGGGCATTTATACTAGAAAAATACTGCAGATAAGATCCTTAGAGCTGGTTTTTACTGGCGTACCTTATTTTCTAATGTTAAGAAATTTGTTACTTCATGTCATAAATGTCAAATTTTTGAAGAAAAAAAGAAATTGTTACCTTTACCCTTAAAGCCAATTTCAACTGAGATGCCATTTCAGCAATGGGGTTTAGACTTCATTGGAGAAATTCACCCCCCATCCTCTAGCCAATATAAGTGGATTTTGACTACCATAGATTACTTTACTAAGTGGATTGAAGCCATTCCTACCAGACAAGCCACTGACACAGTCATTATCTCTTTCATAGAAAACAACCTTTTATCTAGATTTGGATGCCCTCAGAAAATAATTACTGATAATGCAACAACATTTAAATCTAATAAAATGATTGCCTTCTGTCACAAGTACCATATTACCCTAAGCCACTCTACTACTTATTACCCTCAAGGTAATGGCCTAGCTGAATCTTCAAATAAAAGCCCTATAAATATCATTAAAAAATTACTTGAAGGTAACAAAAATACTTGGAATAAAAAGTTAGTCTATGCCTTAAGGGCAGATAGACTTACTACCAAAAATTCAATTGGCACTTCCCCTTATAAATTTTTTTATGGGATGAATGTAGTTTTCCCATCATCCTTAATTGTTCCAGTAATGAAGATCATTCAATAATCACAAGTGGAAATCAATGATATACAAAGGAGGATAAATCAAACTATTCATCTACAACAAATAAGGGAAGAAGTCTATGAGAAATCCCAAGTCATTCATGGTAAAATCAAGAAATGTTTTGACAAAAGAAGTAAAGAAGATGACTTTTACATTGGATATCAAGTGCTAAAGTGGGATTCTAGGAGAGAGGACAAAGGTAAGCATGGGAAGTTTGACTTTATATGGAAAGGACCTTATGTAATTTATGGATATAGGGGTAACAACTCTTTCTTCATCAAAGATTTGGATGGAACAGATATTTAAGAAGGACCAATTAATGGTAGAATGCTCAAACACTACTATTCTTCTGAGTTAACCAATAGTTAGTCCCAGTTACTTTTTACATCATTATAAATATCCATTGAAGTTTTTAGATTGGATTCGATGTTTTCTTTCCAAAGTTGAAGCCCGGAGAGAAGGCCCTAGGCTTTGAAAAGTAAAATGTCATAAATATGAGTTTTTGCAAAAAACAAAAGAAAATTATTGGATCATCATGGTCAAAAGTGAAGGCTACTATTCTTAGAGTTCTTGACATTTCACCAGGAAATGCCATCCCCATGTGAAGCCGCTGTTAGGGTCCTATAAATATAGGATTCATAATTTTGAATTGACTTTTGATAGTCTTGTAAAATATGTACATACCTTGCTTTCTGCAAGTTATTTTCCCATATTTTGAAAAAAAATCAAAAAATCAAAAAAAGAGGGTAAAAAGTCCTAAAAGAAAGATCAAAGGACTTAAAAAATATAGACCCCAAAAGAAAAAAGATGAAAATAAAACATGAAAGTGTGCAAGTCCAAATGCCACTACTTTTTACTTTCTATAAATTATTATGGCAGTGTCAATAAATACCATAATCCATGATGAGTTAAACTATTTAAAATTGACTTGTCATGATTTCAATTTCCATATTTTAGATAGTGAATAAAGTTTTGTCAAACAGTTTAATCCTGACAAATCGCTAGATAGGTAGAGAATAATGAGGAGCTCATTAGTTTAATCTGAGCCCTTAGATGAAATAAGATAGAATTAGATAGTTTTATGTTTTCAAAAGTATAAAATGTTTCAAGGTAACAAGCTTAAATGCACCTGCTAAAAGGAAGAAAAAATGTTAGAGTAATGTTGGGTAGGTAAAAAGAAGTGGGAAAAAGCATGTAATATTCATCACCGAGAAAAAAAAATCACTAATTTCCCTGCCCCTATAAGTATTTAGTATTATATACTTCCAGTCAAAGAGGCTCAGAGCATTTCTCTGACTTCTGTTGGGACCGGACCCAATGCTTGATGACTGGATAGTAGAAAATGTTGAATTCTTACGATAAAATCCCCTTTTGCATTATTTATCCCTCATTCAAACATTTAATTCATCTTCATAAGTAAAGAATCCTTCTTACTTAATGAAACTTAAAATCCCATTTAATTAACTTTATTCATTCATAAAAAATACAAAAACCCTCAAAAAACACTCTATCCTAAGTAAATTGGTGAAATCAATGAAATAATAAGCTTTGCTTTTATTTATTCACTCTACTTGGTCATCTAATGTATTTTTGTGTATTCCATCTCCCCTTGTCATATTAATTTTTAACTTATGTTATTAATTCCCTAAAAATACTTTATCCTATCTATATAATTCCCTTTGTCTAAAATACCCCCTAAAACCCACTATTTTAAAGTTTTTAGACCAAAGTTATTATCCACATGCTAAATTAAAAACCCAAATAATACTCCCTTTGGTCTAAAACTAACCTTAATTAAATACCCCTCCCCCTATGGTTATTAGACCCTTCAACAAGTCTAAAAACTATATAATAAACTAAAAATTGTGCTAAATGTGTTTTATTAAGACATTTTGCAAATGTTTTTGACAAAACATATTTAACCTCACTCATCAACTTATATCCTAAGTTTTTGAATCAAATCAAGTGTTTTTATAAAGGTTCAAAAAAATTTAACCCTGCACATATGCATAAAGCTCGCACCTTTACAAATACATGCACTAACCTCTCCCGCTCATATTTTATAACCCAAAGTTTTATCAAAATAGACTAAGGTTTATTTTAATAAACTAAGCCCTTTTTCGTATCCATATCTTCGCCATGTTATATAAAACCTCACGCTTTATATAATTAACCCATGATATATGTAAACCATCGCATCCTGCCTCTATATTAAAGCTTTTCATAAAAGCTAAGTGTAGAGCTATAAAAAGGGTCTCTTTCACCTCTAATTACGTCACATTAATATGTCAATCCGGGAGCGTTTTGTTATTCCAAAGAGTGTCTCAGTCTGAGGCTATCACTTGTCAGAGTAATGCTAGTAGTACAGTGTTTAAGAAATACAAGAGTAAACGGATGCTTGTCTGTAACTAAATTACTTCAAAAGAATAAATCACACATTCAGAAAACTCAGCAGCTTATCAGTCAAGGGTTCGGCAGCGATAACCCATCCCTTCGGAAACTGATGGAAAGGAAATTAGAGCATAGACCACGGGTCTGGGAGCTAGATAGTGAATGCCAAAGCTCACTACAGCCTTAGATCGTCTTTCACACCAAAACAACAAATGCGAGTAAATGGAACAGCAAATAAAGAATTGAACAGCAAATCTGGAATGGAATAGTAATTCTAAAATGGAACAACAATCGAACAACTAAGTCTCGCGAGTTGTAACCAAACTTAATCTATTAACCCAAATGCATTCTTCGCAATCAAATAACAATCTTTCACTCTTAAGGCAAATTACGCCAAACGCACTAATGGAACAACATTATCTCTGAATCCAATAATCATAAAGAACACTACTTCAAACGAATCTATGACATGAATGTTCAATATAAAAGCTCTGTAACAGAACAATAAGAATATTCGGTTAAGACTAATAACATGCAATTAACTCTGAAAGGATTAATAACTTGATGCGGAGTCAATACACCATTCTATCTGTAAAAACCTCAATGATTTAATCTTAACAGAGCATGTAATATAAAGCATATCAGATTACCAAATAACAATGATAAACAAACCACGCAGAAATCAAATCGTAGTGATATAGAAGCAAGTGTCCTCCAGGGCCGGGCCCTTAGCCTCCAAGGATACACCTCCTTAAGTTAATCCAGACGCAGAGATGAGATAGTCACCAAGCTTATATTAATGCATCGGACAAAAATACAATGAACCAGTTCTCAACGAGACTCAATAATCAGAGCTGATGTTTAACAGAAAATTACATAAAAACGTATCCTTCTTCTCCTTCTTGTTAACAAAGGTCAGTCTTTATAAGGTGACGGCGTGAGATGTCCATGTAACAAGACGAAGAAGAATATCCCTCGTGAGATCTAAAGATCCCAGGTATTCGCTAAATCCGATAATCCTTCGGTTTTTCTTTTTGCGCCCAGTCGTGTGTTCTTCTCCTCTTTTTCCCAAGTCACTATTTAATCACAGCCTTAGCTTGTATTCGTTCTCCTTCGTAGGACAATATCTCACCATCCTTTCCTTGAAATGGCAACCCTGTTTTTCTCCTTTTCCTGTATAGAAGATAACCATTATCAGTGGCTAAGTCTTGCATATCAATTTTCACATGTTTTGTTATAGTTCCTTATTACTTTCCAAATTCGTGATACAAAAAGGTTCATAAATTCTATTAAAAAGCCACCGAAATAATCATCAAAAGCATACCTTTTTAGTACTCCACACACCCCCCTGCTTACCTTGTTTCATGTCCTCATGAAAACATTGTAGTTGACATGCAAGGTAGTGAGAGAATATGCTGGAGAAGGAATCTCATGCGGAGGCCTACAGCCATGATGAGTGATTAGATAGTCAAAGAACTGACCTGTTTGCCCCTCAGGCATCTCATACAAGGCTTGGTATCCGGGTGCAGGGTGCCAAATAATTGAAGTGCAAAATCTATATCCTAACCAGGATGGCCCTGCTTTCAAAATGCTCTCGCCATAGAGGTTCAAACGGTTGGCAGCTAATTCAAAATTCTCATACTTAAATGGTTCCCTGAGCTGGATGTTTGGATTAGAGATTCGGTACCGAAATTTGGCTGCATCAATGGCGAGGTCTTTGCTGGAAAGAAAATATTCTAAACTCTGTCAAATGAGTGCCTCATGCATGGGTCCTAACGTTTCAATGACACCCGGAGTCCTTATGAGGTTTCTATGAGCTTTCCACAACTGCACTGGGTTCCTAGGCTCAGCCCTTACCCGTAAATCTAGGCCATTTTCCTGACTCTGGAAAGTATCATAGGCTTTGAGCCACTTAATCTGATTAACCCCGAATGAAATGAATGCTTGTAATTGGATGTCTCCAACGAAAGGGCCAGGGTTCAACTCAGTCTCCTAATCTAGCACAAGGTCATGCAAATAAAGTTCACACAGCAATCTCTGGACCTTCACTCCATAATGTTTACAGCAGTCTATAAAGTCATTGACAGTGTTGATTTGTATAGGGGCGCCTGCTTTAACAGCTTTTATTTTTAATTGTAAATACCGTTCTAATAAAAACAGAGCATATTTTTTAGCAGGGTCCCTACATGCTAAAACATCATTGTATAAAGAACACAAGGTATTCATCTGCTTGATAACAGTATCTAGTCTACGGGTTACCTGTGCAACTTCCTCTTGTTCCTTTCGCCACCCTTCAAAGGCCTGGCTTTTGGATTGATTGACGTCCCTTAGTTGCTGCTGTAACTCTTCATATTTTTCTCGGGGGACCATTTGCTCTCTAAGTTGTTCGGCTTCTTGCTGGGCTTGTTTCATCATCTTATGCAAGGTTTTTGTCTTCGGATCTTTTTTCCATAGGTCAGTGGAGGCCGGGAGTTTTACCTGAAATTTCTTATTATGCTGTTTGGAGTTCAGAACCCTTATTACCCCTGAGGGTGGTGCCTCTGTCTGGATTTTCTTGTCACTGGTCCTCATATCATCCCTTTCTATTTTAATGCAAATATCAGTCTGTTGCTGTTCCTCAAAATCATTTGGAACGACAGCTGGATTTTCAGTAGGGTTTTGAACAGCAAGGCGATTGTTGGCCCTATTTTTCTTCCCTCCGGTCTTTCTTACCCTCTGGTTTGCTTTCAGAACTCTAATTTGCTGTCTGAGCTGGGTTATTGTATTCAATAATTTCTGCCGTTCCATTCGCAATTTCTTAATTTCCAGTGTTTCATTAGAAGGAACAGCAGGCTGTCTGCTGCGGTTTGGACCATGACTAGTTTCTGGATCTTTCTCTTGGGGTGCTCCCTCGCGGTTCTTCTCTGGCTGTTCTGGGGTAGGAACCTTGACTGGTTTTGTCTCTTCCTGGGCAACTGCTTTTTCTGCTCGTACTCCCTCCGGAATTTCCTCTGGTGTCTTGGGAACAGATTGTTCTCGTTCAGTATCTCCTATCTCCTCTTCATCATGAACAGGCAGATTTCCTTCTTCTGCCTCCACTGCATGTGATTTTTCAGATGTGTTTTCTTCTTGGGGTTTGTCGTGGAGGTCTGCTGGACTAGAAGGTTGGCCATACTTACCCATATTGGCTAGGACTGCGGCCAATTCATCTTCTCCCATTGGGTCTTGTAATGGGCTATCTCCCTGCTGTCCCATTTCCCCCTCCTGTCTGGATTGTTCAGCTTCTGCCTCTGTTTCTGTTTCCGAATGCTCAGCTGCTTCCTCTTTTTCCTCTTCGGATTGCTCGTCCTCAATTACCACTGGTTGGCTGGTGCTTTCCTGGAGATTTTCCAGCCTTCCTCGCATCCGAGCTAACCGGGCTGATTTTCTGGGCTTCTCTATCCTTCCTCGCATCCTAGGTAACCGCGCTGATTTTCTGGGCTTCTCTAGCCTTCCTCTCATCCGAGCTAACCGGGCTGATTTTCTGGGCTCCTCTGGCTGTTCGGGTGGATCGATGGCATGCTTGCGCTTTGCTGATTCCTGGTGTATCTCTGGTCGTTCTGATGCACTAGCAACATGTTTCTGTTTTACTAATCCTCTGCGTTTTGCTGGACGTTCTGGTGTGCTTGTAGAATGTTTACGTTTTGGGGATGGTGCTGTCAATCCCCCCTCAATCATTACAATCAGCTCTTCCCAGCTGCTCTGCTACTGGGTGACTATGACTAACTATTAATCGTATTAACCCATGGTGACTGACAACTGACTCTACATGTTGTGCCTTTTTTATGCTTCGTGCAGCATCATGCAGTAATGAATTCAGAAGTGCAGGTAGGTTTACAGAGCATTTCTGCTTTAAAATAGCTAAGAGTTTAAGATGTCGTGGTCTTACCATGTCTTTCCTCCCCTCGCAGGTGATGTAGTTCTGCACTGTCCTTGCTAATTCCGTCCAGGGTTCTCCTAGCGTTGCTGGCAGAATGCCCTTCCCCTTAATTGTCAAGCTCTGACCTTCATCCTGGAAAATTTCCATGATCTTCTGTAATCTTTCCTTCTTTAATGTCCATACTGGTCCGGTGGCTGGTAGTCCCGAAACTTCTGCAATTATATCGTCGGTGACCGCTATCCGCTTCCCCCTTACCGTGGAGTGATCATCCTGCAGGTTCTGCAAAAATTCCATCACTACTGTTTCATTAGACTCCTACAGGCGACTAAGATAATTCAACCATCCTGCTCTTTCCAGGATCTCCCGGGCAGCAACGGAGATTGTCAACTTCTGAGGTTCGCTTCGAATTTCCCTTCCTCCCATGGTTTCACTGTGGATTCTCAATGGAACAGCAACTACTTGTGCTGTTTGAAACACAGAGAGGGTGATAATCGCAAGATTTCGAGAAAAAAACACAGAGTATGCAACAATGCAACGGAAATGGATTATGAACAGCAACTTGTGTAAAAATAGAAATTCCATGCCGTTAAACCATGCCATACCGTCGTACACTATCTTTCCCGAATGGTGAGCTGACACGTAATTCAGGGAATAATGAGGTTAACCTCCCCCCCCCCGCAATGTGATAGGTTGTCCCAGCCGGAAAATAAAGGAGCGGCACCCGATCTGCAACCGAGTCAGAAAGGAACAACATATGGAATTATGCCATGTTTAGAAGGACAACGAATTACCGAAATCGAGGCGGAGAGTTGATCGCGTATTACGTAAGAGGCTTTTGTGTTATGATATGAGGCTGGTGGGTAGGACATCTATCGTACTTGCCAAATCTCAAGTGGTCATGGTCACTTCCTTTGCCATGATTGGTGATGATAAATGTTCATGCGATGTATAAATCGGGAAATAATATATGATTAGTTCCTAGGATATAAGAAACAAAAGAGTATTAGTATCTTAAACATTGGTGTAACTAAGGTGACTTCAATACCATTAACAGTGCTCTGCTGCCGACAGGTGTCCATAACCTTGGCAGAGTTGTTTTTTTTTTCACCCTCGGAACCATGATCCTTTGTGTATACTTAGGAATGTTGTTATGTCAAAATGTAGACCATTATGCTGGCTTGGTGACCAGTTAACCATAATGCCATTCACGAGGAAGGAGCGAAACGTGGGCAAGCCGGCTCGTGATGAGACCTCCTGTTCCAAGGTTCGTTTATTTGATATACCTTTTGGACCATATCCCTGGTGTGGTGGCCATAATGGGAATGCCACTTCACTTCCATCCTCATGATCATGGTAGGCTGGCTCTTGATGAGACCCCCTATCCTGCATTTGACATCTCACATATCATGTTCAGATATATTTTTTTTATAGAGTACTTTTCCTTATTTATACACAAAGGGTGGTTCAACACTCCTTAAGAGTGGGAATGGTGGAAGAAGTCTTATCATCTCAATAGGAAGATATAAGCCCTTTGCTCTTATTCCTAAATAATAATCAAAGAGGGTTAAAGGGATCAACATGATAAAGATAACCAATCAGGGCAAAATTAGTAAAACAATGACAACAAAAGATAAGAAATAAGTATGTCCTTCCTTTTGTCCTCTTACTAATGCAGAGCCTTATAGATATAGCGATTTATGGTTTGCGGATTTCGGTATGTTGTGATTTTATATTCATTGCACAAGTACATAGCTGTATCTTAAAGACTTGAAAGAATACAGGAAAGAAGCATCCTCAATTTAGATCAGCAAAAGGAATAGCTGTTTCACAAGGAGAGCAAAAGTATGCTAGTGGTGTTCCTTTGGAAAAAGAAACAATGACGGATGATAGAAAAAGGAACAGCAAAAATGAAAATGCCGTTCTTTTGAAAAAGGAACAGCAAAAATAAAAATACTATAAAAACACTCAAAATGCCGTTCCTTTGAAAAAGGAACAATAGCAACAAAAGAATGCTGTTTTTTTGAAAAAAAAAAGGAACAGTGGTAACCAAAAATGTTGTTCCTTTGGAAAAGGAACAGCAAAAGACGTAAAAATGCCGTTCCTTTGGAAAAGGAACAGCAGAGATCCAGAATGTTGTTCCTTTAGAAAAGGAACAGCAAAACAAGCAAAGCCAACAGCATAAAAAACACGCAAATGCCATTTTTTTAGAACGGAAAAAATCGAAACTTTGAGAAAGAAAAAGAACAGCAAAAAATGACAAGAAAACATTTAATTCAAACATATGTACAAGAACGACTCAAAGACAAGAACTTATGTACAAATTGTAAAAAAAAATGAATTCCTTAATGAATTACAGGTGAGGAAGATTTCTCTTCCTCTCCTAAAATCTCCATATCAGTGTCTCGGCGTAGCTGCTGGCAGAAGGATTCCCGAGTGAGTGGTTTGTGATAGAGACGAACTCGGTGGCCATTTACTTTGAATGCATATCCAAGACCGTCAATGGTAATTAGATTAAGGGTTCCGTTGTCATGCACCTTCTGGATTTCGTATGGTCCCAACCATCGAGTCTGAAGTTTTCCAGGGAAGTCCTGAAACCGAGAGTCATATAACAGAGCCTAGTCTCCCTCGTGGAAGACTTTGTTCTTGATGAGCGCATCATGCCATTTAGCTCGCTGCTGTTGAATCAATGTTGTATTTTGTAGTGCAGAGAGCCTAATTTCGTCTAATTCATTGATCTGCTGTAGTCGATTGATTTGTGCCTTGCTTAGATCTAGGCCAACTTCCTGTGCTGTCCGTAATGTTTGGATTTCGAATTATATGGGAAAAATGGGTTGTTTTCCAAACACTAATTGATAAGGTGAGTAACTAGTGGTGCTCCTCCAAGTGGTTCTATAGGCCCAGAGTGCTTCAGGTAGTCGGGTAGCCCAATCACGCCTATGTGACGCAATGGTTTTCGTTAGGATTGATTCTATTATCTTATTGCTACTTTCTACCTGCCCATTCGCCTGTGGGTGATATGGAGTAGTTATTTTATGCTGGACGTGATAATTGTTGAGTGTTGCAGCTAATTTATGCCCAGCAAATTGTGGTCCTCCATCTGTAATTATTTCCCTGGGAAGGCCATATCGTACAAATAGATGGAACAGGAACTGTATGACAGAGTCCTCTGTGGCTCTTGGCAATGCTTCTGCCATTTGGTGACATATTCTGTTGCCACCAAGATATATGTTTTCTGATTTGATGAGGGGTTGATGGGTCCAACGAAATCAAGAGCCCATCGCTCGAATGGTTCAATGACTAATTGTGGTTTCAGAGGCATCTCATCAGCTTGACCAGGTCGTCCTGCTCGCTGGCAGCTGTCACAGGCTTGGACAAATTTCTTTGCATCTTTGAAAATCGTAGGCCAGTAATATCCTGTCTACAATACTTTGTGTCCAGTTCTTCGCTCAGCGAAGTGTCCACCACACAGTCCATCGTGACAGGCTTTTAGGATGTCAAAGATTTCATCCTCTCGAACACATCGCCTGATATGCATGTCCGCCCCTGTGTGAAACAAATAGCCCCCAATCCACGAGAATCGAGCACTCTTCTGAACAATCTGCTTGCGCTCATTAGGGGTTAAATGTTTTGGTAGTTTACCTACTGCGAGGTAGTTGGCAACATCAGCATACCAGGGTGTTTGAACGGCAACAGCAAACAGGTGCTCATCCGGAAATTGATCTTCAACTGCTGCTGCATCGTTTGGTTTTGGTATTCTCGAAAGAAAATCGGCTACAGGGTTTTCTTTGCCAGGCCGATCCTTGATTGTGATATCGAATTCCTGTAATAAAATCAACCATCTAGTTACTCTAGCATTTGTGACAGGCTTATTTGCTAAATATTTTATGGCAGAATGGTCTGTATACAAGATAACAGGATAGCCTGTAATATAATGTCTAAACTTATTGACAGCATGTATTACAGCTAGGAATTCTTTTTCAGTAACAGTGTAATTTAATTCAGCAGGGGATAAATTTTTGTTGATGTAATAGATAGCATATGGTTTTTTATCCTCTTCCTGCCCAAGGACTGCGCCAATAGCTGTATCTGAGGCATCAGATGATATCTGGAACGGTAGGTCCCAGTTTGGTCCTCAAAGGACTGGGGCTGTGGATACGAGCTTCTTTAGATCCTCGAAAGCACGGTCACATTTTTCTGTCCAAAGAAAATCAACGTTACCAGTTAGTGCATATAAAGGAGCAGCAATGTGCGAATAATGTTCTATAAATCGTCTATAATAACCATAAAATCCAAGAAAGCTACGTACCTCTGTTTGAGTAGTAGGAGTGGGAATGAGCAAAAGTATTTGGATTTTGGCCGGGTCTACCTGAATGCCGGCTGCTGAAACATAATGTCCTAGAATAAGTCCTTCAGTCATCATCATGAAACATTTTTCGTGGCTTAAGCAAAGCCTGGTAACAATGCAACGTTGTAGGACTTTTTCTAGGGTGTCTAGAGCTGGATCAAAATCATCTCCATATGGTGTAAAGTCATCCATGTAAACTTCAAGTCCATCATTTATTAAATCTGCAAAAATGCTAAGGATAGCCCTTTGGAATGTGGCAGGAGCATTACATAGGCCAAATGGTAGAACTCGATAGGAAAATGTTCCCCAAGGACAAGTAAAAGTAGTTTTATCCTGGTCTTCGGGGGCAATCTGAATCTGATTGTATCCACTGAAGCCATCCAGGAAAGAAAAGAATTTCTTTCCTGCTAAAGTATCTAATACTTGGTCTATGAATGGGAGAGGGAAATGATCTTTTTGTGTTGCCTTATTTAGTTCCCTATAATCCACACAGATTCTCCATTTTCCATTCTTTTTTGGTACCACCACAAGCGAAGAGAACCATTTACTATCAGAAATAGGATAGATAAAATTGACATCTAAAAGTTTCTGAAGTTCAGCTTTTACCACATCCTTTAGATGAGGATTAAGTCTCCTTTGCGGCTGACGAACAGGTCTGGCATCTTTTTCTATATAAATGTGGTGTGTACATAACTGGGGATCGATTCCTTTCATATCAGGGTAATCCCATGCAAATGCTTCTTGATATTTCGTTAACATATGGATGAGCTTAGTTTCTTGTTCAGGTCTGAGATTAGCATTGATGTTTAAAGTTTTTCCCGGTCCAATTTCCACAGTTTTACTATTTGCAACAGAAGTAACAGGTATCGTTTGGTCATGCGTATCTTTCAGAGGATCTTCCTCTAATTCATTATCAAATGCCGCTTCTATCATGTGACACTGTGTGCGAGATTCAGTTTGACTAATGAAATTATTAATGGCATCATCTTCTGTTTGGTCTTTAAAATCAAGTGCCTCTTGTATAGTTAATGGAGATCTGATGTTATCAGTAAGGTATGATATAGGGTGCTTATTAGTTTTGATTATTGTGACACTTGGCTGTGCTGGAGGATATAGAACTAAATTTTTGCTATTCGGTCCTCTGGTTATGGTCATATTTCCTTGCCGGCAGCCAATGTAGGCATCAGCAGTGGCAAGCCAAGGTCTACCTAAAATTAGCGGGTGTCCATCAAGTCGGGTTTTTGGATTAATTATCAGGAAATCGGTTGGATACTCCCAGGAATCAACAGAGACCATGACATCCTATAGAATACCCTCTGGTCTAACCACAGATCGGTCAGCCAATTCTAACAAAGTAGAGGTGGGTTCTACAGATGTAATGCCGAGATTTTGGCAAGCAGTGGTTGTTAAAATATTAATTGCAGCTCCTAGATCAACTAAGGCATTAGACAGGGTCTGGCCATAAATTTGAACAGTTATAATTGGATTTCCTGGGTCTTCATATTTAATGGGTGTTTCTTTCCCAGATAATAAGTCAGATAAAGTACCGACTACTTGGACTCTTGGATTATTTGTTATATTCCTCCTTGGTTTCTTTATGCACAACTCTTTGATAGTTTTTGCGTATATAGGAATGTCTTGAATGGCTTGGAGGAATGGAATTTTTATGTACAGATTTTGTAACTCTCCAAGAATGTCAAAGTCAGGATATTGTATGGGTCGAGGTATGACTAATCGTTCTGGGAACGGAGGAGAGGATGTGGTTGCTTGATTATGAGTCTGCTGCTTATTTACATCCTATTGTTGCAACTGATGTTCTCCTGGTAACTGATCTTCAATATGAACTGTTTTATCTCCCTCAGTTTCAATTATGCGTCCAGATCTTAACTGAAGATCATTGCACTCCCTTAGGTCGGGTCCTATTTCTGGTGATTCTATGATTTGGATAGATTGGACCTGTCTGTTATTTGGATTGGGATCGGGTTGGGCTGGGAGTTGCGGTCTCAGGTTAGACTGGGGATTTTGTTGTAAGGCTGACAGAGTAGGTTGAGGGAGCGGAATAGTTCCAGCTGGCTGGTACATCGGTCTTTGCCAGCTTGTCTGCCAGGGTGAACTTTGTGAAGTAGGGGGAGTCCATTGTGAAGGGTATGGGCCATTTTGCCAATATGGTGGAGTGTAAGGGAAATTAGGCCAACCAGATTGGCTTGTTTGATTCAGCCATGGGTTTGAAGAAGGAAACGATTGTGGTGACCAGTTTGAAAATGGGGGTTGAGATTGATTTTGCCACATACCATATTGTTGAGCATTATACTGTGGGGGTTGAAAAAAAGAGGTTGAGTCCGGAAACATACCAGATTGTCTCGGCTGCCACTGGCGACGCCGGTTGATCGAGTTCACCGATTCTGGTTCTTATTCTGCTTCCTTATATACCGCTTTCAATCCAGGAAGTGAGGGGCAGCTCTCCATAAGGTGATCTTTTGTACAGATGGCGCACGTTTGGACTTTATCCAGTGGACATTCCTTGTGGCTATGTTTTTTTCTGCATCGGGGGCAGAAGATCGCCAAATTCTGTTCTGCCTCCATCTGCTTCTGTTTAGCCTGCACAATATCAAGTTGTGTAGTTAGTGTCCCCAGAATATCAGTTTTGAAATTCTCTAATAAATTTCCAATTTCTGCACGTGTTACTCCTTCTGTTGATACTTTGTTATCTCTTGCAAACCGATCATATTCTGTCGGTTTTATTCTTGTGCTGCCTCTCGAACTCCTGATACATAAATCAATGATGTCAGCAAAATTCTCTTGATAGATGTCCCCTTTTCCCATAATATTTAATGTTTCAATCCATTGTTCCTTCATACCCCTTATTAATGTAGTTTTTAACACATTATCAGGTAAAGGTAGCGATGCATAAGGAGATCTTTGTAGATTGTACTGAAAACGTTCCACATACTCTTCCAATGTTTCATTCGGTCTGGCTGACATTTGAAATATTTCGTCTTTTAATTCTCTAGACCTACAATAATCCTGATATTTTTTTAAGAAGGATTCTTTCATTTGATCCCAATTGTTGATAACCCCGCCACCTAGTCCCATAAACCATCTTAAAGTAGCCCCTTTTAATGTAGAGGGGAATAATTTCAATTTCTAGGGATCGATGGTGTAATCATACCCCCTGCATAACACATTGAATTCGAATAAAAATGCATCCGGATCTTCTGATGTGAGACCGTGAAATGTAGGGATATGCTGAAGAGGGATAGCTTTCATGGGTGCATTTGCTGCAGAATCCACTATAGGATATTGTAATGTAGACGTTTGAGCATTTGGCTGGTTCTGAGCCATGGGATCGAATATATGACAATAACCTTCTGGGATATCTAGGAGAGTATTCCTAGGTTGAGAGGGAATGGTTTTGACAGGGATAGTTTTAATAGCACTTCCCTTATCTGGAATAATGAGAATACCAGATGTCTGAGGAGATTGGATTCCTTCAACAATGATTTTCGTAGCACTCCCCTTATCTGGGCTATCTAATGGCTGATTTGTCCCAATAGGAGATTTTGGTTCCTTGGTTTCCCCTGTTTCTCCTTCTCCTTCACAAAAGTTGCTGGAATTCCCTTCCTGCAATAGTTCTGGAGTAGAATTTTCGATTTCTTGAAAGTCCTGCTCTTCATTTTGACTATGCACCTCAGCAAAGGCTACAGATGGTGATCATGTGGCCTGAAGGGAACTAGTAGGCTGTTTAGAAATGTTTTTCCTGGGGCCTACTGATGGCTGAGATTTTGTTTTCTTATAGATTTCGTCTATGAAGGTCGTTCGACCAAGGGTCACCGGCCCCTTAGCTTTTTCAGGCTTGGATGGGGGTTTGATATTCTTTTCTGGTCTTTTCTGCTTAGTCATGCACTCAAATGAACTACCAAATTCTATTCAAACAAAGAAAAAACAAATATGTTAGGAAAGTGGACAGTGGAGCAGGGTTTTTACATGCTCCGCACGTAGGTTCTTACCTTCCGTTTTTAAGATCCAACTCTTCCCTAGCAGGTTCGTACACTACTCTGAAAAAGAAAAATGGCTACACTCTTTCCCCGACAACGGCGCCAAAATGTAGAGCTATAAAAAGGGTCTCTTTCACCTCTAATTACCTCACATTAATATGTCAATCCGGGAGCGTTTTGTTATTCCAAAGAGTGTCTCAGTCTGAGGCTATCACTTGTCAGAGTAATGCTAGTAGTACAGTGTTTAAGAAATACAAGAGTAAACGGATGCTTGTATGTAACTAAATTACTTCAAAAGAATAAATCACACATTCAGAAAAATAGGCAGCTTATCAGTCAAGGGTTCGGCAGCGATAACCCATCCCTTGGGAAACTGATGGAAAGGAAATTAGAGCATAGACCACAGGTCTGGGAGCTAGACAATGAATTCCAAAGCTCACTACAGCCTTAGATCGTCTCTCACACCAAAACAACAAATGCGAGTAAATGGAACAGCAAATAAAGAATTGAACAGCAAATCTGGAATGGAACAGTAATTCTAAAATGGAACAGCAATCGAACAACTAAGTCTCGAGAGTCTTACTCTATTAACCCAAATGCACTCTTCGCAATCAATCAATCTTCCACTTTTAAGGCAAATCAAGCAAAACACACTAATGGAACAGCAATAACTATTGATAAATTATGGAACAGCTCTAGTAAATCATATACGCACACAACACGCTGAAATAGTAATCTTAATTAACAGGGATACGACTATGCTCCCAAATAGAACAGCATTATCTCTGAATCCAATAATCATGAAGAACACTACTTCAAACGAATCTATGACATGAATGTTCAATATAAAAGCTTTGTAACAGAACAATAAGAATATTCGGTTAAGACTAATAACATGCAATTAACTCTGAAAGGATTAATAACTTGATGCAGAGTCAATACACGATTCTATCTGTAAAAACCTCAATGATTTAATCTTAACAAAGCATGTAATATCAACTTATAAAGCATATCAGATTACCAAATAACAACGATAAACAAACCACGCAGAAATCAAATCGTAGTGATACAGAAGCAAGTGTCCTCCGGGGCCGGGCCCTTAGCCTCCAAGGGTACACCGCCTTAAGTTAATCCAGACGCGGGAATGAGAGAATCACCAAGCTTATATTAATGCATCGGACAAAAATACAATGAACCAGTTCTCAACGAGACTCAATAATCAGAGCTGATGTTTAACAGAAAATTACATAAAACGTCTATATCTATTATTTTCAAGCTAACAGTGTTGTCCCTTTATATAAAGGTGACGGCGGAGATGTCCAAGTAACAAGATAAATAAAGCAGCGATCCCTCAGGATCGAAGATCCTGAGGGATTCGCCAAACTGTTAGTCCTTCGTCTTTTCTTTTCTTTTGCGCCGAGCTGGTGTCTTCTCCTCCTTTTCCGGGCCGATTTGCTTTGATCCGTTTAGCCTTGTTTGCATTCGATTCTCCTTCAGAGGGACAGCAGTTATCTCGACTTTGTCCTTTCCTTTGGAACGGCAACTCCTCGTTTTCTCCTTTTCCTGCACAGAAAATAACCATTATCAGCGGTTAAGTCTTGCATATCAATTCTCACATCTTTTGTTATAATTCCTTATTAGTTTCCAAATTCATGATGCAAAAAGGTTTACAAATTCTACTAAAAAGCCACTGAAATAATCATCAAAAGCATACCTTTTTAGTACTCCACAAGGACCTTCATAACAATAAGTCTTCTAATGATAATGTGTCTCATTTAGGGAAGATGAAGGGAAAGGAAAATAAGGACTTGATCAAGCTCAAGTGTTCTAATTGTGGAAAATATAGTCATTATTCGATAAAATGTCCATGGAAGAAGAAGGGAGACAATGAGAAGAAGAAGGGGAAGGATATAGTTGGTGTTGCTATCCTTTGAGTTGGATGACCTTTCGAGAATGTTTAAGAATGAATATTTTTCTCTAGTTTCTCATTTATTTGAGGGTGTCATCGATGATACTGCATGGTACATGGATAATGGTGTGTCAAATCATCTGAAGGGTTCGTGTGATGTTTTCGAGACTCTAACTGAATAGGACTCGAAGTTGTAGATGGCGGTTGGCCACAAGAGTCAGAAGGCGATCAGAGGATCAAGTGTTATGCAATTTAGAATGGAGTCATGCTAGTTGTTGAGAGTTCAAGATGTATTAGGGGTACCATATCTCAGATACAACGTGTTGTCGATCTTAGTGATTGAAGTGAAGTGGTTTGAGCTAATTTTTTAGGATGGTAAAGTGAGGCTTAGGCTGAGAGGTTGTAACTCTGCTAGAGTTTTCAGTGGAGTTAGTGAGCATGGTCTATACCAAATGACAAGAAAGCCTATATATTATGAGAAGAAGTAGGTTCCTTATGCTCATAGAGAGTTGATTTTGAGCATGAGCATGTAGGTTCAGAGGGAGAATTCGCAACCCAAGAAGAGTGCATGGTTAGTGGGAAGCAAGGAGAATTTTGCTGGCAAGAAGGAACTGTGGGATGACACGAAGGCTTATTAGTAGAGGAAGAAGTGGGAATATTATGGTGGTAGAGACACTACCAACGAGAGTGGTTCATTCTACAGGGTATTTTGCAGTGGTGAACCCCAAATATTGGGTTAGTATCGCTGACAATGATGATGAGATACTTCCAAGTGTTAGAAGTATCTCCCTTGCTCAGAGGGAGTGTTGATTTTTGAAGCTTGGGAGGTACTTCCACAACCCTAGGGTGTTGGGTTTGGGAGAAGTTGACCCACAAAAGTGACTTGTGGGAAATGTACCCAAGAAGTGGGTTTTGTACCCAAATTTATGGGCATGAAACCAAGTGGAGAAATTAATTGTTTGTTTATTGGTTGCATTGGGGCACCCTTAATGGAGTAAGAGGGACATAAGGAAACCATGGAGTGCCTTGATCAAAAGAAATAAATAAATTTCCTTATGTTATATGGTGTTATTGTCAAAAATACACAAGTCATCCTGGAGATATGGCATGACTCTTGAGCATTAGTCGTTGCTCTCATGAAGACTATAAGAAGGGAAGAGATGAGACCTAATTTGATCATTCACAAGTGAATTTTCTTCTCAAGAAAAGAAAAAAAAGCTAAACAAAGCTGCATACGTCAAGATCTGAGCTCGATAAGGAGAAAAAAGAAAATTCTTATTATTTTTTTCTTTTGTATCATGTTCTGGTACAGGTCAAAGGAGGAATGGTGGTCATGATTTGGTGAATGTTTTGTGGTAAATTTCTATGCATACGACCTGTGCAGTATCTATGGAATATGGTCTGAATTTCTTTGTGTTCATATTAGTGTTAGGGCTGAGTATCCCTACCTTTTTTCATGAAGTCCAAGACTCTCTGTGCATGAGGCGAAGGGGATATTCTGCTTGTTGATTAAGGGTCAAGTTGAAGTAGAGGAGAGAAAAGAAGATAGGGGTCCTATAAGTTGAATCCTGGGTTGTGGTAATGGAGGAATGAGGGTCAATTTTCAGAAGTAATGCATAGAATAAGGGAAAATTCAAATTGTGCTAAGGAATGAAGTGTTTCTCCACGAAACTGAGTTGTTAGGAGGTCGAGTAGAAATTTCTTCAAGGAGAAGAAGAGTTAGGTTGGACTGCTTGAAGAATTCTGTCCTAAAGGGTTTAGGATAACAATTTTTTATGCCCTATTTTAGTCTTCCTTAAGTGGTGTTAAGGAGCTATGAGTGGGATATTTGGTAAGCCCTAAGAGGTGACAAAGGAACACACTTATCTCTATGTCAGGGAAACTTGATCAAACCCTATTTCTAGTCATCCTTGGAGCATCATAGAGACAAGAAGTAGGCAGAGTTGAAGACCCTATGAGTTGACCATCTTGGTGGAGTAGGAGAGAAGCTAGAGGGAATTTAGTGTAAGCCTATGATCAGTCACTCTTGGAGCAACAGGAGGTTTGATAGAGGCAGTATTGATGGTTGAAGATGAAAACATTTTGAAGTTGCAAAAGACTTGTGAGAAACATAAGAGGAGGAAAAGGATCCGTCAGAGGTTTTCAAGGCATGCATACTGAAAAGGCTTTGGAAATGCTACATCAAGAAGTAAGTGAAGTGTACTTTGTTTAAGGATTGATTGGTAGTTATAGGTTTTTGACTCCAAGCCCTAGTTTTTCTTGTATCAGGGATGTATGTAAGGGCTATGATCCCTAGTATGGGAGCCCTATGTTTATTGTATTAAATATTTTAATATGACAAATTTTGTGTTAAAATTTTCTTGTGCATTGAGTTGATTCACTGCTATATGTTTTCCGTTGTGCAAAGTGCTTGTGTCGTGGCACTTGAGTGTGTTTGTGATTGTTATCTTAGACACAAACTTGATTCTTAAATGTTGTGGAAAAATAAACATTTGCAGCGATAATGTTGTACATGGGACTTGTCTATCCATCTTTTTCCTCTCCCCCTTTGATTTTAAGAGTGAATAAGCTAATTTAAATGTCTTAATTTCTTTGGTGTAGTTCTTTTTTTTGCTTGATTATTAGTAATTACCTCTATGTCTTTAACCTCTTCTTCCACTTCCTCTACATTTACCTCTACCAATGGATACTTGAGCCTTGAAGGCATGTTCTAATGGATTTTCATCCATGATCATTCTTGATTCATGGGGAAAAAGCGATCCCATAAGATATTCTACCACGAGTTTGGATAAATATTGGACTCCTTTGGAAATGACAACCACCTAAAAATTCTTAAGTGGGATTCTAAGAACCTTTTCCACAACTTTTTGATCTTCAATCATCTCTCCATCGGTCCTAAGTTAATTCACAACTCTCATCACTATGCTAATTATTTGGTTAATATTCTCTACCTCCTTTGTCTTCAATATTTCAAAGTTACTCTCTCTTGAAGGTTTGAAGCTTCATTGTTTTCACTTTTTCATTATCCTGATGTGCTAACTTTAGAATATTCTAGGCTTGCTTTGCACTGGATGCTCCCATTATCTTGGGAAAAATGAGTCATCTACTAAACTCTTTATTCAAAACTTGGCCTTGTTTTCCTTTTTCCTTATTTCTGCAAATTGATTTGTTTGGACATTAAACATGTCATATAGAGTTACTTGATCTATCTCTACAAAGCCATTCTCCATTGGTTCACAACATTCTTGTACTTGCAAGGTCTTCATTCTCACATATCACAACTCATATTTCTTGAAAACAAGAATTGATCCTTGGATTTCCCTATATTAATTGAAGAAGCCATTTTTAAAAATTTCCATAATGTCGAAATTCACTTTCAAAAATAAGGAAAATTCACACAAAATCCAAATTTATAAAACTTTTGCAATGTTGCTACTTAATACCATAAATAAATAACCAATAATAACCTTTAATATGAGTAGTATAACATCAAATTAAATTTTCATAACCCTTCTTAAACTCTTTATTAAAAAAAACATTTGAAGCTATTAATAAACTTAATACCTTAAATTATTTATAAAAACCCTTCAAACCTGGAATCTTTTAATACTTACCAATATTTATATCCATGCAAGTCAAAGTTACATGGATGGAAAAAGTGCAGATAAACTTCACCCTCAACTTCACCCTCAAATAGAGAAGAAATTCTATAATCAATTGGTATTGGGTTACCATGCCATCTACACCCCGTAACTTTACAACTGACCACTTATGATGTCAACATGGATGGACAAAGTGCCGATAAACTTGACCCTCAAATACAGAATAAATTCTATATTTGATTGATATTGGATTACCAAACCCTATACACCCCGTAACTTAGCAATTGATCACTTATGTTATCAACTTTTGATTTTTTTTTTTTACCCTTTTTGAAACCTTATATCTTACTTTTTGGATTTTGACAAAGAGGGGTTGCCCAAGAAATCCACACTACTTTAGCTCATGGATCTACTCAACAATGGTTGTATTTATCATTATCACACTTATTCATGGAATTGTTTCTCTCAATCCAATCTTTTTCCTCTCCCTTTTCGAACCCTAATAGCCCCTTACATCGCTCTCTACTTAGACATAGGAGGTCCTCAACAAGTGGTAGCAACTTCTCCTTCGCCATTCACGAATTTGCTCCTCAATGCCTTAGATTTTGGATTTCACGCTCACACCCTCACATCTCCTCCCTTATGACCTGCTTTCCACTTTGTGAAGAGGCTTAAGCTTACTTTAATAGCATCTGAAACTCTCAAGTACTCACATGAATGAAAACTAATTGAGCATGTTAAACTCTCAAGTAGTGACATGAATGAAAACTAACTGAGTATTCTCAAACGTTCTAGAAATATTTGGACTAATAACTTCTACATACATTTAGGACTAATAAATTAAAAAAATGCTTTTCTAAAAATATCTAATATTAAGAATTATAACAGAGTGAAAAATAAAATTCTTTGTTTCATTAAATTTATTTATTATAATTGTACAAATTTGGATTATAGTCAACATAAAAACCACAAACCAGAAACCAAAAGTGTTGCCTCCAAGTGGCAAGAAGAAAACTGGATCTCCAAAGATCTCCAAAGATCTTTCCTCCAACGTTGTAGAATAATCAAATCAATCTCAATCATGGAAAGCGAACGAACATAAGCATAGAGACCTTATTATTTGTGATGCTGTTTAAAATATTTTAAATATATAAATTTCAACATTTTAAATTAAATTCGTTAGTCCAATCCACGTTGTACCTTTGACCGGCGAATCAAGCTCGGTTTACCGTGGGCCGTCGGAAGCGGACGCTGGGGACTCGCAACCTTTTGGTCAAGGCGGCGGCGGCCGCTAGTACGGTCTGAAAACCGTCCCAACAGTAATGTTTAATGACAATTTGCCACGTTCCCATCAACAACTGCCACCAGCCCCAATATTAAACCCTAATTCCATCTATTAAATCCCAAGTCGAAACCACCTTCATATCCATTTCAATTTTGCTTTATACCCATCTGAATTTCTACCACACCCAGATCTAAAGGCTTGCTTTTCCTCAAGTTGTGAGTTATCGAGATGATGGATTTCATTTTCTACTTGGACAGCCAGTCCCAGCGAGAAATAATGAGAAGCATAGTTATACCTTTAGGCTGGACGTATATTGCGCTGTGGTCGTTGGATCAGCACACACCGTAAATTTCTTTCCCCCTATTATTCTCAGGATGTTTTTCCTTTTTTTCATGAATATCGTTTGAATTTAAGCATATTTAAGGATATTACGTTTTAGATATAATCATTAATGTATCGTTTTCATTTTCAGAGATTTAGAATGTAAGGGCGGATGGTTTAACTCAGAAATGGAAACTGGATCCTCGAGGGCCCAAAGTGTAGCTCAAACCCTTTTCAATTTATACAAGCTTTGTCGATTTTCTGTGGATACTGGCCGGTAAGTTTAACCCATACTCAGAATACCCATCTATACTACAGATTTAAAAAGTTGCAATCTATTAGGATAGATCAATTCTAAATTCGGATTTTTTTAAGAGTATACATGAATACAAAGCAGAGGCATCCTCTTATAGTATATATTACATTGGTTTTTTTTTTTGGGACTGGAATAGACTTTGTATTGATGTGCAAGAAAAAGAAAATGTAATTACTTTTCTTTTCTTTTCTTTTTGGCTATATTTCTATATTGCTTTTGTCCTCCTACATTACATTATATAAACCAGGGTATTTTTCGTGTTGAAAAATAGTATATATTGCATGCTTCCTTCTTTCTTCTATTACGGATTGTGGACAACCTTGTCTCTGTCCGTGCAGTAACATTTCAAAAAGTCTAAGAAGACAGCAGATATTCACTGTCTTGATTAATAATTTTGACATGTAACCGCAATATGCGTCCAGAGATTTTGATTAACCAAACAAAATCGAGTTGTGGAATTGCAAAACCTATACTTTGTGGACCTGTAACCATGGAGCAGTATCGAGGTTTTGTTTAGTAACCCATTATTAGTAACACCAATCTTTCCTGAAACCGTTTATAATTGAAATTTTCTTTCTTTTCATCGAGGCCGTTACCTTTTATTAGTAACCCATTATTAGTACCATAATACTTTGGTGCTAACTTATTATTCTTCTTTGATTGATTAACATATATATGGTTATATGGTTTTCGCTTCAAAAATTTCCAATGCACTAATTTATATTCATTTTCACTTTGATATTTATATGCTTGTTGTTTCATTCTATTTTGTGTTGTAATCATTTTTTCTTTCAATAGTTTTGAGAACCTCACGTTGGTTCTCTATGTGGTAATTTATCACTTGAGCATTCATTTCCCTGTCGAGGGTGATGCGATGGATGGAAGATGATATCCATAAAATGCCATAAATGTGGATATTTTATGAAGTATGTAAGGATGTGTTGTAATACCATTTTTCCATTGAAAACAACTTGAATCATTATGTATATTTATTATATGCAAAGTAATGAAGATAGAATTCTAGAAATTTCTTAACAAACTTGATTTCTCCATCAAATTGAGGATGGTAATAGGAGTCACAAACCAATTGAGTACCCAAAAAATAAAATAATGTGTTCAAAAAGTACCAATGACAAATATATCTCTATCACTTACAATACTCATGGGGAATACATGTAACTTCTGAAGTATTTCTGTGAATGTTGTAGCTATCATATTTTCTTTAAAAGGACGTGAAAGAGAGAGAAAATGTGTGGTTTATTTTGTAAGTCGATACATTACTACCACTATCATCATGACATTATTTTCTTTGAAATTTAGTACATTCAGCCACAAATTTTTAAACATCAATTTTAAAAACTTCCCATAAAAAATATTCTTGATCCTATGTTAAGTTTTCAAGAACCCGAAAATGCCCTCTTATATGAGAAATATGCAATTCCAAAAGGACATTCAATTTGAGTTGGATACACATACACACACACACAATAGTAAATCATTCTTGCACACAACTTTTTATAATGCATTTGGTTCCTTTCTTGTTTGTTGAATGATGTTGCATACATTCTAATCTTGCTTCTATTCTACTATCACTTTTTCCACCAAATTTGATTGTGGAATCGAAATAGAACATAGCAAGATCTTTGTCTATTCTTCCTCTTTGAAGGTGCACTAATCACCATATTTTTTCTTCCTTTATTATAGATAAGTTCAAAGTTACAAACTAACATTTTTGTAACCCTTTGTGGTTGTGCTTGTCAAGATAAACATTGTTCCAAGCAGCACTTCAAACTACATGATATAAATTTGAGTGTGATGGAAATATTACCATTTAAATATACATGTAAGTATGCAACTAACCTAATAATGATCATTTTTTAAGGGGACTAGAGCATGCTTTCATAAAACAAATGATCTTATTTTTTAGGAGATTTGTTTCATCTCTTTTCTCATATGTATGTCTCTCTCCTTTTCAATTTAAGGGCCCATAAAAATATTTAAGATGCTTAAATGATAAGGATAAAACAAATTGATAGGAAACAAATTGGATTAATCCAATTTTAATCTTCATTAAAGGAACAAGTTATTGATGAGATATTCTTGGAAAAATGTCACCACTTGGATTTGAACCAACTTGTATTCTAGGATGATTAAGTAAGGTACTCATTTTATGATAATTTTTAACATACGTATATTTTCATGCCTTTAGTTGGCACTTGGAATTCATTAGGGAGGATGAACTCAATGGGAAATAATAATCCAAGTCTAGATATACAAAATTTGGTGAGAAATATACATATGTTTTCTCATAAATCATGTAGAATAATTAATCAAATTTGAAGGAATACATATTATAAACCATTGGAAATTATCTATATGGATATCCATGTGACTTTGAATTAGTACGAATACCTTTGTGTCACCCTAAAATATATTGGACATCCTATGTTTTTTTATAAGAAATTTTTCTTCTTCGAGGAGAGAAAAATGTTTATTGTAGATTCAATATGACGATCATATTATATCTATGAAAGAAGGGAATTTTTCCAAACTAAATTATTGATTTGGTCTAATTCATATAATTTGACACCAATTTGTAGACATCTATCACTAATTAGGTTGGGAGATTGGATCAATTTTGATCCTGATAGCTAGATATTTTCTATTCCTCTTATTCCATAATCTAGAAAGGATATTTTATCATAACCACTCTAGCCATAAACTAGGAAATAATGGAAGAAACATGTTGAAATATAGCTCTCGGATGTTTAAATTTGGTTCTACACATATGACCAATACTTGTAAAAATGGATTTAATACTTAAATCATGATGAGTGATATCAATCATCCTATAAACATTGAGTTTGTGGATGAAATCCTTGAAGAAGAGTTAGGATAGCAATTTTAGTAAGTATATTTTTATGTATCTATCTCTCAAAATAATAAGACGTGTCATTTTTTATCATTTGGCTCAAATAACTCCTTTTTCTTTTATCTGGCTCAAATAATAACTTCTTTTTCTTTTATCTCACTCAAATAATGTCATGTATATATCACTTATTTTTCTTGTGATGGAAGATAGATTGGAATGATAAGAACCAATAATATCTATGATTATTTATCATTGGCCATTTGATTATTCTAGTAAAATGATCTATCTCCAAGAAATTTTTGGAATCAATTTGGATCAATTCTTTGTTGATTATTTGATATAAATATTTCAATTCCTTCATGCTTATTTCAAAAATCAAATTTTGACATGACAAGTACAACAATCAAAAAGTGTTATAAATTGGATGTGATCCCAAACACAATAGTACTTTTACTTTTATAGTATTTTTAAAACCCATGATTATAGATTATTTACAAGCCAAGGATTATCATTATGATATAAATGTCACCTATCGTTGGTCATAATATATGCATGCAAAAATTCCAGATTATCAAGATAGAATCTTGGTAATTTAGGAGGGGAAAGATCGAAACAATAGTTTCTTTGAAATAGGCAATAAAAAATAAGTTTTTTGATTCCACAATAAATGAAAAGAAGGATCCATTGTAGTGGGAATACCTAGGAATTTAGATAGAATCTATGGAACAATGGAACTTATGACTACATAATATCATATAAGAGTCTTAATCGTCAATAAAATAGGATGGCCTAAGCGAATATTGGCTGAAGTAGACTCTTATTCCAATGAATAAAAATCCCTTCCCAACCTACACAAACCTATCTCAAGGAAATAAATAAAGAGCATGAGATATGATTTTAGAAACCCTTACAGAAGAGAACCTATATAAAAGGTGAGGCCCCTCTATTCTATTTTTCTTGGAATAGAAATAATCAAGTAGAAAAGAGAAGGAACTCTCTGTGGAGTTACTTGAGGCATGTAGTGTGGCAGTATACCATAGACACCAAACCCCATTTATTGGTTTCCTATACTGTGGAACAAGATACAATCAAAATGAATGGAACATATTTTGCTCCTAGTGGCTTGGTTATAACACAACCCAATAACTAGTTAGGTTTAAGTCTGAATCCTTCAAATCTCAACTAAAGTTACAAATTTTATCATTATAGATTCTTATTCATAGTATTCATGTGGCTAGCCCAAGTTCACATGAGTAACGTGGGCTAACATGGTCTCCTCTTGAACCATGGTGGTCAAATAAGAAAATCAATTTCTAAGTGACATAAAATTTGCATGGAAATTATGTTTGATGTCTTCCTTGCATTTTTGGAAAAGTATTTGAGTGTATAAAAACACAAGGAGGTCCCATGTGTGATATGTTATGAATATAAATATATAAAATAACATAATTAAATAATAATTAGTATTATGACCCCGGATGTAGGTGCCTGACATGCTTTGTACAGGAGGCCATATGGCTCTTCGATGGAGGGGCACCTGGTTGAACCACATGGAGGCACATTCCCATCGAGTGCAGAACTTAAATAAGGTTTACAGGGGAGGACGTTGGCACTTTACGACATTCACTCCCCCTCCCTCAGCCTTCACTCCTGCTAGTTAGCCATTAATGGGCGATGGAACCCGAAATTTCCATTTTAATCTGCAACTATCCTTCCCTGCAACATTTATTTTTCACGCCTCCTATGCTAGTCACTTTTCTTATTGTCTGCCTCCCTTTGTGCATTTGACCTCTGCCCAGCAGACTCTGCTCCCCACTGAGACCATGTCGCGACACCATATAATGCGTTGTCGTCGAGAAGGTGGTAAAGGCTCCCCCTCTCGTGCTCGGGCCCCTGGCTCGTCTGCGCGCACTCTATCCCTCTCTATAGCCCTTGATGACCCGGAGGTTCTCAACCTTTTTTCTGCCTCCCAGGCACTCTCTACCCATCTTCTAGTTTGCCTCCTCGATGACTAGCAACACGACATTGGCTCAAGAGGCAGAAAGAGGCCTCGAAATTCTACTATCTTGTGCTCCTCTTCCCCTCTACCCCAAAAATCCGCTGGACTCCCTGTCAAAAACCCAGAGGATGACTCGGATGGCAACTGGAGCTACCCTTCGGATGGCACCTAGAAAAAAGAGGCAGATGAAGACAGCGTGGCTTGCACAGCTATGGCCAAGCAGCCCAAGATGGTCTCCTCTTCGACTCTGGAGCTGGACCCCTAGCTCACAAAGGGGGACATAGAGAGCTTGTATGAATATGCTTGCTTCGTGATTGAGGAAAAACCACAGCATGTGGACAATGATGCACAAAATCAGTAGCTGAAACTCCTTAGCTCTCTTTTATCTTAGTTTACATAGGCTCATATATGGTTTTTATGCCTATTTTTTCTTCTTCCTGCAAACTATGCTACTCTTGAACATGTTAATGGATGGTTTCCCCTTGAAGGGCAACCCAATATTTGATTTTTTGAATAGTCCTTATTGAAAAAGGGTTGGCTAGTTCAATAACCACCTGTCCTGAAGCATGATTTGTATTTTTGTACATTTTAATAGAAATTAGCCTAATTTAGAAAAAAAAAAATTAGTATTATGAAATGACATGTCTCAAATAACATTATTATTCATAAATGATAATCCCACTTAGGTATATATATGGGCTTGATTGTATTCCATCATATAATTTTTTCACACATTTATTCAATATAATACATTTTATAATGAATGAATTACTTTGTGTTCAATTCTTTTGGTTATTCTATGTTGAAAAATGTAACTAGGTTCGATCTTCATAAATGTATTTGAGTCACTATGTAATGTACTTGTTAAAAATAATTTTTATAATTGTTACAATGGCTTATTAAAGCATGGGATTCATGCTTGGGTCATCATTTTATTAGTTAAAGTCTCCATTGTGGACTCCTAATATTAATATTGAGACATTAGAGTCATTGTACATTTTATGAGAACCTTCCTCGGCTTTTGAATCGTGTAAAAATAATTATTTTTTAGTCAAAAATGAATTATGTCACCCCCACACCAAGTCGTCCTCAAAGAGATCAAGTCGGTCTCAAACTGGGAAATTTGACCTCACCAAAAGGATATATATTGAAGCAGTTTGAATTCATTTGGACACACTCACTCTCACGAGTTTGATATCCAAGAAGAAGTTGGGAAAAAGTGTGAAGTAGGAGAAGAAGGCTAAAAGGAGTGTGAGGTTGGAAAAAAAGGAAGGCAAGGACAAAATAAAAATTGGGCTATCTATCTCTCTCCCATGTGGGATACTTTAGGAGATCGAAGTATATTTTTCAAATCAAAGTTGTTGTTGTTGCTAGTTGTTTCCTATTGCTGCCAAGTCAAAGTTATTGGGTCGAAGTGTTTTTGTTGCTACAAGGTCGAAGGTCTAGATAGAAGAGAGGGTTGACTTGGTGTGGAGGAGATTTTTTTCTAGGTTGAAGAGTCTTAGGAAAAACTATTGAAGGAAGATATTTTGACTAGGTTTTCCCCTAGAGGGGTTTTTCCTTGGCAGATTGCCTACATCTCGTGTCTCGTGTTTTTGTGATCTTCATACACACATAATTTGGTAACTTATTGATAAAAGATAATATAATAAATAAGTAAAATAATCCAACATAATTCACAAGTAATTATCAAGAAATAAGAAATCAAACCCTAATATACTAGCATTAATTTCTCAACATGGTATCGAAGCTAAGGTTAACGAAGGTTGATGATCACTTTGTTGGCTCAAAGGAAATGGTTACTCCCTTTGTGATGAGTTATATAAGAATGGGATTCAATACTGCAGGAAGCTAGAACAAGAAGATCTTTTTCACTACTTATTCAACAAGGTCAAAATTCAAGGGTTCTTCGCTACTCTTACAAGTTCTCTTAGTGATGAAAATACATGGAATATTGATAGTGTTGCATCAAGGCACATGACAGGAGAAAGTAAACAACTTCGCACTCTATTAAAGGAACCAATCTTCTTATGTAGTGGAATTGGGAGACAACAAAAGCTATGTTGTTAGAGGCTTGGGATCAACATCTTTCAAGCTGGAGAATGGAGATAAGCTACATCTCAAAAATATACTATATGTTTCAGGTTTGAAAAAGAATTTTCTTTTATTTCTTGCTTAGAAGATAAAGGGGATATACTTTATTTTGTTGATGGAAAATTTTTTGTTTGGGGAAAAGATTCAAGTATCGATAAAGCTAGGGTTATTGGATGTCAGGCAAGGAGGTAAATCCTCAAAAATAATTGTGATTTTTCATTAAGATGGATCATAGATATTTACTTGGAGGGAGAGACTCTTGGGAAATGAATTGTGATTTTCCATTAAGATTGATCATAGATATACACATGGAGGGAGATACTCTTGGGATTCATCTCCCAATGTCTCTTCATATTCCAATTCTCCTTGTTTTATGTTTAAACTATATTCAATGGATTTACCTAATACCAAAGATTATGTGTCAACATTCCCCCACTTAATCTGAAGGGATGTTGATGAGTCTAAGCATCATTCTAAATATTTCAAACTTTTCTCTTCCAAGCGCTTTGGTGAAGATGCGTGTAATCTTCTCATTTGTGGAATAATGGTGTAGGTGAATTGTCTTAGACTTGACATCATGTTGAATCAGATGGTATTTTGTATTGATGTACTTCGTTCGATCATGGAACTTTGGGTTCTTGGCCAACTTTATTGTAGAATTGTTGTCAATCATGAGAGGAGTTGAATGCACTTGTTTCTCCGGCAAATATTCCATATTTTTCCTGAGCCACACAATTTCATTTGTTCTTCAACTGCTGCCACATATTTTGCCTTAGTTGCGGAATCTATTGGAACTGATTATTTTCGTGACCTTTAGGAGACACCTCCTAATCTAAGAATCATAGCATAACCTGAAATAGATACCCAAGTTTCTTTATCTCCATCGAAGTCTGAATCAGAGTATGCAATCAAGATGAAGTCACCCACCTGTCTATACTTAAGTCCAAAGTATTGAGTTCCCTTCAAGTACTTTAGAACTCTTTTTGCAGCTGACCAATGTCCCTCACAAGGCTTTTGCATAAACCTGGAGAGGATTCCAACAACAAATGAAATTCTTGTTGTGGTAGTAGTCAGGTAGTTTAGACTTCCTACAAGTTGTCTACACTTTCTTGCATCCTCAAATTATTTTCCTTCAATGGATGTGAGCTTTAAGTTCTATTGCATTAGAGTAGTCAAATGATTGCACTCAGTCATGCTGAACATGTTCAACATATCTCTAATGTACTTCTTCTGAGAGAGGAATATAAACTTTGTATGTTTAGTTACTTCAATACCAAGATAGTAGTGAACATAGCCCAACTCCGTAATTTCAAAACCTTTCCTCAATTCCTTATTTATGGATGCAATGTAGCTCTCATTACTCCCTATTATGAAAAGATCATCTAGATACACCACAAGATATACAATTTTTTTTCCAACTTTCTTGAGAAACAAAGCTGCATCATAAATATCATAATTTTTGAAGTTGATTTTCAGAAGATGCTTAGTTAACTTCTCATACTAGGTTTGAAATGCTTGCTTGAGGCAATACAAGGATTTTAAAATCTTGCATACGTTATGTTCTTGACCCTTCACAAAAAATCCTTCTGGATGGGACATAAAAACATTCTCTTTCATATCTCCATTCAAGAAAACAATTTTTACATCCATTTGATGGAATTTCAACGATTTTGATTTGCCAAGGTAAAGAGGGTTTAGATGGTATCCCATTTTGATGTGGGGGGGGGGGGGGGGAAGTATCCTCATAGTCGACCACTTCCTTCTGTGCAAAACCTTTTTCCACAAGCCTGGCTTTTTGTTTATCAAGTGAGCCACCTGGTTTATGCTTGTTATTGTACACCCACTTTCAACCTATTAGGTTGGTTCCTAATGGAGGATCCACCAGCTTCCAGGTGCCATTCTTTATCAAGGCATCATATTCTTTCTGCATCGCTTCTTTCCATTCGTCATGAGAAGCAGCTTCTTTGAAGGAAGTTGGTTCAAAATATGTACACAAATTCAGTTCACAATCATAAGAAACATCCATATCAACAGGTGAAACATAATCATCTACAACACCACCATTTTTCCTAGTTGTGCTTCTTGTTCCTATTTTTCCAACCTCACCAGGATGAACACTTTCAAGTGTCTTTGTGAATCATTTTGGAGGACCTTTTTGAGATGGCCCGGGATGCTTGGTTGACTGAGTTTGGGTTGAATAATATTTAGTCTCCCAATTCTATCAATCACATCACTCAAAGTGTCATCAGTGGTTGGACCTTCATGTGGGGGAGAGAGTGCTTCAAAAGAAGATTCCACATATTGATCCAGTATAGGAATCCCCCCTTTAAGATATGGAATCTCATTATCAAATTCTTGAAAATACTTTTCATGTCCGAATATGTCCAAGTGATAAAGTTGCTTCTCAAAAACATTGTCAGCCTTGGAATATTCAAGAAAGATCACATCTCTAGATACTACAAACTTCTTTTTAACTTCATCATAGAGACGATATGATTTGGAGGTATTTGAATACCCCAAGAAGATACACGCACGACTCCTTGCACCAAGGCTTTTTCTTTTTTTTCCTTAGGTATCAAGGCATAACAGGTGGAACCAAAGACCTTGAGATGATTTATCGAAGGAATGTGGCCATAACAAATTTCATAAGGAGTCTTGTTCCTAATATCATTAGATGGACACTTATTCTTTATATACACAACACATAGAACTGCATCAGCCCAAAACACCAGTTTAACATTCTTTCAAAACATCATGGAACGTACCATATTTAAGATTTTCCTATTCATTCTCTCAGTTACTCTGTTTTGTTGGGGATTATAAGGCACAATTGTTTAATTTTTAATCCCATGATGGTAAAGATAGTTTTCAAATTCATTTAAGGTGTACTCTTTTCCATTATCAGTGTGAATAGAGCCAATATGAGATTGTGCATAATTTTCAATCCATGCATGAAAGTTCTTGAATGTTTGAAAAGCGTAAGACGCGTTCTTTAATAAATAAACCCAACACATTTTGGTGTAGTCATCAATAAATGTCGTCATATATTTATTACCATTTGTAGAAGGAACATGTATTGGACCACATAGTCTGAATGAACAAGTTCAATTTTTCTATGTGCTTTGGAATGAGAATCATCAAAAATTTGTTTTCTATGCTTTCCTAGAATACAAGCATCACATTGCTTAAGTTTCCTAGGAATCGTAGAAAAACCAGTAACACCATTTCTCTTCAACAAACGAAGGTTTTCATAGTTCAAGTGTCCAAATATAGCATTTCATAAAATAATTGATGGAAATGTACCTTCATAATAGTGAGAACCATATGAATTTTTTTTTTCACGAGAAAAGGTACCTTGCAGCTTCAAAAGGCTTTCTTCTTATATCCTCGTCATGATAAGTGAGTGATCTGATGATTTTATGACCTCAACCTTTCCATAAAATATATGAATGGAGTGTCCTTGCTGGCGGATGTGGACCAAAGAAAACAAGTTTCTCCTCAACTTCGGGAGGTATAGAACATCACGTAGAAGAAATTTTGGAAGACAATGAAGTTTGATCCTAATGGTGCCAAGCACTGATGGCTTGAGTTTTTACTTATCTGCAAAATATACTACTACATCAACATTTCCAGTTAATAATAACATTCTCTCCTAAAACTCATGTGGAAAGTTTCTCCTGAATCAAGCAACCAATCATCTTTACATGAAGCAAGCGAAGCATTGAATAAATCTTCAGTTACTCCAATGTTGCAATGTGTCACAACATAGTGAGCGGATTCAGGTGCTTTAGATTTCCCTTTGTCATTGGTCTTACCTTTGCCTTCATTTATTTCCTACTCAATTATTTCCTAAGGAAACTTACATGCAAATGCATAATCTCAATCTATATTGCATCGTATGTAATGAAGATCATACTTTTCTCCTTGGAACTATCTTCCTCCCTGCCTCTGAAATTACTTCTTCCTCTTCCTCTTCGGCCACCTCTTCCTATAGAAGAATCTTGTGAAATATTCTTCTCTCTATGTGTAATACGCATAACTTCTTCATAAGATTGAGGAGTTGTATTCTTCCCAAAATCCTTCTCTCTCTCAGTAAAATTCTTCTCAAGGGAGTCAAAAATAATCTCCTTGAGGTTTCCCCTTGCTTGTAATGACTCAAGATAGTGTCAATAAGTGGGATATAGTGCCTTGACATAAGCTATGAGAGGAATTTATATTTCAACACCAATGGATTTTATATCATGCATAATGGATCTTAATTATGATGCTTATTATGCAAATTAATCCCTCTTGTGGACAAGAGCGATCTCCCTAGTATTCTACGAATAGCTAGAAACAAAAATCCATTTGTAAATCTTTTTCTCTAGATTATTTGCAATTCAGAATTATTATAAACAAAGAAAGAGGACATGCCCCTACCTTGAAATCCAACGTTCGATGCAGTATTTTATCCAGTCACTCCAAAGAGGCTTCTTCAGTAAGTAGAACCTGCAATCAAAGACAGACAAAATAATCAAATCACCTACAACATATAGTAATTAAGAAAAGCTAATCCAACTTAGTGATCAAGGAGTCTAAGTATTGATGTTATTCAACAATAACATGAACAACTCAATGAGAAAAATAGATCCATATGTATTATCTTGAATGAAAAGAGTAACCTTACAACCTGATGCCATGATGTCGTACAGGTTTCTCCCGGGGTCCTGAACAATCGTTCCTCCTTCAGTTTGACAACTCTTCCTCTCTGAATACTAGCATGGAATTATCGACATAAGGGTGTGATCATTCTCATGCCAACAATAACTAGTGTAGAGAGTATGCACTCTTGGGAATTTCTTTAGAAATTACCATATACAAACTACAATATTTTAGCTTGGTATCTACAGTCCACAATCTACCCTTCAACCTGAAACTTGAGCTCAATTTATAGGGAAATGGAGGTAGTTTCAGTTCTATGAAGAGGGGGATGGATTCCTCTCATGAAGAGATTTGAGCTCCATGGACCAAGGGATAAGCTCCATGAGTGGAGGTATAAAGCTCAAACTGATCGCACCTCTAGAAGCTTCCAGTTGGGAGAATATTCGACCAGCTCGGCTTCTAGATTTTTCTTTAATTTGAATTTTTACAAGGGTTTGCAGGTTTTAGTAGCAGAACGTGCGGGGTTGCCACAGTTTATAGACCAAGTATCCGCGAACCCGCAGAAAAAGGTTAGAAAAAGTGCGGAGGTAGACTTTTAAATGTTTTAAGGAGCTTTTCTCCAATTCCAAGACTTGGTTTAGGAACATTAGGGTTTTTGACTTCTAAGGGAGCATGATATAGGTAGTGATAGACCTATACAAACAGTCAAATTTCACGGTGACAAAATAACGTGTAACATATTGCCCCCTAAAGTGTTAAGTCTGAGGTTGTTCTGAAGAGTGAAGTGCTTTATCATTCCGAGGATTGGATTGTGGACATTGGTTGAAAACCTGTAAAAACATTCAATGCAAACACACACACACACACACACACACACACACACACATATATATATATATCATCGCTGAGGTAGGCATTCCCATACTTAGATCAGAACTAACTAAATGTTCTGGTACAGATATGATTCTAATATTACATCAAAAGTAGTCACAGTATGGGTGTAGCCATCTATCATAAGTAATCTAATGTATCATGAATATAAAACTCCTCACAACCTAAATGGTGGAAAATATATCCAGGGTCTTGATTTCCGCTTCCCGAACTAGTACGATTATATCCATGCAATTGATTGTGTCAAAGTTAAACATGGTAGAAACCACTTGATTACCAGTCAATGATGTGAACTATTAATGAAAATGGCTCTCAAAGTACTCCAGTAAAATCTATGAAGTGTGAATGAATGATTTGCAGCCGAACACTCATATAATCCCTCGATCGAAGGTCAATGATGTAACCTGTCGTCGAAGGCAAGAAACCTACCATTAGGGCATGCAGATCCCAAGGTACTGATAGGATTCTAGATCAACTTTCTAGATGATGAGCTGACATCGATAGAAATTGATCCGTCGTAGGAAATCCCATGACACGAAACCATTATATCAAGTTTTGAAGAAATTTTTGCAAGGACTGAATCAGGGATGGTGAATGTGAATGGAGACAAATGTTTGCAATGAATGGTTTATTTTGAGCTCTCTCTTGAATACATAATGATACTGCAGATGGTTTGGTAGCATTTGACCTAAAGCTAATACCCAGAAACTAGCTGAAGACTTTCAGTGTGGTTTGATTAACTTTTAGACAAAGGATTTCCCAACCCAAGTACATGTATGATAAAGTGTTGTGTTCAAGAGTGACATGTTGCTTTCTAAACAAGGGTGACAATTGGATTATTTTTCCCTATTTCCCCCCCACCATTACTGGCAAGTACCTCTTTATTTTTGACAAGCTTGAGGAGGACAACATTTGCTTGTTTGTGTAAGCTCATCCTTAGGATGAGTCCATATTAGTATTAAAATCAAACCCTAAGAAGGAGTGGTTCGGTCATGCTTGTAATCGACAACTCCTTTACTGTTAAATATTAACCAGTCCAATATTGGAGAAACTCGGCGTTTTTCAATTTTAGGGAGTCAGAAGAAAAACATAAGGAAACTCTGTGGTTGTTCTTTTTTGTAAATTTAGTCTTGCAGGCCCGAAAAGGATAAAATAATGCAAGAGAGAACTCTATTGACCATGATTAGTTAGTGTATACCTTTTTCATAATTATTCCATTTTAGTCCGGAAAAGGGGTAAACTTATACTGAAAGGACGATTTTTCATTTACATTAACGAGTTCGAATAGTCAAGGACTCGACAATATTTTCATGTTTAAAGAGTCTAAAAAGGGCTTAAAAGATAACTCCATGGTTTCGTTTTTTTGTAAGTTTTAACGAGTTCGAAAAAGTGATAAAAAGTGTACTCATATGGCCGGCTTTTAATTTAATTTACGAGTAGGAAAAGAAGGAAAGAACTCGACATTTTCATGTGTTTTACGAGAATGAAAAGATATCAAAATAATCTCTGGATTTTTATGATTTGAACGATTCTTTAAAATAATAACTGAAATGGACTCGAGATAAATTCAGTTTTATACAAGCTTGAAATAGAGGAAAATTATGCTTGAAAGTGGTTTCATTTTTACACAAGCTTGAAACAAAGGAAAAATTCATGCTTGAGATAAGTTTCAATGCCCCCCAAGCATAACCTGCAAGAGAATATGCCCCCCAAGCTTCATTTCATTCACCTAAGTGTACTACTAGTTACTAATAGGTGGATGGAATGAAGGTTCATTTACGATATCAGATGAAATACTTGACTTGACACTTACGAGATCTAATCAAAGACTCGACTCAATTAGGAAAGGATTTATTTCATTTTTTAATGATCTTGACATAGGAAAAGAACTATGTTCATTGTCTGATTCATTTTTTAACAAGGTTGACATAGTAAAAGAACTATCCTCATAGAACCTTGTCATGGCTTCTAACTGGAAGAAACACATGTCAAGGGACACTTCTCGATCATGGCTTCCAAGAGGTCTTCATCAGATGGAAGAATAGTTCTCTGGAAAGAACACATGTCAAGGGACTCAATAGGGATAAGAACATCACGTTAAAATAATCCCATAGGGTTTTCCATGCCAATTACTGGATCTAAGTCAAAGGAAGTCAAGAAAGCAGTGAGAGGCTCGCTTGCATTGGTAACTAAAAACATGGGACTGGTTGCTACATAATTTACCCGTAGCGGGGTAGATACCACTTCCGTATAAGGAAAAATTAGGGATGTCAGATTATTGGTAGTCGAATCAAGACTAACGAATGAAAACTGGTCAACAGTCACAATGTTTCCATTGTGAGGGAAAGACATCATGCGAAAGAGTGTCGATACGGCAGCTTTCATTGCATAGATATAGTCTCGTCCAAGGAGCAAATTGAAATCCAAGGGGCCTCAGAAAACCATAAGATCAATACAGACATTTTTACCTTCCAAGGTAATATGAAAATTAGGAAGGATCCCTAAAGGTTCACTAATGGTTCTGTTAAAAGATGATAGATTCTATGTAAGAGGCACAAGCTGAGGGGAACCCAAAGCTTGCCAAGCAGTTGAGGATAAAATACTAACAGAAGCACCTTCATCTATATTTGTGCAATGCACATTCTTACCACAAGCCTTTACGGTGATTTGGAAAGAAATGGAAGAAGGAAGACGAGGTTTTGTCAATCTATTCCAATCAAATGAAAAGTCCTCAGTACTTAGAGGGGGTTCTGTAGAAACATGTGAAATGCCCCCTAGCATAGAAGAATCTGATGTAACAAGCAGAACCTGAGCGATATGAATTTCACTTTCTACAGGGAGAGTGGGATCAACCGAATGAGTGATATGATTTTCACTCTTCAATGGAAGAGTGGGATTGACTGTACTTGGAATTCTATCAATCACTTCATCAATTAACGGTAGGTTGGGAGAAAGTTTATGATAACCAGTTGGAAGTTTTTAATGTGGAACAATAAGGTTTTCCAACAATTTTGAGGCTACATACATGTGAGGGAAAATATGAGTTTGATGACTCCCTTTGCATAACCTACAAGGAAACTTAACTTTACCCTTTTTCCTAGGAACCTAACAATCATTGGTTGATGGATCAACAGTAAGTTGATGGGATTTTTCTAACCATATTTCCAATACCTTAGGAATACCAAGAAAATTGATAAGGAAGTGGTCACCCTTACAAAGTTTGCAAGGGTATTTGGGTTTATGATGCATGTTGGAGGTTTCCTCAACAATACTAACACTTATAGCCATGGTTGGTTGGTTGACTTATTTCTATCTTGATTCTTCTTCTTCTTCCTTTTCTTCTTCTTCTTAGCCACATGGTTACTAGTGTTAAGTCTTTTACCAAGCGAAGAGGAAGAAAGGGAGGAAGACATGTTGAGTGAAGAAGGAAAAGGGTCAGCATGTGTTTCAGGAAATAACTCCCTAGAGGTCGTTGGGTCGAAAACCTCCACAGATCGAGGCATGCTATTCAAGAAGGACTCATACAATCAAACTTGTATGCTAAAAACTAGATATTACAGATTGTAGAACTCACTTGTAGATCCTACGTTTGATGTAGATCCCGCAGGGTCCAAACCCCCAGCAACTCTTCTTCCTCTTCAACCTGAAAATCAAGAAGAGACATGCACGGAAATCTAGTTTTACAGCATATATCTTTCCTAAATTTCAGTGTAATCCATGTGAAACATCATATAAACAATAATAAATGGCTAATTAACAATCTTTTCACATATGCAAGCATATATTAACACGTGAATTCGGAAACAAGATGGTTCTTCTTCATTACGAACAACATGTACAATAGTAGAAAGGTGGAGAGATCACCTGAATCCTTCCATGATCTTTGAATAGACCGTCGTCCAGATCCGTCGTGCCCTTGCCTCGCTAATATTCATTCAAGACTTATGCACACGGGATGACATATAAGCTGATGACCATCTCTAGGAAACAAGGGTTTCTTGTAAAAATCTGGGAAGTGCAGGAGGCACGAGAAATCAGACTTGAATCGAGCTACAACAGAGTATAATATCTATAATTTTGCTCTCTCCCCTTAGACCATGCATATGAGGGGCTTTTATACTCCCTCAAAGTAGTTTCAATCGGTTGGAAATAGTTGGCCACGGGCTGGGGTGGTTGAATTACAGGAATAACCATCAACCCAGCCTCGAAAATAGGGATTTATATATATATTTTTAATGATTTTAGTGACATACGTGGAAAAGTATCTCTGGACTCGCGTATACACGCGGAAAAGTTTGGGCATATCCACGTATGGGATTTCAAACACTATTTTTTATGAACTTTATTCAATTCTGTGGGAATGGGTGCCCAAGGCCAAAGAGACAATCATGAATCACATGAGGGTGAAAAATGATGCTATAACAGATGCCCCCTAATATATGAGGTTAGAAGGGGTACATGATGGCTGAAATGTATTATGTGCATAGAAAGAAATTCGCAAGGACAAGAGAGGACTTCACCATATTTCAACCTGCCAAAAACCAATGAAAGAAAACAGAGAGTCAGCTCATGTCTGAGGCAGGCATACCCATGCTCAGTCAAAAATATATCCATATAGAAAGTACATAATAGATCCAGAATGTATACAAGTATAGTTGAACTGAAAGTACATAATGAATCAACTGAGCACGGCCCGGAAGTACAAGTCGGAATCAATGTCCAAGTATCACATATAGAAAAACTAATCAATGATGCTGAAAATGGATGTCTGATCACAAAAGTAACTAAATCTCTAGGTACCAAATCATAAGGGGTGGAATAGATGGTACAGTCACGCAACTCGGGAGCCAACATATAGGATGCTGTTGTACTGACACTGCAACATATAAAGGTGGACGACATCACTGGAAGAAACTAAAAGGACTGTCAAAAGTGAACTGAAAGATGATGATGCAACCCGAGGTCTTCACCAATCACTATGGCACAATTCTACACAATGGGAATAAATGAGCTGAAGTCGACCATGTGAGAAATCGTTTGATTACCGGTCAATAATGTATACCGTTAACAAACGTGAGACAACCCACCGATAATGAAAATGAGTGTCAAGGTGCCCCAGTAAAATCTAATAAGTGCGAATGAATGAGTTGAAGTCGAACACTTGGAAGAAACTACCAATTAGGAGGCAATGATGAATCCCCACTGTCAATAGCGAAGAGTCTGCCACTAATGACTGCAAACCCTAAGGTACTAACAAAAGACTCTAGACCTTATTCCCAGAGAAATGAGTCGGAGCCGATGGGAAAAGATCTGCTGGAAGGAAGGAATTAAGGCATCCCACATCAATCCAGCGCGAGTGTAACCTGCAGGCCAAAATTTGGAAGGAATTGGACGAAGCAAAGTGACGGAACCAAACCGAAGTACGTTTCTGACATGCACAAGATGAAGCTAGTGCACGGCAGAAACCCTCTAAACCAACCAATAATGAAAGCTGACACAGAGGCGAGATATCCACCAATAGGGTCAAATGGAGATCAAGGTACTGCACGAATCCCAAGTGTGATAATGTATGCTGACGTCGAACACAAGGAAAACCACTCAGTCAAAGACCCATAATGATGATCAGATGTTGAGCACAAGGTCACCTATCAATGATGGAAATAGGGCCAGGGTGCGGCTCTAGGTTTACTCTCAGAGCAATATGTCGTAGTCGATAAGAGACAAACCCACCAGCAAGAAGTCAATGGAGACCTTCTCAAAGAAGCACGAGCAGAGACCAAATATCTGATGTGATAGAACAAGATACTGACAATAATGGGAAGGCCGACTGAATAATGAGTCAAGAGACACCGCAGAATGGTCAACTCTGGTTAAACTTCCCTTGAACAAAAGCACGACTCGTGATGACCATGGCAGTAAAAACGACACTGTATAAGTCTATTATGTAGGAGGCAAAAACAAACTCTCCATATGATTGGAAGAGATAACCAACCGGGGGAGAACTAACCAGTGAAACAAGGGAAAAAGTTGAACCTAGGTCAAGACTAAAACCATCCAAAATGAAGGAAATATATGACTGCATGTGCTTTGTTCAAGGGCGACAAACTGATACTGTACTGCCATCAAATTATGAAGTAACATCCCGTTCCCGCTCTTTTTGTCATATTTAATTTTTTTGTCTTTTTCATATAATAAGCCTGAAAAAGAATAAAATAATGCTATAGTACAATGGATAGAATGAGTATCAGTAAACAGATGCTCTAGTTCCTGGGATAGGAACGATCCTATGCTCAATGCAAGGTGGCGAAAACTGGTAAGCAATACTCAAAGGAATTTTCCATCCATGGGTAATAAGGGTGTCAAGTTGTGATAGCTAAGTGCATGCAATGGTTAACTTGTACAGAAAGTCAAGGTCAAAATATGGCTTAAACATTGAGTCCAAATAAAGACGGCTAAAGGCCAGGATAAACAAGTAGCCAATATGCAATGCAGTAATACAACTCAATGACACCAGGGAGCCTCTAGGGTAATAGCCAGAAAAAATAATAGTGAATAAGAAGAAGAATGAAGCTTCAACACATAAGTCATGGCGGGACTAAAGAGGACTCCCGAGCCTACATGAAACGCAGCATGGGCAACAAATGCTAGCGAGGAACTAACTAGGAAGCCCATGTAAAGGAAGGCTCTACCACCAAGTCATGATTAAATAATCGGCGAGTGAAATGGGTGAAATACTCATGACCTGATGGGATCGACCCTATGGCAAGTGATCAGAATGGAGGCTAGTATGCAAAATGTAACGAAAAATGGATTTCCTAACCTACATGCCAGTGAATATCATATACATGCCATGACAGGTCAACAATCATGGATCAAAAACTGGAACAATCTCAACTTCATCAAAATGTACCTAAAAATATACCAATCTTGACACTTACAAGCATCCGAGTTATGCAGCTTAAGATAGATTGAAAAAATAGGCATAACAAATTTTTGCAAAAAATTTCAATTTCTGGGCATAAATACACATGTTACCTCATATTTGGTTCATTGTTACTTGCCGATTTTGGAAAAAAGAGCTCTGGAGAAAAACCCTCTTTCATCAAAACAGGAGCAATCAGCGATCAAACTTCGTCAAATCAGTCAGGTAAGCTCTTAATCCATCATTATTATCAATTTTGTCCATTAATAGAGTTAAAATTTGGAAATTTCACCATAAAAACCTTTTTTTTAATTTAGGGCTCTGCACATACGCGGGTTCGTATGGACCAAACCGCGTATGATACGCGACTGTGTACAAGGTAAGTCGCGTATACACAACCCGCGATGTAAAAAATGTTTCTAATGAACAAATAAATGAATTTTTTCAGGATGACCATCTCTTGGAGGGAACGTGAGCATAGTGCAATTGATAATGAAGTAATGCAAGATCAATAGTCGCTCGATATCCTTCGAAATTGCAGATTGCTAAATTTTTTCAAAATGCCAAATATGAAAAGTAACGTCCGGTTGCTTGAAATGCTGGTAAATTACTGGGAACCAGAGGAAGATTGTTTCATGATAGATCAAATGCCTACACACATAGAAGTGGAAGACATTTACTTCATTACTGGACTCTCACGAAGGGGAGACCCAGTAGATTTGCACGGCAAGCCTGTGGGAGGGCTTACGGTGGATGACTATGTCCACATCTACTGTGTAGAGGGGTCCAAAAAAGTAGGGACTCAGATTGCTATAAAATATTTGAGAGATATGCACATGAAGATTATCCTATTTACCATTAGCAGGGTAGCAGGATATGCTTCCTTGCATCAGGCATCCAGGACCCAGATGAGCATAGTTGTAGAAATCCTAGTCCATCTATATGATTGGTGTACAACTCTGTTAACCAATATGAAGCAACAACTGACCTCCATCCGGAAAGCTAAAACAAAGAATTTCGGGTACGGAACCATTTTGATGACATTCTTCTTTGAGAAGATTCCTGGGCTTCGACCCAAAGTGATCTCTTCAATCAACAACCCAAGAGACCCAAGAATTGCCCAATGGGCTGATTTGATGAAGAGATTAGGGGGAGGTGAAGTTCCCTGAACCACTTGGGACGACGAGTTCTTCCAATGGTGGGAGGAACAATTCGTTGCAATGGAGGACTATTCCTATGCCGGGATGGATTTCCGCGGTGATCCAGACCTCGTCCTTCCACCTGGCGCGGCATGGGGCGCAATCGGTAAGATTGCAATTTTTTAATTTATATGATTTTTTTTTTATGATTTTTTCAATATATGAGAAAAAATGTGAAAACAAGACATATTTTTTTATTGGATTCAAAATGACTTACAATATTATGATGACCATGATACATATATTAGACCAGTCCGTCCTGAGGGCTACCCACGACATAAGCGCCGCAGAGGCGAAGCGGATACTGAAGACCCAGGCAGGACTCTCCATGCCATTTAGAGAAACTTGGAGGGTTTGACCCACCAAGTGCCTATGGCTGTAGTGGAAGACCTACCTGAGGCTATCCAGAGACGGGTAGTGGGAGTACCACGTGACTGGGTGCGGTTATTCCGCTGTGTCGCTATTGCAATTGTGCTCTATAGGAACACGAATATTGGGCAGGGACCACCGGAGTAGATAGATATGATTACTTGATGATTGTATATTTTTGATACTGAACATGATCGGGCATAAGCCCTAATTTTGTATGACTTATGGATCCAAATTTTGTATAGTTTTTTGAACACTCTGATGATATATATATGTATATAGCGATTTATGATGTGATGTATAAAAAATGCATGATGTTTTTGATGGTTAAATTTTAATGTATGGAATGATTAATATGCCAATCAATTGCTTGATTAGCTAATGAGTCTGTCATCCAATTTTCTGCTCGAGGAATATGAATGAATGTTAAAAACTGAAATGATCGTTGTAACAAACGTACCCTCAAAAACAACCGGAGTAAAAATGGATCTCGAACCCGATAAGTATTGTTCAACTGCGACACCACCACTGGGAGTCCAAGAAAACTACCAACGAATCAATACCCAAAGATATTACCTCCGAGAGTAGATAAATAACTGCAATGTACTCTGCTACATTATTGGAAGCAGGACCAATGCAGACTCCTCTTGATACTAACAGCTGACCGGATGGATAATGAAGCACCCAAGCCGCGGAAGCCAAGTTTCGGGTGTGTCTACTAGCACCATCGACGAAACCATAATGACTCATGACATTCGACACAACCTGCCAAAGCAGATCAAAAACATCACCATCACATCAAAGATCAAAAAACCAGATATGTACAAAACAAAACTAACTATATACAAAAGCAAAATGCCAGGCCGAAGCCTAGGCATAATACCTTTTCAAATAGAGCCCATTTCTGGGCTCCGCCAACTCATTTCCTTCAAAATCAACCAAGGCATATGCTCCTTTTTTAAGGACTTTTTTAACGATGAAGGGGCCATACCACATAGACTTAAACTTTCCTGTGCCCAGGGCATCCTTCTCTTGGGCATAGACCAAAACGAGGTCGCCTTCCGAGAAAACCCTAGGTTTGACCGCCTTATCATACTGAAATTTGACTCGTTTCTTATGCGCCTCATTCATCGTGGTGGCATCGCGACACTGCTCGTCAAGATGTTCCAAATGAAGGAGACGTTCTTCAAGACTAGAAGTTTCAGGAATAATCTCAACAGCTAACTTAAGAGAAGGAATCTCACATTCAATGGGAAATATGGATTCCAGCCCGTAAACTAGTTGAAACGGAGTAAAGCCAGTTGCAGTTTTCACTGACGTCCTGTATGCCCAAAGTGCAGGATACAACATGATATGCCAGTTGGATCGAGCTTTATTAATTGTCCTTTGAAGAATGGTCTTCAAGGATTTATTCACGGCTTCCACTTGCCCATTGGCCTAAGGATAATAAGGAGATGAATGCTCCTGCCGGAAACCTAATTTTAGAGCCAACTCAGCCATCATGCTATTCTGAAAATGACTGCCATGATCAGTGACAATCTCTCTAGGAATACCAAAACGAGAAATAACCTGGTTGAAAAGAAAAAGAGTTGTTGTCTCACCATCATTCCCAAAAGTAGGCATAGCTTCGACCCACTTCGTAAAGTAGTCTACTGCTACAATAATGTACTTGTGACCTTTAGCCGAAGGCGGGTTACAAGTAGTATAATCAATACCCCACTTTGTAAAGGGACCGACAGTAATGACTGGAAAAAGCAGAGCTGGATGAGCGCGCATTTTTCAAGTATAAACTTGACACGGATGACATTTTTTGACCGACTCCATACAATCTTTGAAAATCGAAGGCCAAAAGTATCCAACACGCAAGATTTTTTGGGTTGTAGCAAGCCCAGATAAGTGACCACCAGAAGCTCCACTGTGGCAATCATTCAGCACAACCTCAGCTTCTTCGAGAGTTAAGCAACGTCTCAGGATTGAATCAACCCCTCGACGGTATAAAGCATCGCCAATAATTAAGTAAAATTTATCCAAGTGACACAATTTACGACGCTCATCTTTCAAAAAAGTAGAGGGAAACTTCGCAGTCTGAAGATACACAATGATATCCCCATACCAAGGATCCTGTGAAGAGATGAGAAACAAATGTTCATCCGGGAAGGATTCATCATAGACCATCTCTTCTGCACAGGGAAACTCAGAGATTAATTCCGCGAAAACCAATGATTTCTTGGACTTGGCAGACATAAACTCAAGATCAAATTCCTACAAAATTACAATCAATCTATTGTACTTGCCCCCTATCACTCGCCTACTGAGAAAAAACTAAAATGGATTGGTTGTTGCCAAAACATAAGTTTTTCGTAGAAGAATATAATGTCTGAGTCGTTGTACAGCATGAACAGCTGCTAAAGCCAGTTTCTCTATCGGAGTATACCGGAGTTCAGGTCCTACCAAGCCTCGACTAATATAGTATATAACATGCTCTGTAAGAGCATCGTCCTCCTGAACCAGAACGATACCAATGGTAGATTCTGCTGCTGCAACATACAAAAGGAAGTCCCTGCTATAATCGGGTGGACTCAATATAGGAGCAAAGGTCAATGCTTTTTTCAAAGCATCAAATGAGTGTTGAGCGAAGTCATCCCAAAAGAATGGAACTCCCTTCTTCAACAATCTCATAAATCCTTTGGTAACTTCAGCATAATTTACGATAAATCTCTGAAGAAAATTAGCTTTTCCTTGTAGACTTTGAAGTTGAAGAATAGACGATGGGGGAGGCAACCAAACTATTGCCTCAACCTTGAAGGGATCTACCTTAATCCCTTCCGAAGACACTAGGAATCCCAATAACCAATCGAATGTGACCGCGAAAACACACTTGTTCGGATTCAGCCTAACCTTATAGAAACGACATCGTTCAAATACTTGACGGAGGTGAGCAGGATGATCTATTCTCTTTCGAGAACGAGCAGCTAAATCATCCAAATACGCCTCAATAATATGTTTAATGTCATGGAAGGCATATGACATGGCTCGCTGAAAAGTAGCACCAGCATTTTTAAGACCAAAAGGTATTTTCTTGTAAGAAAAAGTACCCCAGGTACAAATAAAGGCATACTTATGCTGATATTCAGGACGGATAGTAATCTGATTGTATTCGAAGAAACCATCCATGAAGGATAAAATCTCATTACCGGCACACTCGTTGATAATCTGATCTATAAATGGTGTGGGGTAATTATCGTTTGGACATGCTTTATTAAGGTCTCTGAAATCAATGCAAACTCGAATTGTTCCTTGTTTTTTATCCACGGGAACAGGATTAAAACCCCATGTCAAAGACAGGGGAAAATAAGTCCACCTACATTGCTTACTACCTCGGCTTGTAGAAATTCTTTGAATAATGAGATTTATACAGGATTATCAGGCTACATACTAATTCGAATTCATATGCAACACATAATCTCTTCTACAATCAATCATCAATTTGCGGAAATAGAAACAGTCACATGCGCACATAAACACAATATGTAATGGGGAAAGCTTATAGCTGAAAACCCCTCAGCTATTCTGTATATTATATGGAGAGAACATGTAACATTACATAGCACAATACTCCTCACAAGTACTCAGTACTATCTCATAAAGTTACACACAAACTAGCTCAGTTTTGAACAAGTCACAGGTTCAAAACTCATCCACTAATTGCTTGCCTCTATTGCGCAATCAAGGCTGGTCTAATGAGAGATCCAAGGTTAGAATCTCCTTGGCTTGACAGTGCAATCATCATGGGAAATTCCTCCAAGTGTGGTGCAAATCTCATGCACAACTGATGTCACAACTGATAGCTATCTCAACCCTTTCATCTACCTCTTTCACTGGTCTCCACTGAACTGTCCATGCACTGTAGTGAACTGATGTGTTCTTGAGTTGAATAATGATTTAATAATTAGTGAATTAAATAATATTTAATTCACTCCACTCATTACTAGTTGATTAGCTAGTTAAACTAATCACAACTAGTTCAACTAAGTTAAGCCGAACACAACTCCACCAACTGTCCCATCAACTCCACCAAACTTCTGCCACTAAAGTCCTAACTAAATGCAACCATGCATGAGCTCACCAAACCCCAAGAGATATCATAATTCCTTACAGCCAGGATGCATGGGCCATCGCAGCTCAAGCGGAAGTGTATACGAGAATAAACTGAAGTTTATAGTCCAAATATTATTAAGGGCTAATAATATTTGATTGATCTATTTTTAGACTGGCAGTCTAAAAATAGACTTCGCCCAATGTCTAAAAATAGAGGTCCATCTATTTTTACCAACTTGACCAATCATCCATAAATAACATCTTGCAACTCATAGACCATGATCCATATGTCTAAAAATAGACATAGTCTAAAAATAGACTTTGCGCCAAAAATAGCCTGCGGGCCCACTTAGTGAAGGCGACTTCATTTCACTAAGCTCCATCATCTTGTTGCATTTTCAACATTGATATTTCAACAACTTACTGGATTGACCGGACGAAGTTTTTGCCTCACAGGCTTAGCATTTTCATAAGTCTTGATCTCATGCTGGACAATAGATGGATCTATACCAGGCATTTCCTCATAAGACCAAGCGAACACATCCCTAAACTCTTTAAAGAGATCGGTGTAAATCTGAATCTCTTTAGGGGAACATTCAGCTCTGATGAAGACATTCTCTATAACATTGGGATCCCTGGAAATGTTCACCAGGATAGTTGGAGAAATCACAACCATTTTCCCTTCAGCATATACCTGTGCTGGTGCTAAAGGGTTCAGGACTAGGTGAACAGGACCAGGAGACAAAGGACTTGGAAAAATTGATTCAACTTCGCTCAAATCAGGTAAAAAGTAAGACCGATGATGCAAATCATCCCACGGTCTATCTATACCAGTCATAGCTTCCAGGATGGCCTCTTCAGATGGAAGAGTGGTATCAAGGCAATCCTGGGCGGAAGAAGAACTAAGTGTCCAAGCCGGAGCCACATCGCCATCCAACTCTTCCGGAGAAAGGGGAGCTGGAATGGACTCTACAGAGTCAACAATAGATTTATAAGAAATCTCAGCTGTAGACATCGGAAATGCCATTCCACCCACTTGACCTTCCGCTAATGTGGAGGTAGGGGAAGGCAAGGTCCAAGGATCTGAAAAATAATGAGTTCTGAAGAACTCTCTTCGAATAGGAGCCCTGGAGGATGAAATTGCATTTATATGAATGGTAGGAGGTGGAATATCAAAAGTACCCATCAAAGAAGAATACATTCCAACCCCTAAATTCTCAACAGGCGGCTTGGCATTATCCACCTTTGGAATAGTTGAGTCAGTAGATGCATTCGGGTCTACAGGAGAATAGTCCAGTTGATCCACTGTAACAATCCTCCCTTCGTGAGGGAAACAAATAACCCGAAATAATGAGGATGCAATGGCATCCATCTCATAAATCCAGTTTCGCCCCAACAGAAGGTTGTAGTCCAAGCTTGCATCAACTATCTCAACCTCTATATTTACAGTTTTTCCCCCAACACAGATGGGAAAAGCTGGGACAATACCATGCAGTCTGTGAGAATGACCATCAAACGCAGTCAGAAGAGTAGCAGATGGAACAGCTGCGGGAGATCCAATTCCCTTCCAACATGTGAGAGACATCACACATGTGGAAGCACCCTCATCAACGACCATCCGGAAAATATTGCATTTCCGGTACGATGATTTAATATGAAAATCCATATGATGGGGGAGTCTCTTTTTAAAATTAGTCATATCGAATGTAATCATAAGAGATTTCTTTGGATCGACAGCCCCAATAGCAGTGAGCAGAGCACTGCGCTGAGCTGGACAAGACTGGAGCACCTCAAGAGCCGACATGGCACAAGGACTCTGTGCCAGATCTTCCACAATAGAGTAGTTCTGGGTAGCCCTGGCATTTGGATTAATCGTCGTATGCTTGGTAGATGCTTTTGGCATCCGAGGTATAGGCTCAACAGTAGGCCTCGTAATATGAAGCGGCTCAGTACCATCGGGAGCACCCTTGGCTTTCGAAGACTCATCTTCGCCATAATCACGGGATCTCGTGGTGATATCCGCATGAGCACTCATCATGTATATGTTTGACGGATTTTCCCCTTCCTGGGTGCCCCCAGAGGAAGCCCCAGTATTTTGATTTGCGCCAACAACTAGCTGTTGCCCTTGGGGAAAAGGGTTTGTCAACACAGCCTGGGAACTAGAAGAACCCTGCTGAGCTAACAAGCGCTGCGCATCCTGAATTTTAGGGCAAAGGTGAGTAAGATGGTCTCCAGCACATAACTTGCATGGAAACTTCACTTTATTTTTATCCTTTGGACCCTCACCAACATGCTCGTTGGATTTATTTGCATTACCCTTCCCATTCTTTCCCTTTTTCTTATTATTGTTCCATCCCTTCTTCTTCCCTTTGGATTGTTGATTTTATTTAGGGTTAGAAGTCTGAACGACATTTACCGACAAAGATTGAGAAGGCGATGACTCAGCAGGCACAGCCTGACCAGAAGAAGCAGATTGTATAGACAACTGCTGCAATTGACTAAGCAGGTTAGCTGCACCACTATTGATTGACCCAATAAGTCCATCACCATGAGGACCGGGTTTAGTCTTGGATATGTCTAATTTGGAGCGAGGAGCATTAGGAAAATATTTATGAAGGACACCAGACTGAGAATATATCAATTCAAGCTGTTGGGCCCTAAAAATAGCCTGCTCCTCAGAAAATACCCCTGAGAGGGATACATCCTTAGAAATATCTGCCTGCAGAGATTTCAAAAACCATTCCAAAAGAAATTCTCCCAGAATATAAGCTTTGATGAGCCTCTTCCTTCTCTGCCATTCTTGAATATGATCAGAAATGTGGGTTGCGTCGTCCTGCTTAAAATTAGCTAGGAGTTCAGTCTCGGCATCATAACGGACATGCAACTGGAAATGATTTAGAAATATAGTAGCCAGATCTCCAAAAGTAGCAAAACTGCCCCCAGTTAACTCAATGTACCACTTGGCAGCATTTCCAGTCAAGGTGTGTTGAAACAACCTCAACCTAATCGAATCCTCGATCAGGGAGTTAGATGAACACCAAAGATGGAAAGTGGTGATATGATCAGCCGGGTCCTCTCCATTCTTGCCTTCAAACTTTGGAATGTCTGAAGGTAGTTTGGTAGGAACCGGAGGCCACCCCGGACTATATCGGATCAGATCATTCGTCAATTTCGACAAATCTGGCAAGTTCAACGTTGCCAGAAAAGGTAAACGAGGAGGAGCCTGAGGATTCCATCCTTGGTGGGATGAATTCCCAACATTCTGAAAAGAATAACCTGGATTTGATGAGGCACCAGGTTGCCAGAAAGAACTCGTAGAAAATGTTGGGCCATAGGACCCAGCATTTGGAGAAGGACCCCCTCCCAACGTAGAGTTACCATAGACCGGACCAGTTCCCCCCCCCTGAAGTAGTGAATAAAGAGGAAACCCCCTCATAGGGGTTCCAAGCATTAGAAAGAGGGGAAAAAGCCTGATAAGCACTCGACGAAGGGAAAGAAGCATTCCCTTGTTGACCAGTGAAAAACTGATTCCCTACCCCCACTGCTGTAAATACAGGGTTCCAACCTATAAAGGTAGTCGAACTCTGACCTCCAGACCAAGGGTTAAAACTCTGAGTCTGAGAAGTAAAAGGAAAAGACCCTAAGGAAGGATTCGAACTAGGAATATGCCCACTTCCGAAGGGGAACCCTTGAAAAGAAGCTGACCCACTAGCCATGGAAGATATGGGTGCAAACGCAGTTGCAGCAGTGGAAAAGGAAAACAAAGGAATCCCACTACTAGGCATTCCAAAAAAAAAGGGACCAGATTGAGAAGCTTGTGCTTGGGTGAAGCCAGAGCCAAACATATTAGTACTAGAAGCAATTGAAGATATAGCAATTGTGCCTCCTTCTACTGAAGCAGGAGTCTGAATGCTTGCAGCACTCACAGCCAAAGCCACAATCCTAGTTATGGCCATCGAAAGGTATGAATGATATGAATAAGGAATTTTTGGTCTTTCTAACTCAGGTCTGATGTACTCAACAACAAACGGTGAATCAGAAGGAAGAGGACATGGAAGTGACTCAGGAGACTGAGGTACTTCCTCTACTTCTACTTCTTCTTCTACTTCTCTTGGAAATAAGACTCTCGAGGTGAGCGGAGTGCTCCTCTCGGAACCAACACCAGAACCAACTACAACACCTTCAAGCCCTAGCGGAGGATCTCTCTTCGCTGCGTCAGATACCACTGGGTGATATTCACCTGCTATATTACTCCTACGCCTTCTTGAAGAAGGCTCAACACTTTCGGGAGATAACCCTCGAACTCTCCTCGATCAATGAGATGCTTGATCAGCCACTTTAACAGATTAATTAGACTCAAAAAAGTATAAAGCTAAGCAAGCTAGGAGCAAAGAGCACTCACTACAAAAATCCCTAAGATGCAACCAAGCAAGCAGCCTTCAGGTATTTCCGCTCCGGGTGATTAGGACCAGACACCAAAATACGAGAAAGCGAAAAATAGGACCTCCCGAAAGTAGTCTGGGATAATTACGGCCCAGGCCTACTAGCGAAGGTAACAGAAATAGTTACGCCGACCTCCTAACAACAGCCTTTGCCGGTGCAAGTACCCAAGCTTCGCCAGGGCACCCTCCAGAAGTACTGTTGGAAGTGATACGACGTCTGCCTCAGGTACCATGGGTATTCCCCCCCATAGTCACCTGTGTGGTACCTAGGAATGGCAACTAAGGGCACCAATCCGTGTCAGCAGTCGGGCGGAACGGTCTTAAGGCAAGATCCAGTAAATCGGAGAGGGGGTATCTCTCTTCTCAACCTTCACTTCCCCTCGCGCTTGACTTTCTGGAGGAGAGCTTTCTCGGTCCACCTAACGGTGTTGGATTTCGCTCATTTAATAAACTTCTATGTTTTATTTTGAGCGGCCTTGGAGAGTTAACTCTCCACTCACCTAATCCAAGGCCCTACAACCTAGCTAGTTGATGTATGACACTTAATAAAAAACTTGCTAGTTGTTTTTAAATTATTGCGCTTATTTTAGTTGGTTGTTATATTAAGTCAAGGGAATATGGAAATGAAACTTGTGATGTTTTATGACGCAGAAAAGAAATTAATGAAAACCAAACTACATGCAGATGTAGTAATTGCCTTTCGATGAAAAGAAATTTCTACACGGGTTCTACGAGACTATTTTTTCTTTTCAGATATCAAACCTCACACTCGCAAAATTTATGAAAAAGACTACAAATGTTCAAGTGCACCTAATGCAAATTACTAAGAGCATGCAAATTATAAGATGCAAAATCTAACAAAGCAAAGAGAAATTTCCAAGAATCCCCCAGTTCTATCACTTTTCCGGTTGTCCACAAAGCTAGTTCCCAAATCAGAAACTCTCAGTATAAAGACACCAAAATATGCTCGAAATAAGAGAAAGAAACCAATGAAAATTCCCTTCCCAAATCAAGTCAGAAACCGAAGGTAAGAAATCTCAACAAAGCTTCAAAAGATGGAAAGAAACCAAAACAAAAATGCAAAACAAAGGCAATGGCAAAACAAAATGTTTTTGAGCTTTTGAATTTTATAAAAAGAAGATTTCAAAGAGACCAAGAAGAACTATCCAATTCCCAAGCCAAACAATCTCTGAATTTCAAGCAAAACTTCAACAAAAATGCTCTAAATCTTATAGTGCCACTTAGTAGCAAGATTTATACGAGCAAAAGGAAGACAATAAACTCAGTAACTTAGCCCAGAAGAATAGCACAATCTTGCAGTAAAAAAAACTTTAAAGACCCAAAAATGACTCTTCAAAAATTGCAACAAGACCTAGTCAAATGAAATCAAGAAAACCAACCAAAAAGCAGGAAAAAATTAAAGTGAAAAGCAATACATAAAGTTAGGAAAGAGCATATGAGCAGAAGCTCTCTGTCCTGATTAAGCAGAACAACCAAGAATCCCCCAGAAAGAAATCTTGGTACTCGGACCAGAAATGCAAACACTAAAAAAAACAAGATTTTCCAAATGAGCCAGTCTTCAACTAAACAAGAGAGAAAAATACCAATAACCACTTTCAACATAATCAAGAGACTAAAAGGACACTGCAGGAACAAGTCTCCACAGGCAGACAAGACCAAAAAGTCAAAAAATCAAAAATTTCAAAATTTGCCTAGGCATACGCTACTTATTAGTTTTGAAACAAGCATGCATATGTGACTGTGGCAAAGGAAAAACACATATACGTGACTTCCTTTGACAAAACCTGCGTGTATACGCATCTGTGTAGAGGAAAACTACCATATGGAAAAGTAAATAATGAAAAATAAAAATGATCAAGCCTGGCTAAAGAACCAAGTCTTTAGTCTGACTGAGAAAAAACTAACTGGACTGGAAATAATGATTAAAACTGTCGGATACCTTTAAAACAGCTGAAACCACCTAACAGGGGAATCACAAGAATGCGATCCCCAACGGAGTCGCCAGTTCTGTTTCGGGAAATAACTCCGTAGAGGTCGTTGGGTCAAAAACCTCCACAGGTCAGGGCATGCTATTCAAGAAGGACTCACACAACCAAACTTGTATGCTAAAAACTAGATATTATAGATTGTAGGACTCACCCGTAGATCCTACGTTTGATGTAGATCCCGCGGGGTCCAAACCCCCAGCAACCCTTCTTCCTCTTCAACCTGGAAATCAAGAAGAGACATGCACGAAAATCTAGTTGTACAACATATATCTTTCCTAAATGTCAGTGTAATCCATGTGAAACATCATATAAACAATAATAAATGTTTAATTAACAATCTTTTCACATATGCAAGCAGATATTAACACGTGAATTCGGAAACAAGATGGTTCTTCTTCATTACGAACAACATGTACAATAATAGAAAGGTGGAGAGATCACCTGAATCCTTCCACGATCTTCGAACAAACCGTCGTCCGGATCCATCCCGCCCTTGCCTCGCTAGGATTCTTTCAAGACTTGTGCACATGAGATGACATATAAGCTGATGAACATCTCCAGGAAACAAGGGTTTCCTGTAAAAATCTGGGAAGTGTAGGAGGCACGGGAAATCAGACTTGAATCGGGCTCCAACAGAGTATAATGTCTATAATTTTTCCTCTCTCCCTTAGGCCATGCATATGAGGGGCTTTTATACTCCCTCAAATTAGTTTCAATCAGTTGGAAACAGTTGGCCATGGGCTGGGGTGGTTGAATTACAGGAATAACCATCAACCCAGCCTCGAAAATAGGGATTTTTATATATTTTTAATGATTTTAATGGCATACGTGGAAAAGTATCTTTGGACTCACGTATAAACGCAGAAAAGTCTGGGCATATACGTGTATGGGATTTTAAACACTGTTTTTTATGAACTTTTATTCAAGTCTGTGGGAATGGGTGCCCAAGGCCAAAGAGACAATCATGAATCACATGAGGGTGAAAAATGATGCTATAACAATTCCTTTGATCTTTGCACCTTTAAGGGCAATTTCTAGTTTAAAGTCTAATTATTTAAAGGGTGCTAGCTCAATGGAAGAGAACCTGCTTTACAATTAGGAGGTTGGTGGTTCGATTCCATCGTGCCCTGATATTCATATATAGGGAATGACGAAGATTAGTTTTTGGTGAGGGATGCTCTTTTGACCATCACCAATGAGCTTATGGTGAAATTTTTCGACCCTCACCAAAATATGAAATGGTGACAGTCAACGAATGCCACCATATATACGCATCAATAGTGACGATCATTAAAGGTATGCCACCATAAATCATTGTTGTTGATATGAAATGGTGAGGGTCACTGTTTGTCATTATAGTCATTATTCGTGACGGACCTTGATGTCACCAATGAGTTTATGGTGACAGTCAATGAACGTCACCATATATATACACCAATAGTGATGGCCATGAAAGGTCCATCACAAAAAATCGTTGTTGTTCATATGAAATGGTGACAGTCACTATCCGTCATTATAATCAATATTCGTGACAGACCTTGAATGTCACCACAACATATACTTTTGGCGATTCCACCTTTGGTGATGTTCATTTTTTTGGTGACGGAGGCTATTGTCCATCACCATTGCTCATATGAAATGGTGACGGTCACTATTCGTCATCATAAATCATTATTGGTGACAGAAATTGAATGTCACCACAACACCTATACTTTCGGTGACGCCACCTTTGGTGACATTCAGTTTTTTGGTGAAGCTATTGTCCGTCACCGTTGCTCATATGAAATGGTGACGGTCACTATTCATCACTATAAATCATTATTGGTGATCGACCTTGAATGTCACCACAACACCTATACTTTCGGCGACGCCAGCTTTGGTGACGTTCAATTTTTGGTGACGAAGGCTCTTTTGACCCTCACCAATGAGCTTATGGTGACCATTTTCGCCCCTCACCAATATGATTTTTTCTTGTAGTGCCACCTTACTGCCACGTCACTTTGCTTATCGCATATCACAAATCCTATTGCTAGCCATACATGTTTCCCCCTCCGATTTCAAAATGCGATAATCATTTGATCCTCGATATGTGATAAGCTCTGATCCCTTATTTGTGATAACCCCTCCATCTTGTGATTGTGATATATCGCATTGCAATTCCGCCTCGATAATGTATTCACTCTGCTCCACTCTGTGATCGCGATTGCGATATATTTTAATGCACTTAATCCTCCCTCTTATTATTATTCCACTTAATAGCTTCTCCCACTTATTTTTCCATTCCCATGCCCTTAGCTTACTTTCCATTTCTGTGCTTCACTTCACTCCCCTCCACTCTCATCTTGACACATGGCCAGTATCAGCATGCTTTCAAAAGTATAGGCAGGATTTCAGAGAAAGTCACAAGCTTTTTCAGGAATTTTTTATAGCACTTGGTTTACAATATTTTGATATCTATCATCAAATATAAAAACTCCTCGTCAAAGCTCGAAGACAGATCTCTTATCTTGGCTAGGGTATTTATTGTTATTTGAATATTGAATACCTGTTAAAATAAGAGGTGTTGCTCACCTGAAAGGTGGTTATCTTATAGTTTGTTACTCCTTTTAGTTAGTTGCTCCTACACTTTTGCAAATAAGGGTACAAGTGTTCTTTTTAGTTGGTAAATTTCACTTTTTGTGGAGGCATTTTTTTCCAAGAAACGAGGAGCACTCAACCACCTCAACTCAGCTACCTTGAGCTCCATACTGCCATGATCTGTCTTCATTTCTATTCCATTTTTTATTACTTTATTTTTTGGATAAGCTCTACTATATGTAGAGGGTCGTAATAAAGTATCATAAATATATTTTCACTTTTTATGGAGGCTTTTTATAGAACTCCTTTTTTGTAAATATACTATGTAATGCAAGGAGAAAAGGGGGGTTGGTTGGTTTTCTATTTCATGGCATACTGTGTTGTACATTTTTGAACATATAAGATATCGAGAGGCACTATTGAGGACCCACAAACTGTGTGGCGTGTGTATTTTTTCCCTTCTATTTTTACATACTTTATTTGTCTTTCGAGATTTATCATAAAATTTATATCTTATGTTTTTATTAGTCTTGTGAAACGCCATGACATAATGATCTATTTTTGTAAGTCTTGTTCCAAGATTTCCCGATTCAACATGAATTGAATATTTTTCATAAGCATTCCTTGAGGTGGAATTAAATCAAGTTTCATGTTTTTATAAGTCTTTTGATCTAGCATGCATGTTAACATGTTTTTGTGAGTCTTGATTCATCAATAATTCCTGATTCATGAGGTCATGTTAGTCAAAAGCATTCCTTGTAATAGGATTTTGAAAATGTAGAGTGAGATTCTTGTAAGTCTTTTAAAAGAATTCTTTCACTATACATTTTAGATCTAGAATTTGTGTTACCCTTTCCTCTTAGCAGTGGGCTTCTGTTTTACATATCCACTGTTTACCTTCCATTATTCTAAAAATTAGTCTAGAAACTGAAAATTGCTACCACATCATGCACCAATGCCCTCATATGTGTGTGATATTCTTATATGCTCAAAACCCATTTCATTGTGTATAAGTTTCAACCACTTTCCAAAAATCTCAAATCAAATTATAAGAAAATACCTTGAGCTTAAGATTTTCCTTGTCAAATGCTTGTCACAAACCAAGTGTTGATTCCAAAACTAACATCTTTTTGTGTGTCTTCCGGGAGACAAAGGCCTTGAAACAAAGTATTGTCTCGAGTCTTTTGTTTTATTGCTAATGATCAATTATTGATGGTGAATAAGAATTGGAGACTTGATAAAGATTGTGATCTTTAACCTGGAGAATCCATGACAAAGAATCTAGTGGAGGCTCCATAGTTTCAAAATGTCGAAAGCGTTTGCTGCCATCTTAGCTCAAAGGTTTTCTCCTTTAAAATTTTCAAAAATTCATGGTTTTCTTAATCCAGTTCCTTCTACAGATCAATGGAAACATTGTCTTTGAATATTTCAAGGAGATGAATATGAACATCCCGCTAAGAACCTGATTTCATTTCATGAACTTATGCACTTGCTAGATGTGTTTCATGAATATTTCCTCATGAAAATATTTGTTTTTTCCCTTGATGGATATGCACGAAAATGGTTCCGGTCCTTACCTGCTGGTACTATTTCTTCTTTAAGGGAATTTCATGAAATGTTTCATCATTATTATTAAGGAATATATTCATCTTAGTTGTTGCTTGATAATTTCTGTGAAGAATTTGAGTGTTATATTTAGAATGATAAAGTAGATTCTTCTAGCAGTGTTATGGAAAAAGTTTATGAAGAGTTTGAAAAAGGTATGGATCCAAATCAGATTCATATTGATCTAATTCTTCCTACTAATCAGGATGAAGAATCTGATGAGCATGATGTTCTTCCTTTGGAACTTGATATATTGTTGACATTTAGTTCTACTAGTTTAAGTGCCTCCAACGATTTTGTTGTCTAGGAAAGTAATCAATGGCTCAAATATGTTTTTTTTCCCTTAAATGTGATGAAACATATGCAGTTAATGAGTTTTTGCAAGGAGGAAAAGAGTAGCCCAGTTTTATTGACATAGAAGATTTTAAACAACAACAGCTTGGTCTTCTAGATCAGCTATACATTCCTCATATGTTTCATGATCCGATTGCAGATTGGATGGATTCATTTTGAGAAGGGGTCTCCAATCTTGCAGTAGTTGAAATGAAACACATGGTTTATAGTAGTAAGTACAAGTTTCCAGTTCATTTCTTGATACATATATTATATCCCTTGTGGGTATTTTCAAACATTTGCATACAAGAGTTTCTCTTATTATTCAAATGATTTTATGGTTGCACTGGAAATCAAGTTATACTTGATTAGGAAAGTTTTTAGCTGATTAGAAGTAGGAGGATGAATAAGCTCACCACTCAAGCATTTATTTTATGTTTTAGATTGCAGTTTGATTTCCTTATTTTAGTCATGTTGATATTGATAAAGAAGTGTCCTCATACACATACTTTTATTGATTATGGAAAAGAGATTACATAACAAATTGCAGGAGTTTACAAACGTAAACTCTCAAAAAAATGAAATTAGGAAACTAACATATTTATAAGCTCTATGTCCTAACTTAATTTAGTTATGGACCACTTGGTAAACCAACAAGTGTCCATTTACAATAAATGATCTTCTATCCAATATACTAAATTTATTCCTATTTTAGAGCCTAAGATACAACTCTATTATAGAGACCTAGCTTTTCTAACAGTATTCTATTTCTAAGTGTCTCCAATAGTTATTAAATATTCTAATTTAATAAATATATTTATCCTAACTTTACATTATTTAATTTATGTATTTTGGATTTATAATTTTCTTATGAAAGAGGCTAACATTCCCCCCTTCAAGGATAAATCCAAAATAATAATGAGGAACCATCTTCCAAGTTATCAAGTTGATGCTGAAAAGATATTCAATTTGAAGAGACCATGAGTCAGCTGTATGTCTGATTCATCTCTGAATGTTTCTTGACAACTCCATCACATGCCAAGTTGCAAAAGGATCCATCTATCCTTTGCGTGAAATCAACATCCTTTTTCCACTAACAAAATTTGTTGAATGCCCACTAGCTGATGATGTCAAAAACAACTCACTGTTTCTTTTGCTGTGTTGAAAACTGCTCACTGCTTCTTTGTTGTCGACTTCCCACTGGAAAATTTGTTGATGCCCACTGGCTGCTTTTGCTATTTTTGTTGATAATTTCAGTTTGAAAACCACTGTCAATTTCATTGAAATTTCCCCCCCTTTGTCAGCTGAAAGGAGAGAGACTTCTATGGAACATTATTCCTGAAATCCCTCCCTTGAGGTGTAGGAGTGTGGCACTGGTGTACTCCCCCGTTCAGCTGCATGAGAGTACCATCATCTTTTCACTGTTGGCTGCACTATGTGTGATTGTATTCGATTGTAGAAATGAGACAGTGTTTTGACTATGGATGGCCATTTCCAAGGGTCGATCTAGTCATAATGTATCTTCAATCTAGTTGATTGGTGTTGGTTGCAACATTTTTCTGAGGAATGATTGGGCTTGCCACAATGGCGACAAGGATGGATATCAAAACAATGATCTTCCATATGACCGGTTATTTGACAATGAGGAAATTTCGGTTTGAATTCAACTTCGGGTTGTGTGCAATTATGTTTAGCTGCAACTTTGGCTTGCATGCATTGCTGGTTTTCTACAACTTTCTCAAAACTTGCTAAGGTGAGTTGTGCAAGAAATCCTGCATTGATGAACTAAATTGGCTTGGAATAATCTGGGATATGCAAGTTGGTGTCATCATTGACATATCCTAAGCCTCATCGATTCTTGTTATTTTTAATTTCTTCCCATGGCTTGATGATGGGCTTGGAAGAAATTGGAACTCGAACAACTTCGACACTTGAAGCTATTTGGATGAATGACTTATCATCTGGATGGTTCAAAGACTTGAAAGTATCACTCTTTTCTTGCAATTCATTTCTTTGAAGTTGCGACCCTAGTTGAAGAAAGTCAATGGTTTCTTTTGTTTGTTGTAGATGCCGTGAAAGATCAGCAAGAGTTTCTTTGCTGATTTGCACCATGTATTCATCACTGGAGATGATCAAATTGTGAAGAATTTTTAACAACTGAATATGTTGCGCCATATGAACTTGCTCACTTGAAATTAGGCTCTCTTGTTGGAGATTTCATGCTTTGAACTGTTTCACTTGATTTTGGTACTTGAATGACAGGCTCGCTTGCTATGTGGCTTGAATGGAATGCTCACTTGATTTGTTGCTTATTGCGCTTTCTTGGAACACTTGCTATAATTGTAGAATTTTCTTGCTGAAACTCTTGAATTCACACTCGCTTGATGACGATCGCATTTGCTTGAACACTCACTTGACTTACTTGATGACTTCACGCTCACTTGAATGAATAGCCATGCTCGCTTGATTTCGATCTCAACTTGCTTGATTTGTGTTAGAGTGGAACTTTTTTGGTTACTTTGATGGTTGCTACAATGAACTTCACTCTGGCTCACTTGAAGGTTTGAAATTTGTACTGTCTTGACACAAATTACTTGAATGAATAATCATGCTCGCTTGTAGGAGATGTAAACTTTGTTGCTTGTTTTCTTTAGAGTTAAAACTCGTGCACTCACTTGATTTTGATTTAAAGAAAGGGTGTTGAAAACTGTCAAAAATGCACCCAAGAAAGCTTACAATGATTTTAATGACTCATTTTAAAACAGTGAATTCACTTGTCCTCTTAAAAATTCATTAACAATGAATTTTTAATGATTCACTTAAAACAATGAATTTGATTACAAGTTCTTAAATGTATTTGCAAGAATGTTGATGTAGACTTTGCTTTGAAACACTAGACTGTCTAGATTCATGAACTTGATTGTATTGAGTGAATTTTATTGTTGAAGTAGAATTCCAATGTTGAAAACTTTGATTATTTGTTGTAGGTGTGCAGATGCATGTGTTGAGTTTAATTATCCTTCCTTGAAGCTACTTCATTATAGATGTTGTTTTTTATGGTATTGAATTTTATGTATGTGTTAAATGAAATCATTTATGTGTCAAAAACTAGACACAAATCGAAAGAAACAACATGAATCATGCACCATCATCAATACACTCTTCATGTACCTAAGATCACCTCATTCAATTTCAGGCGGATCTAGGACACAATCACCGAAAAATGATTTCTTTATTAAAATTTGGAGTACATAATATTGCAGCTTCATAAAATCTTCATGGAATCAAAGTTCCAGAACTTCTTGGGAAAAAATGTCTTTAAAAGCTAACTCAACCTCCTACAACAATGAGCTTTCTTTTGATCTCTCCAAATTTAAAAAAAAAATCAATCCTTATCACTCCACAAAATTACTTCAACATTCAACTTATCACTCCAAGCATTAAAATTTTTTAATGCACCTTATCACTCCAAATATTTCAAAACATCACCCTTATTACTCCAAAATAATACAAAATATTCTTATCACTCCAAAAAAAATTTCATTTCAATACTCTCAAATTTCAACTTATCACTCCACTAAAAAATCACTTAAATTCTCTCACACCTTATCACTTCAATTACAAAGAGAGTCACTTTACTTCCATTTGAAAACAATTTAATGAAATCAATTTATAAAGTGAATTGTTTTCCAAAACTCAAATTTAAAACATTCCTTATCACTCCTTTTCAGATGGATCAATTTACAAAATAAATCCTCTTTACCTCCACTCTAAAATTTTGAAAAAAATATGAGTATTATGAAGCTATGTTTTCTGAGAGTTGGTCTTTGAATAAGAGGCCATTTGAAGTTAAGTCAACAGTTGATCACAATTTCCACAAGTATAAAAAATGCATTAAGCTCATGTATTCTTCTCGGTCTAGCAAGACCCTTTGTTTCAACAGTGCGGAGGAAGTTCTAGCCATTCTACCAATTGCTTCGGAATTACTGTTTCAAGATTGCATCCACCAATGTATGCGATATTTGAATGTTGTTTATTGGAATCCCACACAAGAAGCCAAAATTTAAGATCTCTTGTCATATACGAAAATAAACACTCTGCCCCATATAACTGCCAGACTTGCTATGGGTTGATGCAAGTATCAATGTGCACAGTTAGAGATGCTGGAGGAGTGTGTGCTAGAAATGTTGTTTATGGAACAATCCGTTCCTCATAAAGCCGAGGAGTTATCAATTCGCACTTGAAAATTCACATTAAAAAAACACTTACTTGAATACGTGGCCACTTCAATGCTGGCAAGCAGAGCTCGGCCTTTGGTCAATGGATCGCTCTTTCTATTGTGTGTTTGTTGGCAATTCTACAAGTTCCTCTTTAAGCTATCCATAATTTTTGATGGTATATTTGCCTACTTCCCCACAAATTCTCAGAATCTGCATCGTTGGAAATTTTCCATAGATTAAGGCTCCATTCGTGGCTGTCGCGTACTAAACCAGCTTCTTTGCAAATAACTGTGTGACCATTCCTCTGCAGGGCGCATACGATGCATAAGAAAAATGTGTCACCATTCAATGCTTTCACTTCTTCAATTTGCCCAGTTGAAACCAGATGTGACAATCACTTATGCATTGGTTGAATCTTGCATAAGGAAACTAAAACTAAAATATATTCAAGCATGCTCGATGCATTGAATTAATGCATACAGATATCAGGTGTTTTGATCGATCAAAGCCAAGTTAAGTCAATAGTAGATGAACTTAAACAAGTTATCGCAACAAGTGCAACTAGAAAGAGGGAGTGGATGGAAAGGACTACAACAGAAGATTTTTGATGTTTCCGAATCACATCTTTCACCAGCTCACGACCATTGCTGAGTCTGTCAACAACACATGCAACTTCTCATAGATTTTCACCATACCACCACTCAACATTCATCTAGCACTATACTGTCAGCCACTCATCATGCCATTTAATAACTGTATGCAATGTCATATATTTAAATCGAAAACCATATATAATGCCTCCATTCAAACATAATAACTCATTGCAATGAAATGCTGGTTCTTGGGTACGCATGGTTAACGTGGCACTGGACAGTGCAAAGATAGTGATGCTTTCCCACGCTGGAGGCCGATCCCTCAATTAAAACACAGCATACTATGCCACGACTGTCACATGCTGACACACACAACATATATATACAGATATATAAAGTTGTAGACTTAAAAAAACTTATAATGTCAACCACAACCAGTATTACCAATGCCAGACTAAATATCTCATATATCGCCCCCTTTGTGTTTGCAGGTTACACACTAGAAATCTTCTCAACCTTGCTAGACATGGATCTTGGCTCTGATACCATATATTGATAAAGAAGTGTCCTCAGACACATACTTTTATTGATCATGGAAAAGAGTTTACATAACAAATTGTAGAAGTTTACAAACGTAAACTCTCACAACAATGAAATTAGGAAACTAACCTATTTATAAGCTCTATGTCCTAACTTAATTTAGTTATGGACCACTTGGTAAAACAACAAGTGTCCATTTACAATAAATTATCTTCTATCCAATATACTAACTTTATTCCTATTTTAGAGCCTAAGATATGACTCTATTCTAGAGACCTAGCTTTTCTAACAATATTCTATTTCTAAGTGTCTCTAATATTTATTAAATATTCTAATTTAATAAATATATTTATCTTAACTTTACATTATTTAATTTATGTATTTTGGATTTATAATTGTCTTATGAAAGAGGCTAACAGTTGAAATAATTTTCATAAGATTGAAATCTAGCTTATGTCTCCATTATCCAATGGCTAGGCATGTTGGTCCTTTTGAGTTAATGAGCAGAATTGTTGGTTGGAAAAATAAGAGTTGGACAAGGCACTCGAACTACGGTCCTTGAATCCTCACAGGGAGGAATTCATCCCCAATAGGAGCCAATGTTAGCACTACAATTTTTCAAAGTCTGGTCACTATTGTAGTTGTGTCTTTGATCCTCCCTTATCTCTTAACCTATGGTTGAAGGTCCTGGAGGGTTAAAATGTATTAGTTTTTTTTTCATTTTAAAATCAAAATCCAAAGTCCAGCGCTCAAATTCAATTTAAATCCACTTTAAACTCTCTAAATTCAATTATGTTATGCTTTGTTATCTCACCATCGAGTTCCTTTGTTACTCTCATGTATCATTTTAACACTTAAAAACTACTTTGTTATGATTTGTGCCACTTTATTTATTGATTGATTTTATGCTTTAAAATAATTAATAGGACCTACTTCATCACAAATAAAAAATTCTCGGTGCATTCACTTACTCTTTCCTCCTTAAATCTCCGATGAGATTAGTAGGACCCACGTTACCACCACGTCACTTCGTTTATCACATATCACAAATCCTATTTCTAACCATACACATTACCCCCTCCGATTGCAAAATGCGATAATACTCCGATCCCCGATATGTGATAAGCTCTGATCCCCGATTATGATAACCCCTCTGTCTTGTGATTACGATATATCGCATTGAAATTCCAGCCTGATAATGTATTCACTATGCTCCACTCTATTATTGCGATTGCGATATATTTTAATGCACTTACTCCTCCCGCTTATTATTATTCCACTTAATAGTTTCTCTCGCTTATTATTCCATTCCCACACCCTTAGCTTACTTTCTATTCCCGTGCCTCACTTCACTCTCCTCCACTCTCATCCTGGCACATGGCTAGTATCAACATGCTTTTGAAAGTATAGGCAGGATTTCAGAGGCAGTTACAGTTTTTTTCAGGAATTTCTGGTAGCACTTTTTCTAAAATATTTTGATATCTATCACAAAATATAACAGCTCCTCCTCAAAGCTCGAAGACACATCTCTTATCTTGGTCAGGGTATCTATTGTTATTCGAATATTGAAGATCTATCAAAATAAGAGGTGTTTCTCACTTTAAAGGTGGTTATCTTCCAGTTGGTTACTCCTTTTAGTTAGCTGCTCCTACACTTTTGCAGAAAAGGGTACAGGTGTTCTTTTTAGTTGGTAGATTGCACATTTTGTGCAGGAAATTTTTTCCAAGCAACGAAGAGCACTCGACCACCTCAAATCAGCCACCTTGAGCTCCATACTACCATGATATGTCTTCATTTCTATTTCAGTTTTCTTTTTTATGTTTTGGATAATCTCTACTATATGTTGAGGGTTGTAATAAAGTCTCAAAAACAGATTTTCACTTTTTATGGAGGCTTTTTACAAAACTCCTTTTTTGTATATATACTGTGTAATGCAAGGAGAAAAATGGGGTTTGTTGGTTTTGTATTTGATGGCATAATGTGTTGTACATTTTCGAACATATAAGATATCTAGAGGCACTCTTGAGGACTCACAAAATGTGTGGTGTGTTTATTGTTTTCCCTTCTATTTTTACATACTTTATCTGTCTTTCGAGATTTATCATAAAAGTTCTATATTATGTTTATATTTTCCTTGTGAACCTCCAAGACATATGGGTCTGTTTTTGTAAGTCTTGTTCCAATCTTTCCCGATTCAACATGAATTGAAGATTGTTCATAAGAATTCCTTGAGGTGGAATTAAATCCCGTTTAATTTTTTTATAATTATTTTGATCTAGAATGCATGTTAATCTATTTTTGTGAGTCTTTATTCATCAAGAATTCCCAATTCTTGAGTTCATGTTAGTTAGAAGCATTCCTTGTAATGGGATGCTCAAAATATAGAGTGAGATTCTTGTAAGTCTTTTAAAAGCATTTTTTCACTATACATTTTAGATCTATAATTTGTGTTACCCTTTCCTGTTAGCAATGGGATTCTGTTTTACATATCCACTCTTTGTCTTCCATTCTTTTAACCATTAGGCTACAAAATAAAACTTTCTACCACATCATGCACCAGTGCCCTCATATGTGTCAGAGATTCTTATCTACTCAAAACCCATTTCAGTGTGTATGAATTTCAACCACATTCCAAAAAACTCAAATCAAATTATAAGAAAATCCCTTGAGCTTAAGATGTGTCTGGTCAGGCGCTTCACACAATCCAAGTGATGATTCCAGTGCTAACATAAAGCATGGTGATTTTATTATTTGTTGGATAAAATTCCTCGTACTTATTGTGAATATTTTGACCATTGTGTGGATATGTGTGAGCAACGTGTTTCGTCAATTTAATGTCTTAAATTGCTATCATAAATTATCAACAGGAGTTAGTAATCTGATGATGTGTAGGTACATTATATATGTTAGAAGCCTTTTATTTCTTAATTAGTTATATTGATTTTATATGTTTATTTGTATTTTGCATTTATCTTGAGCGTTTAAATGAAATTGAGAAACTAAGAAATGATGAAGTCTAAATTTAACTATAAAAACTTTAATGAGAATTCAATTTTTAGCTTATCTAAAGATGAATGATTATTTGCAAGGCAACAAGAAGGAATTTTAATCTTTTTGTACGTTTTGTAGTTTTTATGAGAAAGTAAAAAAGTAACTACACCTAAAGAAGAATTTTAATGCTTGAGAAATAAAACTAAGAAGTAAGAAAAGGAAATGTTTAATATTAATTAAAAAAAGGAGTTTAATCTATAGATTACTCCTAAAGAAAATATTCTAATGAATAAAATAAAAAACTTACAAGAAGGAATAAAAGGAAATGTTCATAGAAAAAAGGAAATTGATATATGATAAATTTATATTTCATAAAAAGAAATCAATTTAAGTGATAAATCTTAAGCTATGTCAGATTAATGTACATCGGCAAGTATGATAAGGTTATCTCTAAAAAATATATCTAAATTACTTCGAAATCTATTTGATTCAAGATAAAAACATCTAATTAAATCATCTCTCGATATAAACAAACCAATAATCCAACTATATCTAAGTCTAGCTAAATATATATCAAAACTATCTTTAATCTACAAAATTAAATATATATCTGAATTAACACTATGAAAACATAGTATCTATTTGAATAAACTCTAATTCTGTTCAATGTTGAAGCAAAGCATCTATTTTAATATTAACTAAGTTCTACAAATAGAAATATAAAACCAACAATATTAAATCTAAGTAACTATGCTAAGGAAATTCATAAACTATTTGAAATGAGGAAAGAAAATAGAGCATGTATTTACTGTGCAAAACTAGGATACATATATGATATATGAAACAAAAAATGAAGCATGCATTTACTGTGCAAGAGAATGAAAGAAAGGTTTTATTCTACGAGATGAAAATGCTAATAGAGTTATGCTATGAATATGTTTAAGGAAAGCAAAGAAACATAAAATTTAACTATTCGGAAAAAACAACAATTAACTATGCAGAAATCATGAAGAATTAAACTACGAAATAAAAAAAGATTAAAATACTAAAACTCTTCTGTGTAGGGGCCCTCCACAATGGAATTTTTCTAAATTCACTTGCAACTAATTACGCATCGGTTATTATGAACAGGCCTTCTCCATGAATTGATAAAAATAGAGTTTCAATTTATAATAGTATTACAATAAAAAATCAAGCTTGTTCTTGGTTAATACAGCCCAATATTTATAACAGAGTCAAATTGACTATTTGAAGTGATATCCCCTAACAATACTAATTAAACTAGGAATAGAAAGGTAAACAAAAATGTGATCTTCATAGCTTTCACAATTTGTTATGTGGAGAGAAAATCGTGAAGCTTTGAACTTCTCGTTCGCTTGTCTAGGCGTTCTGCTTTAACTAACCCTTTGACTGTGATTTTAGGCACTATCCTTCTCAATCTTGGATAGGTAGGTAGGATAAAATCCATGAGTGGATCATTTCCAAATTTCCCATGTAATTTTCTCCTGTATTCCTTCTTCGGAACCTGTTAAACAATGTTGGTAGCTGCAAAAGGGGAGATTAGCTACAAAATTGCATGAATTTTGAAGCTAAATACAAATTTTATTCAAATAAAATAAAAATTTAAAATATAAAAGAGAGATCATTTAAATACCCTTCGAGACTGAAAATGTGAAAACCAATACTAATTGAGCTTATGGATTTTGACAAAAAGGAAGGAAAAGTAGTGAAATGGATGTCAAAATAGAGACAGTCTTGAGGCTCAACATACCCCCACTAAGGGACCATTGCATGTTCTCATGCATATTAAAAATTGTGAGTATTCAACATATCACTACATATTCTCTGATACTTCTGCTAGGACATCTAACTTTATCTTCTTTCCCTTCTTTAAAGTCAATTCTACCCTTGGTTTTCTCATTAGAAGTTTATACTTCAAATTTATGACCTGTCTATTCAGATATCAATTCTTCTTTTCAAACTTCTTGTTCTTATTGAACCATAAACCCAAATGTAGAAGAGTATATTATCATTGATAGTCTTCTCAATTTGATTTTTCATCTCCAGAGCTTCATTTTCTTGCTTAATATGCCTATTTAGTGTTACTAGTTCAAAATTTTCTTGTTTTAGAGTATTTACTAGAGGTTCTTGTGGACCAGAAGGTTGTTCCTCGGGATTTGATGTCTTTCCTGCATTCCTTATTTCTAAACACTCAATGTAATCATATATTTCTTGCTAAGTTGGATCAATTTCTGGAGTTCTTCTGCTTGGATTGTGTGTGGGAGAAGAAACAATAGGTAATGGTACCTCGATATTTTCTTCCAAATAAAGAATTTATGTTACTTTAGGAGGTGGATTTTTGGTTGCATTGTTAATTATGGAACTTAGTCTTAATGGCTGTGGAGGATTTTGAGTTTTTTTATTTCTCTGTGTTTATGAATTTGTATTTTCCCTTCATGCTTCCTTATTTCTTTTTATCAATTTCTTTCTTGAATTTTCCAAAAAATTGTGCAATAGTAATTTCATCTTCTCAATGTGCTTGATATGGTTGTTCATCCACAACAAGGCTTTCAAATTTATTTTTTCTACCTATTTTTCCTTTGTTATCACTAGGTTTCTCTTGTTCTCTTTCCTGGAAATGATTTCAAATCAAGAAATGTTCCCAAGTATCCTCTAGGCTCTTTAAGTGAAATTCAATAAGAATTTTTACTAATCCATGATGATACATTATATTATCTATGAATTGAATCCTCTTTTGAACTGTCCTTTTGTTAGGTCCCTATATTAATAGTGTAGCCCCTTATTATGTTAGTGTAGCCCCCCTTATTGTTATTATTGTACCCCTGTAACCCCCATATTGTTATTATTGCGCCCTTACATTATTATTGTTAGGTCGCCTAGGATTACATTGTGGCCCCACTAGGATTATATTGTGGCCCCATGGAATCCTATATATAGAAGGAGGTTTTGTTCATTTGTATAATCCAAGAATTGTTCATTTATGTAATGTATTGGAGGTTTCCCCCTCGAAGTGGCTTATTTCTAAGGCGTTGATATCTCTTTTCTTCTATTTTTGGAGCTGGTTACACAACATTTGGTATCAGAGCTTTGGATTCTAGGGTTTCGCTGCTCCAAAAAGGTCATCGTGGAATTTTCGATATAACTTTTTTCTACGAAGTTTCAGAAGCTGAAATTTTTAGGGTGCGAAGCTGAAATCCTAAGGAAGATTTTCTAAAAATTTCAGAGCTTTTTTCACAATATTTTCGGAGATATGATCTGTGGAAGTTAGGTCTTTTTTCAGGCTCCTAAACAGGTCATCGTGTCATTTGAGCTATAACTTTTTTTCTACGAAGGTTCAGAATCTGAAATTCTTATGGTGCAAAGCTGAAATCCTGAGGAAATTCGTCAAAAAATTTCAGAGCTTGGTTCGCAATATTTTTGGAGATATGATCTGTGGAAGGTAGTGCTTTTTCAGGCTCCTGAATTTCATCTCAAAGAGGTGATCGGGGGAAAACTTCAATAACTCTCTCTCTCAAGAATATTTGCGTTACCGTGCACTGGTCGCACTAAATGGCCCAGAGTTTTTTTGCTCAGAATTTCAGAGACAAAGGACAAAACAGTGACACGTGGCAAGTCGTACAAGTTCGTTCTACTGAACCAGTCCAGAATTAGGTCATTGTGGGAGATTGGACACAACTTTGTCTTGGAGAATCAAAATCAGGTCAGACCTGTGGCATTGGAAAGAAGCTTCAGAGGGCTACTACAGGGCTGAATTTCAGATATCAAAGATTTTCAATTACAGAGATAATTCAATTTCAATATCGAGCTCCTAAAATCTAGTAAAAGGTGTGTATTTTTTTTCCGAATTGCATAAGTCTTGTTTGAAGAATCAAGTTGAATTGATTCCAAGGGCATCTTGTAGAATAGATATCAATATTGGATTCTAAAATGACCCCATTTATGGAACTTTATGGATATCATCCACCATCCATCACATCATCTTTAAGGGAAAATTCGAAGGTTCAAGCAGTGGAAGATCACATCGAGCATCAGCAAGAAGTTCTCCAACTCTTAAAGGATAACCTGAATTGGGCACAAAATCGAATGAAACAACAGGCAGATCAACATCGCAGCGAGAGAAGTTTTGATGTAGGAGATTGGGTATTTTTACGGCTACAACCATATAAACAAATGTCCCTCAAGCAAGCTAAGAAGGATAATAAATTATCGCCAAAGTACTATGGTCCTTACAAGGTGTTGCAAAAGATTGGTACTACGGCATACAAATTGGAGCTTCCTGCTTCTTCGCGAGTACATCCAGTTTTCCATGTTTCATGCTTAAAGAAGGTTATAGGTGAAAATCTTTCAGTTCAAACAATATTGCCAGAACTTGATGAGGAAGGAAAAATCATATTGGAACCCGAAGCGGTCACGGAAACAAGAACTCGACAACTACGGAATCGATCAATTTCAGAGCATCTCATCAAGTGGAAGAACTTACCCACTGAAGATTCTACATGGGAGGATGAGAATTTTATACAGAAGCACCCAGAGCTACTCAAGCGTTGAGGACAACACTTTTTTGAAGGAGAGGGGCATGTTAAGTCCCTATATTAATAGTGTAGCCCCTTATTATGTTAGTGTAGCCCCCCTTCTTGTTATTATTGTACCCCTGTAACCCCCATATTGTTATTATTGTGCCCTTACATTATTATTGTTAGGTCGGCTAGGATTACATTGTGGCCCACTAGGATTACATTATGGCCCCATGGACTCCTATATATAGAAAGGAGGTTTTGTAAATTGTATCATCCAAGAATTGTTCATTTATAATGTATTGGAGGTTTCCCCCTCGAAGTGGCTCATTTATAAGGCATTGATATCTCTTTTCTTCTCTTTTTGGAGCTAGTTACACAACACCTTTCCATCTTCCTCAAGCTATTTAGTAATTAAGCTATTTAGTAAAAAGTATGGAAGGTTTATCTCTTTATATTTTAGAAAATTCATTAATAACCTAGCATGATAGAAGAACATACATCCAAACCTTCCCTCACAAGTAAAAAATTTCTGAATTATCAACAACGTGTTTCTCCATTTACCTTTAAGAGTTGTGCTAGGAATTCCCTTTTTGAAAATACTAGTGTCCATACCTGGGTTCTTCAAGAAGGTTTTCGATTCTTCTACACTGATTCCTCTGTTCTTGAACCATCTCTCTCCCATATTTGGAATTATGATAGATTATGCAATGAAGAATTCTGTGACTATAAAATTGATGTCATTGATTCAACCTCTACTCCGTCGAAGGCCCTAGAAAAAGATTTCATGACTTCCTTGTGAAACCCGTCATATTTCACCACAAAGTTAAGTCACTATGCTTTCTATAGTATTTCCTTTAATTAAAAGTATCCCTCCATGAATTTCTTTCCCACGGGCTCTGTTCTCACAATCAGACCCATATCTTGTCGAGATTTTTACCTCCAAGACTGCCTCTTTTGACTAGGTGAATTGAGGGTTTCGGTATGAGCTTGAAAACATGGATGGGTTATGTTGTAAAATGGTAGAGACGTGAAGGAAAATGAGTGAATGAGTGAGGTTTTAGGGTATGAGAGAGGTTTTGGAATGGAAAATGACCGTTTAAATCATTAATAAATGAAATCAGATTTAATCATTGAGGGGATCATGATAAGGTTTTAGTGGTGAATCAAGATATTAGATCTCGATTTGGCATAATCAGTCTTTATGATGATGAGATTTGAGCTCAGAGTATATGATCATATAATTCATATATATCAATGTTTGGAACCTTATTATTTAAACAAAAAATTGTATTTTCATACCTTGGATATAGCTAACCTTAATTTTTTTTTCTTTGTCTTGGTTCCTCAGGTGTTCTTTAGTACATTCTTCAGTATGATCTTCAATTTAGTCTTCAGCTGCTTCTGTCAAAAATTCATGTTCATTTGGGTTGCAAAGGCGTATCATAGCTGTAGAATTTTATGAGAGCTGCAAAAATTCAACAATTCTGTAGCTAAACTTTATTTTTTTGAAAAAGAAAGGGAAATGCAAATAATTTGGGATTTTTAGAATTGGAAGGAAGAAAATGAAAGATGTCAAAAACAAATTCTAATTTTCACCTTATATTTTTTGTATAAGAATGACAATCAATGATTGGTTTTCATACTTATACAATTTATTTATTTTATTTTTGAACAATATATATATATATTATTGAATTCTCTCTTTTTCTTTTCTTTTTAAATAAATAAAAATAAGACTAAGCTGGGGAAGAAGAAAGATTCTTCTTTACCAATTTCATATCAGCATTGTCTTTAAAAGTCTTGACAAACTCCTCATTTGTGAGTGGCTTATGATCAACCTTTAGTCGATGTCAATTTACAAGGAGATAAACCTTTTCTTCATTAATAGTTTTAATCCTGACTGCTCCATTATCAAAGACTCTCTCAATATCATAACGACCAAGCCAATGAGTTTGAAATTTCCCTTGGAAGTCTTTGAACTTTGAGTCAAATAGAAGTGCCCATTCTCCTGCTTGGAATTTTCTTTCTTTAATGTATTTATCATGCCATCTGGATCTCTGTTGTTGAACTAGGCTAGTCTTTTGAACTGCATATTGTCTTGTTTTATCAAGATCATTAAGTTGCTATGCTTTTGTTCTTCTGACAGGTCAAGTCCTAATTTGACTGCTGTTTTGAAGGTTCTTATTTGGAACTCTATTGGAAACAAGACTTGCTTCCCATAAAAAATCTCCCAGGGAGTATGTCCTGTTGTATTTATCCATGTAGTTCGGTAGGCCCATAAAGCTTAAAAAGCATTTCTACCCAATCGTTTCTATGTAAATGGACATTATTTGTGAGGATTGCTTCAATCACTTTATTAGTAGACTCAACTTGTCCATTTTCCCATGGATGGTATGGAGTAGGCTTCTTGTGCTTTATTTTATACTCTTCCATGATCTTTTGCACCATTTTGGATGTAAAATTAGTTCCATGATCTGTCACAATTTCCCTTGGGACACAAAAACGAGTAAAAATATCCTCAAAAAGAAATGAAACTACAAAATTTTCATCATCAAAAGAAAGTGCTTTAGTTCCTACCCAATTAGTGACATAATCAGTGCATACAATAATATACCTCTTTTGTCTTGATGGAGGATTGATTGGTCCAAAAAAACCCAAAGCCCATTTTTCAAAGGGTTTGATGATTACCTGTGGTTGTAAGGGAATTTCATCTAAAAAACATGTTTCCCCATTCTTTTAAAACTGTCACATATTTTAACGTATTCCTTTGCATACTTGAAAAGGGAAGGCCAATAATATCCTAAAATAAGGATTTTGTAGGCAGTCCTCTTATCAACAAATTTTCCTCCACATGGCTCATCATGGCATGATTTCAGTATTTCAGGTATTTCATCTTCTCATACACATCTCCTAATGATGAGATCTAGACATGTCTTGTATAATTCCTCATTAACCCATGAATATAATGCACTCATTTTAATTATATTTATCTTTTCTCTAGGAAACACATATGATGGTAGTTTTCCCATGGCTAAGTAATTGGGTATGTCTACAAACCATGGAGATTTAGTAGAAATTGAAAAAATATATTCACCGGGACAACTATGTTCTATTGTGTATCATTTTTATCATTTTGAATTCTAGACAAAAAGTCAGCAACTGTATTTTATTTTCCAAGTCGATCTAAAATGGTGATATTAAATTCTTGTAATAGTAGCAACCATATTGTGATTCGCCCATTAGTAATAGATTTATTCATTAGATGTATAATTGCATAATGATCCGTGTGAATGAGGGTTTCATAGCCAGTGATGTAATGTCTAAACTTGTTAATAGCATGGACAATAGCTAGAAAATATTTTTTAGTAACAGTATAATTTAACTCAACAGGAGTCAAATTCTTACATGTATAGTAGATGGCATAAGGGGTCAAATATTTTTTTCCTAATACAGCTCCCAGAGTTGTATCTGAAGAATCAGTTGAGATATGAAAATGTAATTTCTAGTTTGGTCCTCTTAAAATGGGTGCTTCAGATATCTTTGCTTTCAAAGTTTCAAATTCCTTTTGGCACTCAGGGTTCCACCTAAATTCACAATCCTTTGTGAGCAATTTTAAGAGTGGAGATGCAATTTTTGTGAATTTTTCTATAAATATTCTATAGTGTCCTATAAAACCAAGAAAATTCCTAGCATATTTTTGACAATTCAAGATTTCTAATTTGGAAATAAATTCAATTTTAGATGAGTCCAGCTTAATTCCATTCCCTAAAATATGGTGTCCTAAAACAATTCCTTCAGTAAACATCTTAAAACATTTTTCATGACTTAATGAGAGATTTTGTTCCTTACATCTTATGAGTACTTTTTCCAAATTTTGAAGCGCTTATTCAAAAGAATTTCCATAGATTGTAAATCATCCATATACACTTCCATACAGTCATGAATTAAATCAGATAAAATACCTAATACTTTTCTTTGGAATGTTGCAAGTCCATTCCATAATCCAAAATGAAGTACTTGCTAAGCATAAGCTCCCTGATGTAGGGGCACTAGGCTCAAGAAAATACTTTGTATTTTAATAAACATAGGGGTCTTGTGTTTTCAAAAGAATATTAATTTCTTATCTAATTATTAATGGTTTTGAGTGATTTTAATGAGATATGTTAATTATTGTGAGGATTTTGTAAATGTTCCTGAATGATTGGAGAACATGAGGGAAATAGGATAGTTGAGATTCACAAGGATTGAAAGATTTAGAAATTTATTGTAAATCTTAAGTTATAATCAGTTCCATGATTTTATGAGGATTTTTAGGGATAAAAGATAGATTTTAGGACCTTGAGGATTTAGGGGATTTTGTTGAGATGATTGAGGATTTGAAACTAAATTTTTTCAGATTATTTTGTATAAAAATATAAGCCTCAAAGGCAAGATGAAGAGGAGACAAGGAGTTAGAGTAGGATTTGGACAAACAGAGTTTTGTTTGTAAGCCTACGGGCAATTGTAGAAAGGGCCATTGATTGAAGATCAGGCCAGAGACAACTGTGATTTGATTTCAATTGTATATATATGAAAGAATTTGATTCTGAATTATGCGTACATGGATTGATTGAATTTTGTGTGAGGAATTCGTAGAGTTTCAATAAGTAATTGAGTGATAAAACTCTACAATTGGGTTTTGAAATGATGTTCTGCATATAATTGAAGAAATTGATATAATTGTTGAGACAGGTTTGAGTTGAAGGGTTTGTTTACATACCCTTGAGAAGACTGGATGAATTCGTGTTTGGTTGGATTCAGTCATCGATCACTGAAAGGATCTATGACACATGAGGAGAATTGAAACTGAGTTTTTAATTCAGAAATAGGAATTGGAGTCACATTGAGTTTTAATGTGTTTATAACGATTATAAAACACAGAAATGGAGTAATAGAATTTCATTATTTGGATGAATGCGCGAGAGAGGTTGAAGGACTGGCCAATAGCATAAGTGTAAGATGTATGGCATGGCTGTTCGAATTACTGAAAGAAAGACTTCGTGTATATCATGAGAAGAGCCAACTTGTTGAAGATTTATATTTCTGCAGAAGCAAAAGGCGCAGAGTTTGTTTTTAAAAAAAACCTATTCGAATATGGAAAATAAGGAATTATATGGCCGGGAGTCAAATTTCAGCGTTGAAGGACCGGAACCAAGCGATGAAATGGAGTTATGAAATCGAATGGAAATTCGATGGCACAGAGGAGCAGCTTCGTAAATTCAATGGAAATAGAAAATGAACCAAGGCAACTAGGCACTTGAGATCAGATGCAAATTAAGTTATGAAATAGAGACGCTTTGAAAACAAAAAATCGGTGGTCTCACACAACTTCTGAATGGTAAATGGATTTTGTTGAGTTGAACGTGATAATGTTCAACAGCTGTCACGTGTTGTTAGTGGTATTCTAAAACCATTTTTTTCACGTGAGTTTTAAACAAATAGGAGTGTTCATATTTGTAATGTGAACACTGTTGGATTGTTGAACTGGAGTGCGATGGTGCGTCTGTTGTCTGATTTGATGAATGATGCATGTTGAAATGAAGTGGGCCACATATGATTCAACATATGTACATTGGTAAGTTCTAAAGTTTAGGTCGTCTTTATAACACAAAGTTAGTCTTTGAAATGTGATGGATAGACATGAGTTGTGGTCCTCTAAGTATCTATGTGATTTAATTGAAGTTTAATCCATAGAAGTTGAAATTATAAGGTTTCTATCCAAAGGCTATTCCATAGGATTGGAAATGATAAAGTGGATATGTTCCATAAGGGTATAGTATAATTTCTATTATATGTTTGTTATAATAGAAATTAATAGAGAAAGGGCTGAATACAAGTATAATTGAAATTTTGATACGGTAAGAACTGGAGTGTCATGTGTTGGTTTAATATACGGTGGAGAATTCATGAAGTTATATTATTGGATTTTAAAACCTTGACTTAAAAAGTAAAGAATCTTCATTTGAAGATTAAATGATAGAAGCTTCCGCATTAAAATAATTTGCCCAGATTTGGAAATAGTTTTGGTTTAAATTTGGAATTCATTTTTATATGCACAGCTTGTGGAGAATGTGGGTTTAGCAACACTTAGGCTGCTATCAAGTGGTATCAGAGCTGGAAATAACTCTTTTTGAATTTTAATTTTTTTTTAATTGAATGCATGTGTGATGGAGAAATTAAAGAGATCAGATTTTGAAACTGATAGATTGCAGCACACAGAGATATAGTGCAGGTGAGAGGTAAAGAAAGATCACATAGGGATCTTGAAGGTGAGTTGACAAATGTTATTTTAAATCTGGTTTGAAGAATATGTTTTCAAGAATTTAAGTTGTAGGCAGTTGAATAAAATCTCAACAAAATAAGATCACAACTTTGAGAGCAGTGATGAAGGAATCCAGCAAAGGATTCTAAGTGGAAGAAGAATGTGGCAGAACCTTGAGGAAATTCAACAGAGGTTGGATGAATAGAACAATTGTGTTCTAAGAGTTGCAGATGAGTTAAATCCTAGGAGCAGAAAGGAATGCTCAAAAGGTTCCAGCAGATAGAGGACCAGTGCTTGCCAAAAGACCAAATCCAGAGGAGAGGATTGGTGAGGTAAGTTGTAACAAGGAGGACTTGTTATTGCAGAGGCTTTAGTATAGCTCATGGTGAATGAGTGAGGAAATCATGGAGAAGAACATGACTAATGACAGTCATAGAGGAGATAACAAAGGTTCAGAGAGAGACCACAACAAAAGAAAGGGGAAAGAAGATGCCAAGGAAAATGGCATAAGGCTGCAGTTGACTGATGCAAAATATGAGAAAGAGTTAGCTGAGATAAGAGAAAAATTTAATAAATTGAAAATGATGATAGAAAAAAGTCAGAGAATTGGTTGGCTCATGAAGAAGAGATTAAAGTGGCAGAGGCTACAACAAAAGAGAGAACAATAAGTGAACATGCAGTTAGCAGAAAAAATGAGAAAGCTTGAACAGAGGATGAATGTGCAATTGGAATGTGCAGAACTCAGTGAAGCTGAGTTGAAAATGGAAGTTTCCATTTGTGAAGAAGAATAGAGTAAAGCCATTGGTACAGATGAATAATGGAGGTTGATGGAAGATCTTATTAATCATGATGAATATTTAAGACCACAAGAAGTCTACCTTGCCGAAGAGGGAATTATTGATGATTTCCTGAACTGTTGGACAAGTCCAGATCAACAGGATGATGTAAAGCCTTGTATTTTTGAATCTAATGATTTTGATGTGATTACAGGTTTTGCAGAGGAGGATGAGAAATATTTTGAATATGTCAAAAGTATGAGAGAATATCTTTCAAAAGATAAATACTCCAAAGCAGAAAGCAATGTTGAAGAATGTCTTTTGAATAAGGAAATAAGTGATGCATTTATATTTGAAGCTGTTACAACATAGGAATAATTTATTGTGAATGAAGAAGAAGAGATTCAGTCTGAAGAGTTGATATGTGAAGCAACAGTTGAGACTGTTGAAACTTGTAATTTTCAAACTGAAAATTTGTGTATGAATGCAGGAATTGTAAATGATGATGAAATACTTTAGAAATTCCAAAAATAAATTGCATTGATGGAATATTTGTTGGAAAAATCAGAGTATGATAGAGATATTCCAGAAGGCAGGGTTCACTATAGTGAACGAGAACAGGAAAAAATCATGGAAGAAGATGATGTAAAAGAGAGAATTGTTGACAGTCTAAAGAGTTCTTCAGAAGATTCTTTAGGAATAACGAATCAACATACTGATGTGTTGATAGAGGAGGAAATTTCAGGACAACATATTGAAATGATGGCAGAGGAAAGAAAGGCATTGAGGCCTTATGATTTTTATTTTAAAGATTGTTTTGTGAATGCAGGTTTTGTTGATGCTGGAGAAAATTTGACATAGTTGGGCAGTCAAATAAAGGAGGAAGGAAATTTTGTGGAATTATTTAATCCATGGAATGAAGAAATTAAATTGCTGGAAATTATGCTAAATAATCAGGATTCAATACAGGAAGAAAAATCTCAATTTCAATATTGGGAATTGCAGAATGTAAAGATGCAAGGGAATGAAGATAGCAAAAGAGAGTACACTATGTACCAGTCCAATGAATTGCTAGAGGAAGGAGACAAATAAATTGTCTTAAGTGAAAATTTGGAAGAAGTTTTCAGTTGCAGAAAACAAGAGGGTAAGGATGATAGGGTTGCAATAAGAGTTCAGCAAGTAAGAACTCAACAAGCAGGAGCAAGAGTAAGAGCTCACCAAGTAAGAATGAAAGAGCAACAATCAAGAAATGAAAGAATTAAGCAATAAGAAGATTTATTGGACAGATAAATTGAACTAATCAGAAGGATAATGATGAAATTATATTAGAAGAAGATAGCAACAAGAAAGAAAAGAAACAGCAATAGAATGGAGACAATGACAGACTATGAAAGTGCAGCTAGTGGAGCAAGGCAGCATAAAATATGGAGACCTGGAGAAAAGCAGCAAACAACAACAAATGTAGATGATAAATTACAGAACAAAGTATGGGATCCAGGAAGACAAGGATTAAAGGCACATGATCAGGAGATGATGATTATTTTTAACCTTGGGAGTCTGATGTAGGGGCATTAGGCTGAAGAAAATACTTTGTATTTTAATAAACATAGGGGTCTTGTGTTTTCAAAAGAATATTAATTTCTTATGTAATTATTAATGGTTTTGAGTGATTTTAATTAGAGATATTAATTATTGTGAGGATTTTGTAAATGTTCCCGAATGATTGGAGAACATGAGGGAAATAGGATAGTTGAGATTCATAAGGATTGAAAGATTTAGAAATTGATTGTAAATCTTAAGTTAGAATTAGTTCCATGATTTTATGAGGATTTTTAGGGATAAAATATAGCTTTTAGGACCTTGAGGATTTAGGGGATTTTGTTGAGATGATTGAGGATCTAAAACTAAATTTGTTTGGATTATTTTGTATAAAAATATAAGCCTCCAAGGCAAGATGAAGAGGAGGCAGGGAGTTAGAGTAGGATTTGGACAAACATAGTTTCTTTTGTAAGCCTATGGGAAATTGTAGAAAGGGCCATTGATTGAAGATTAGGCAAGAGACAACTGTGATTTTATTTCAATTGTATATATATGAAAGAATTTGATTCTAAATTATGCATACATGGATTGATTGAATTCTGTGTGAGGAATTCGTATAGTTTCAATAAGCAATTGAGTGATAAAACTCTGCAATTGGGTTTTGAAATGATGTTCTGCATATAATTGAAGAAATTGACATAATTGTTGAGACATGTTTGAGTTGAAGGGTTTGTTTACATACCCTTGAGAAGACTAGATGAATTCGTGTTTGGTTGTATTAAGTCATTGATCACTGAAAGGATCGATGACACATGAGGAGAATTGAAACTGAGTTTTCAATTCATAAGTAGGAATTGGAGTCACGTTGAGTTTTAATGCGTTTATAATGATTATAAAACACAGAAATGGAGTAATATAAGTTCATTGTTTGGATGAATGTGTGAGAGAGGTTGAAGGACTGGCCAATAGCATAAGTGTAAGATGTACGACATGGCTGTTCGAATTACTGAAAGAAAGACTTCATGTATATCATGAGAAGAGACGACTTGTTGAAGATTTATATCACAGCAGAAGCGAAAGGCACAGAGTTTGTTTTAAAAAAAAACCTGTTCGAATATGGAAAATAAGGAATTATATGGCTGGGAGTCAAATTTCAGCATTGAAGGACAGGAACCAAGCGATGAAATGAAGTTATGAAATCGAATGGAAATTCGATGACGCAGAGGAGCAGCTTCGTAAAGTCAATGGAAATGGAAAGTGAACCAAGGAAACGAGTAATTGAAGATAATTAAAATTCCTTGAATATATGTAGAGATCGAGATGTGCAACAAAAGCGATGAATAGAAAGAGCGGTTTTGAAAACAACAAACCGGTGGTCTCGCGCAACTTCTGAATGGTAAATGGCTTTTGTTGAGTTGAACGTGATAATGTTCAACAACTAACACATGTTGTTAGTGGTATTCTAAAACCATTTTTTTGCGTGATTTTTAAGCAAATAGGAGTGTGCATATTTGTAATGTGAACGCCGTTGGATTGTTGAACTGGAGTGTGATGGTGCCTCCGTCGTCTGATTTGATGAATGATGCATGTTGAAATGAAGTGGGCCACATATGATTCAACATATGTACATCGGTAAGTTCTAAAGTCTAGGTCGACTTTATAACACAAAGTTAGTCTTTGAAATGTGACGGACAGACATGAGTTGTGGGCCTGTAAGTATCTATGTGATTTAATTGAAGTTTAATCCATAGAAGTTGAAATTATAAGGTTTCTATCCAAAGGATATTCCATAGGATTGGAAATGATAAAGTGGATATGGTCCATAAGGGTATAGTATAATTTCTATTATATGTTTGTTATAATAGAAATGAATAGAGAAAGGGCTAAATACAAGTATAATTGAACTTTGGATACAGTAAGACCTAGAGTGTCATGTGTTGGTTTAATATATGGTGGAGACTTCATGAAGTTATATTATTGGGTTTTAAAACCTTGACTTAAAAATTAAAGAATCTTCATTTGAAGATTAAATGATAGAAGCTTCCGCATTAAAATAATTTGCCCAGATTTGGAAATAGTTTTGGTTTAAATTTGGAATGCATTTTTATATGCACAACTTGTGGAGAATGTGGGTTTAGCAACACTTAGGCTGCTATCACTCCCCATGAACAGGTAAATGTTGCTTTATCTTGGTCTTTGGGTGCTACCTGAATTTGATTATACCCACCAAAATCGTCTAAGAATGAAAAATATTTCTTCCCTACTAATGTATCTAGAAATTGATCTATGAAAGGTAATGGAAAATGATATTTTAAAGTAGCTTTATTCAAATCCCTATAATCAATACACACCCTCCATTTTCCATTCTTTTTTGGGAAAATTACTAAAGTTGAAACCAATTGACTGTCTAATATTGGATAAATAAAGTTTACATCAGTAGTTTTTGTAGTTTTTCCTTGACAATTTCCCTAATATTTGGATCCATTCTTCTTTGAGGTTGTCTGATTGGTCTAAAATTTTCCTCAATATAGATATGATGCATGCAAGTTTCAGGATTGATTCCTTCCAAGTCAATGTATTCCCATGCATATGTAGAAGAATGTTTTTGCAATGTTTTCATTAACTCTTATTTTTGAAATCCTTCTAGGTTTTTATTTATGTTTAAAGTTTTACCTGGAAAGATTTCAATTGAAGAATTTCCAAATTATTCCATAGAATATAAGGACATTTGTCTGGATGATAAGTATTCAACACTACACTATTCTTGAAAATTTTTACTATTCTCACATTGTGAAGATCATTCATGATTTTGTATTGAATTTAGAATTTTACTTTCTTCACTAATGTGTGAGATAGTGGAAATAGGTCATATGCCATTGTTGTCATCCATACATTCTTCATTTTATACTTCTATCATTGCTTTTGCTGGAGGATATAAAGTGAATTTCTTTGTTAAACTTCCATCATAGATAAACATATCACCAGATCTACAACTAATGAAAGCATCAGTTGTAGCTAACCAAGACCTTCCTAGTATCAATGGTTGTCCTCCTAATTTATTCTTGGGAGTTAAGATCATAAAGTCAACTAGATATTCCCAAGAATCCAAGGATACATAAGTTTCTTCTAATACATCATCAGATTTGATTATTTATTTTTCTGCTAATTGTAGGAATGTTGGTGTATATTGAAGATTTCGAAGTTTTAGTTGTTCCATGGTTTGTTTACTCGTGATGTTTATGGCTGCTCCTAAGTCCATCAATGCATTTGGGATCTCAATACCATTGACGTGTTTTTTTACAATGGGACTTCCTAGATCCAAATAATTTTGTATGGTTGTTTTTCCCATCATGATATCTGCAATTTTTCCCACTAATTGTATTCTTTTTACTTCCTTTGTTTTTATTCCATATTTCTTCATACTCAACTTTCTTATTTTTTTTTCAAGGATTGTAATTTCTTTAATGGATTGTAACAAAGGAATTTTTATACAAACATTCTTCAATTCATCTAATATATCATAGTTATGAAACATGATTTATTTTTCTACCCCTCTATCAATTCGTAATATTTCAGGGAAAGGAGGTTTAGATATAGATATTAAAGGTTTCTCTATGATAGGAGTTGAATTTATTGGATTTTATTGTGTTTGATTTTGAAAATTTTGATTCCGATGAAGAGATGTCCCTTCTCCAGAATGATTGTTTTTATTTTGAAGTTCTTTATCTTGATGAAGAGAAATTTCCTCATCAAGGTGATCATCTTTTTCCTGAATAGCAATAGAGGGATTTTTATTTTCTAATATCCTACCAAATCTAAGTTGAACATTGTTGAGATCTTGTGGGGTTATCTTATAAGTATAAAAATTTTGTCCCTCCATGTTATAAATAGGTTGTCCATTTTTATTATTTGGGTTTGGAAGTGGCTGAATGGGTAGTTTGTTTGGCCTTTGTGGAAATGGAAATGAAAGTTGTAGATTATGATTTTGAAATTGAGGTTGTTGACTAATTTGAGGAAAATGATGTTGAGGATAGTTCAGATAAGATTGTGGGTATTGGTGATATTGAGAATATCTACAATAAGGATTTTTCATTCCTTGTGTCCAAGGATGAGGTTGAGGCAAGGGTTTCTTCCATGGCATTGATGAATTCCAGTTATTTTATGGGGGCTGTGTATACATCTGAGTGTTAGAACCTTGAGTTTGTGGCCCTTGCCATGGTCTTCTAGAAAAAAAACAAATAGGATCTACTGGACGTGGGGATATTTATTCTATACATATGACACAAGTCTCTATGATTTTTAAACCAAGAGGACATTCTCTTATGGTGTGTTTCTTTCCGCATTTAGGACAAAAGATATATAAGGAATCACTTTCTGCTCTTTGATTGTTTTGTAATTTTAAGGTGTCTATTTTTTCACTAAGAGTTCCTAAAATGTATGTTTTAAATTCATCAAAAAAATTTCCTATTTCAGCCCTACGTACTATTCCAGCTGCAGATTTATTTACTCTAGAGTTAATGTGATCCCTTGGAGTTCTCCCAATTCTTGACTTTCTTCTTGAAAGCTGTATGCATAATTCAGAGATATCAGGTAATGATAGTTGAGAGATGTCTCTCTTTCCCATCATATTAAGAATATCTGTCCATTCATCTCTAATGTATTTCAATAGGAGAAATTTTAAAGCATCTTCATCCAAAATTTCCATCTTAGCTCTTTTTAGATTGTAATTGAATCTTTCAATTAGGTCCTCTAAGTTTTCATCCTCTCTTTGCAGCATCTTAAAAACTTCATCTTTTCGATTATGAGGTGTGTAGAAATCCTTGTATTTTTGTAAGAATGGAATTTTCATTTTTTCCCATGTCCTAATAGAATCTATTATTAAGCCCATGAACCATTTTAATGTTGCATCCTTAAGTGTTGCCGGAAACAATTTCAACTTTTGAGAATCAAGTAATTAGTCATATGATCTACATAATACCTCAAATTCAAATAGAAATATTTCAAGATATTCACTCCTTAATCCATGAAAATTGGGAAGGATGGAGGGTGAGATATTTTTCATTGTGGCAATTGTATCCTCATCTAATATTGGAAATTCAATAGGGCTATGTCTTCTCTATTTTCTCCATCTCTTCCTCTTCCTCTTCCACGTCCTCCATCTAGTCCACCTCCTCGTCCTTCACCTCTTCCACTTCCTCCAATCCTAGTTATACCTCCTCCTAGTCTTAATTATTCATATTTCAGATTGTTTACTTCTCCTTCCCCTTCTGTAGCCATTGTATATTCCTCAGAAGTGATATAGGTTTCTAAATTTGGAATTAATTATTCCTCTTCTGATTCTTCTGGTTCCTCTATCAATGATATATTGAAGAAGAATTCTTCCTCTTCTCCACTAGGTATTTAAATATCCTGGGCTAAGATTTTTTCTCCATCAGAGTTTAAAAATACTACTCCTCCTGTTGGGGATCTAGGGCCTTCTTATTCTATAATTTCTTCATTTGATGAAGTTGGAAAGTCTCTAGGCTGAATTTCTGATCTTAAGACGTCGAGAAGTATATGTCTTACTGCTATGAATGGAATATGAGTTTGAGTTGATGGTGTGGCACTACGAGGTCTTGATGGAGTGAGTGGTGTTTTTAGAATCAAACTTCTACCTCTAGCTACAAATATACCCCTAGAATATCTTGTTGGAATCATGATTTCCATTAGAACAAAACCCGCAGGCATTATTCTCTGCTACAATCGCTAGAGTTATGATCCACGAGAGGCGGTTAGTCCATGTAGTGAAACACACGAGGAGCGTTGACCAATGTCCAACAATCTTCCCCCCAACGTGAGCCGGGTGAGTTTCGAACTCAAGACCTGTCACTCTGATACCACTTATTGGAGTCACGATTTCCGTTAGATCAAAACCCGCAGGTGTTAGTATCCGCTACAATCGCCAGAGTTAGGATTCATGAGAGGTGATTAGTCCATGTCGCGAAACACACAGGGAGCATTGAATCCAATGTCCAACATATATTTCTCTATGCATGTCATTTTTTTAATGTTTTTGTTTTGTGTGTTTTTTTATTTTATTTTAGATTTAAGAGATAAAGCTCCTAATTACACTTCCCTGGAAACAATGCCAAAATGTTTAGTCAATTTAATGTCTTAAATTTCTATCATAAATTATCGACCGGATTTATTAATCTTATAAAGTGTAGGTGAAATATATATGCTAGAAGCCTTTTCTTTTTTAATTCATTTTCTTGATTTTATATGTTTGTTTAGATTTTTCATTTATCTTGAGTGTTTAAATGAAATTGAGAAACTAAGAAATGATGAAGTCTAAATTTAACTATCAAAACTTTAATGAGAATTCTATTTTTAGCTTATCTAAAGATGAATGATTATCTGCAAGGAAACAAGAAGGAATTTTAATCTTTTTGTATGTTTTGTAGTTTTTATGAGAAAGCAATAAAGTAACTACACCTAAAGAAGAATTTTAATGCTTGAAAAATAAAACTAAGAAGGAAGAAAAGGAAATGTTTAATATTAATCCAAGAAAGGAATTTAATCTATAGATTATGCCTAAAAATGTTTTATAATGACTGAAAGACAAAAATTACAAGAAGAAATAAAAGAAAATGTTTATCTGAGGAAGGAAGTTGATCTATGATAAATTCATATTGCATAAAAAGAAATTAATCTAAGTGATAAATCTTAATCTATGTCAGATTAATATATGTTAACAACTATGATAACGTTATCTCTAAAACATCTATCTAAATTAATTCTAAATATATTTATTAATGAGAAAAACATCTAATTAAATCATTTCCTGATCTAAACAAAACATTAATCCAACTAAATCTAAGTTTAGCTAAACATATATCAAAACTATCTTTAATATAAAAGATGAAATATCTACCTGAATAAACTCTATGAAAACAGAGTATCTATTTGAATCAACTCTAATTCTGTTTAATGATGAAGCAAAGCATCTATTTTAATCTTAACTAAGTTCTACAAATAGAAATATCAAACCAACATTCTTAAATCTTAGTAACTATGCTAAGGAAATTCATAAACTATTTGATACGAGGAAAGAAAATAGAGCATGTAGCTAGTGCACAAAACTAGGATGCATATCTGTTCTATGAAACGAAAAATGAACCATGCATTTACTGTGAAAGAGAATGCAAGAAATGTTTTATTATATGACATGAAAATTCTAACAGAGTTATGTTATCAATATGTTTAAGGAGAGCAAAGAAACATAACTTTTAACTCTGCGGAAAACACAACAATTAACCATGTGGAAAGCATGAAGAATTAAACTACAAAATAACATAAGATTAAACTACTAAACCTCTTATGTGCAAGGGACCTGCACAACATAATGGTTCTAAATTCACTTGCAACTAATTACGCATCGATGATTTTTAACATGCCTTCTCCATGAATTGATAAAAACAGGGTTTCAATTTATAACAGTATTACAATAAAAAATCAAGATTGTTCATAGTTTATACAAGCCAACATTTATAACAGAGTCAAGTTAACTTTTTGAGGTGATATCACTTAAAAAGACTAATTAAACTAGGAACAGAACTCTAAACATAAATGTGATCTTCATAGCTTTCACGATTTTCTACGTGGAGAGAAAATCGTAAAGATTTCAACTTCTCGCTAGCCTGTCTTGGCCTTTTGCTTTCACTAACCCTTTCACCATGATTTTAGGTGCTAGAATCCTCGATCTTGGACATGTAGGTAGGATAGAATCTGTGAGTGGATCATTTCCGAACTACCCATGTACTTCGATTCTCTATTCCTTCTTCAGAAGCTGTTAAATAATGTTGGTAGCCGCAAAAACAAAGATTAGCCATAGAATTTCATGAATTATATAGCTAAATACAAATTTTATTCAAATAATAAGAAGAATTTCAAATATAAAAGAGAGATCATTTAAATACCTTTCTATATTGAAAATTTGCAAACCAAGACTGATTGAGGTTATGTATTTTGACAAAAAGGAAGGAAACATAGTGAAATGGATGCCAAAATAGAGACAACCTTGAGGCTCAAAAAAACACATGGTAATGGTTAAGAGGATGAACTAAATTTTTGGCATCAAGAATATCGAATCCTTTTCACAAGAGATAACTTCTATGTCTATGAATGTTATGAAACTAGCTCCAAAAATAGAAGAGAAGAGAAATCAACACCTTAGAAATCAACCATTTCGAGGGGGAAACCTCTAATACATTACATAAATGAACAATTCTTGGATGAGATAATGAATAAAACCTCATTTCTATATATAGGAGTCCATGGGGCCACAATTGTTGGGCCACAATTGTGAATTACAGATAAAACACGCTTCCCTAGACAGATGACAATCTAGAACAACAAATTAAAGACTATACGACTACCTCTCCTAACTCAGAGTAGACACACAGAAAGGATTAGAGGCTTACTTGTAATCCAAGCACTTCTAAATGGCTCCTTCTGTCACTTCCATTGTAGCTTCTAATTCAAGCGGTTTGTAGGCAAAATGCTTCCTGTAAGAAAGAACACTAAAACAACAGAGATAGCAATAATACAAATGTATATTCATGTTAGTTAGCTAAATCAGTAACGCATAAACAATATACATCAACTAAGATCTTGCAATATGGAAAATCAAATCCAATACAGATGCATATAGGGAAAAGTAAGTTGTATTCTTTATTGATGATAGAAGGAGAGGTTACAACCAAATGACTAATTTGAAGTGACCCTTCCAGAAATGATCCTCAGCCCCATCATACTATAAATATCTCCAGCAGCTGTTACACAAATCTAACTCTCAATTGAAAATTCTCCTACATTTCTCTACTCAAATTCTTCCTTCACAAACACTTAGATATGTGTTCAATTTATAGATGAACTGAAGGTAGTTTTGCAATGAATGAATTTACAATAATAGGAAAGACATGTTCCTAGTGATGTATATGTCAAATGGACACTTGGATTTGAAGCTTGACATATGTGAACTCTTCTAGAAGGCACTGGCCAAGTGGAGATTCCGGAACAGTGATAATTTTGCTCCCAATGTGACCAACGCACCCATAGATGTCGGGAAGTGGTTTGAAAAGCAGCCTTGCATGGGGCTACCTGCATATGCAATGCACTTAGTCCCCTTAGAGGCAGCGTTGGTGAGCTCCCACATTCTATATAATAAACTTCAAACCTTGGAAACCTTTGCTTGATGAAATTCATGTTTGATTTGTCTTGTTCTTGTCTTAGGGCATGTAGCAACTTGAAATGACAGGGAATGATAGACCCTTAGTCATTGGTCCTGAAGATGATGCCCAGTTAAATAGGTCATTGGGAATGATGCCCAAATTGACCTATAAAAATTCCCCCCTAAAGCATGAGGTCAAAATAATAAAAACATTTGATTGAGATGCTTTACACTATGATGGGCTGGAGATGAAGCGGAGTGGTCACCTGAATCAATCTTACAATGCATTACATCTTGATATATCCTCTTTGATCATAATTGATGAGGGTAGGCATTCCCATGTTCAACACATAAACAATCTAATAACATGTACATAATTTAGAAAGTCATTGACACTGGAATGTTTCCCAATGAAGACATGCCTACAGATATAGGCCCATGTTCGGATGACAATATGTAAGTAAGGTTTCCATAAAGAGGATGTGTACAATAATCCTGAAATCACAGCCTGGATGGCTGAAACTAGATCCAAGGTCTTCTTATCTCACTCACTCAATTATTCAGGTACAAGTCTAGCCATGCAAATATATGATTTGTCTTGAACATGGAAAGACATCGTTTGATTACCAGTGAATGATGTGAACTGTTAACAAACGCAAGTGAACCAACATTAATGAAAATGGACCTCAAGGTATGGTAATACATTTCATAAGGCATGAATAGATGATTTGATGTCAAATTCCAAACAAAATATTTCGGTCAAAGGTTCGGAAGCGAGGATCTTGTCAATGCTGTAACGAGCCTCATGGTACTGGAATCTGATGTTTCTAAGTGAACTTCCTGGATATTGATTTGTTGTCAACACGAAGTCAACTTATTTCGAAATAGGAGTTACTGATTTAGAAGACAAGGGTATGACTTGATATAGAAATTTTCAGGGATGACGGTCATGAGAATAAAGGTTTACGAGTATTGCATAAGGATGAGTTTATTCACTGGATGACTTCTCTTGAACATATCGGCGACACTGTGATGAGTTGGCAGCATTGACCCAAAACTAAAGTGAAGGTATGATGAACCATAGTTGTGAATGAACTGTCAAGATGATTACTCAACCCAAAAATTCACGGATATGGAGTGAAGGAAGTGTCATGTTCAAGAGCGACTTGCTACCATAAAGAAATTTCGCTCACTTTTCCCAAATTTTCCTCGGTCATTTTTCGACCAGTACCTCTTTATTTTTTAACAATCTTGAGGAGGATAACATTTGCTTGATCTATAATTCAACCCTTCAAGTGAATAAAGTATCACTATTTAATAATTTAACGAGTCAAGAGATGAATGAAACTCAATTCTTTCCATGATCGACAAGCCCGTCGCTATTTTATGTTTTAACGAGCTTAACGAAAGTGATAGCCCAGTCCTTTTTCATCTTTAGAGAGTTTGAAAAAGTGGGTGAAATAAATATTCCATAAGTACTTTTTTGTAAATTTGTCACTTAGATCCGAAAACATGTAAAATAATATCTGAGAGAAACTCTTTGGTCATGTTTAACCATGGTATTCCTTTTTCGTAAGTAATATATCTCAGTCTGGAAAAGGGTTAAACTTATACTGAGTAGATATCAATTCATTTACTTTTACAAGCCCCAAAAGACAAGTGCTCGACAATATTTTCACATTATCAGAGTCTGAAAAGAGCTGAAAGAAGACTCTAGTGGCCCCTTTTTTGTTGTTATCGAAGATCGAAAAAGAGATAAAAGTGCGCTTCAAATCCTTTTTCATTTTTAACAAAGCTCGAAAAATAAGGAGAAAAAGTATGCTTTGTGGTCAAGTCATTCTTTGAAATAAATCTCCACGACTAATCTATTCATCAGTTGTATTTCCTATTCAGAACAACATCAAATGGATTAAAAATACATGTTTCATGATAAAAACATAATAAAACTATAGTCATAGCAATAAATTTAACTTGCAAATAATTAAATGACTATTTAAAAATTAGTTTCACTATTCATTTTTACCATTCCATAGTTACTATTTGTATTTTTGGAGCTTTGAACCTGATTTTTCCCCCGAACTTTAGTTTCTGATTGCGATCATTTCTGTGGATGGATTTTGTCACCGTTTGATCCAGGTTAGTGCCATGAACCTCCTCTTCCCTTTGGTATTCATTTCATTTCCAATTTCTACAAATTTTTAGGGTTTTAAGGCCCCTAGGGTAAATTCTGCCAAAAATGAGGGCAACGCACCCCTGAATGTAAAAATCGGTGTTGCATAGAAGGTATAATGAAGTGTACTTGCATGTGAAATGCACTATCTCTTGTCTGGGAGTGTGTTGGGCATAGTTTAAGTTTTTGATTTTCTTACTATGCCCAAAATTAACCTAATTTTTTGCAATAAATGGAATCTAATGGATCTTACGGTTGTGTTTCAGGTTTCCATTGGATTATAATGATGATTACATGGAGGGAAAGAGAAAATGAAGAACAATATATGGTTTCCTTGAATGATCTGGTTACTGTAAGAGCCCTAAGAGATTGTGGATTGCTTAAGTACTTCAAATTGTCTGGGATGAGGCAAAAAATAGAACTATTGGAGTTCTTAGTTTGAGCATGGGATCTGGCGATAGAGGCATTTCATATTAAGAACCAAGTGGTTCCTATAATAGTTGAGGATGTGTATTTTCTCATAGGTTTTTCGGGGAGAGGTTTTCCCATTTCACTCTCAGGGTCTATCGTTGGAGGAGAGACAGTGAGGGATTATATTCTATAATATTGCTATCAAGGGGAAGAACCTAGAAAATATGGAAAAATAAACATCCGGGATGTCAGAGATTTGCCTTTGAGAACTATCCTTTTCATAATCGCTAAAATTGTTGGCACCGTTACACTACATGTAGCGAATAGATCATATATGCAGTATGCACTAGAGTGTATGGAGCCAACAGTATTCAACTGGTATGAAGCTATTCTATCTCAGATAAAGGAAAAACTGAAAAAAGAAAAGGGAGGAAGGAGGAATAATTTCAGTTATGGTTCTATCCTTATATCCTTCGCCTTGGAACAGATTCCACTAATGCAACCACAACATGTGACACTAGATATAGCTTGTCCTAGAGATCCTCGGATGCAGAGATGGGTAGAACTCATGGGTCGGCATGCTGGCCAATCAACTGTTGTGTTCTCTACTACATTCTTTGCCTGGTTCTGGTGACAGATTGTCGCCATCGATAAGTATGCGTACACATGTGTCGATTTTCGAGGAGATCCAGATTTAGCACTACCAGAAGGCGCTCAGTGGGGTGCAATAGGTAAGAATTTTTTGACCATGTTTTTTGATTTTCCTAAGGTTTATACAATGTTTTTGTGTTTTGATTTATTTCCAAGACTAAAATAAATGTTTGATGTAATGCAGATGTTGCTCGCATTCAACCAGTAGTGGAACCAGAGCACGAAGCAGATGTGCCAATAGAGAGGGCTGTCGGGAGAGCAGTCCTTCAGGATCTTGATCTGGCTGAGACTCTGACTGAGCTTCAGCTGCACATAGAAGGCTTGACCTTCAGGATTTCGGATTTCCGGATCGAAGAGCTTCCTATGCGACTGCAATGACACACTATTGGGGTTCCTAACCGTTGGATGCGATTACTTCGTAGGATAGCTAGATCTATAGTATGTTACCACGAGCACCACTATTTTACTTATGATGTTTTGCATACATTTTAAGGTCAGATGACCAATGTGTCTTGGGCACAAATTTTGTAAAATCCTATAACTATCTATTTATATTATTTCAGATTTTTTCCTATGTTTAATGCACAATCCTATTCAATGATGTGAATGCTTTTCTTTACATGTGTTGCGAATGTCTATCTAAAACTTGATTAGATAATGAATCAGTAAATGTGTTCAAATTTCTGGAAATTTGTTGATATTGAATAAACTCAAAATGTCTTTCCAAAAATCAAACTCTTAGGAACAATCTAAGAAGTGTTAGATTTTCAATAGTATAACCTTTAGTAAGTTGTAATACCACAAGTTGTGATTCTAAACACAATTCTGCGGTTAATACCAAATGAAATGGCATCGAGACGAAGTTCGATCAATGATCTATACTTAGTGATATTGTTCATCGGTCTGTACAAATCCCTTGAAAACTCATTGGCTCATCGTTCGGAGCGAAAATGACCACGGCTGAGAGGATAGATTACGCGTACTACGACTAGCACCATTAGTGATGTAGGGGCATCCGGCTCGGAGGAGGAAAAAGATGGTTCGAAATGTCGACGAGGAAATAATACTTTTTTGCACGTGTTGGTAGGCGGAGTTGAACTGTATTTTAATTTTATTCTTCTTATACTTACTCGAAGATGGCGACGATGGAATCAGGATTAATAAGTTGTTTTCATTAATTAGGAGTCACAATAGCTTTTCACCAAAGTTGTTTGAGGTTCTTTGGTCTTCTTTTAAAGAAAAGCGGTTCGATAGTTGAGAACTATTTAATTTGGGTTTTCAACCCGAAAGACAAGAAAGGCGACACGTTTTCTTTTTGCAAAGTATTTCGGCAGAAAGAAAATTCTATGTAGGGTTCATAATTTCCGGGGCTTTCCGTAAGAACGAGAGTTGTTTATTAAGAACCATACGCGAGATATACGATTACAGCCAATCTTTCATGTGATATACGCCCAGGTTATAAACGATGTGTATAGTAAACAAAATATGGAAATTAATCATTGCGGACGAGGAGAGGTGACGACGGTGCGGGCGGCTAGTATCGACGAGCACGAGAAGGAATTAGCGCACGGGCGAGGAATGAAGAATTATAACAAACAATAACGATTTTCCGGCAAAGAATTCAGCAGACAACCCGGTTACCCTATCGGTGATACACTGACAAATTCCGGTAAATAAAGAGTTATTTTTCAAATTAGCGAGTAGAAGAAGTCTGAAAATATAGGGAATTGTTTGTTATACATTTTGTAAAAACCCCATTGTTTTGTAGCAATCTTAGCAAAGAAGGGTTTCAATGAGCAATGACAACGCTCAAGCTACATTTGTTGAGACTTCCAAGCTGAGCCGTATAGAAACCCTACGGCCTTTAGCGGTTGCCCGAGGAGGGTTTATCGAAACAGCCACGAGACCAAGATTGCGAGAAGAGCGGGAACCGGAAAAGACACGGGTAAATCACAAATTAACCGGTCTCGGAGCGAACGACCCTACCCATTCCTTGGTTGGGGGTTTGTTTTCTTGAAGCCAGAGTCCGAACCCACGAAAGACCTCAAGGTTGGTTGACTGTAAGATGGAGAAAAGCAAACGAGGTTAGAACTGGCGCCCGGTTTTGGCGACAAAACGAAAAATAATTTCAAAACAAGAAACAGGGATACGAAACCACCAGCATTTACTGTGTGCAGAGAGAAACGGTGAATGGGTAGGTGGGGAATTCAGGCCCGCAAGAAACACTGCTCGCCGGGGAGTAGCATACATCGATGGCGAGTTAAGGTGGTGACGAGGTAGAGCATGAAGACATAGGCTTGCTTGGCGAGAAAACGGCGAGTTGGGAAATATTGTTGGAGAAAAATCCGAAAATTTCAGCACAGCAACATGGACATGATAGTTAAATGGGAAAAATTGATAAAGAAGTATTCATGCAGCAAATCACAGGAAGACCAACGAGACCATTATAGTTTCAATCCAAACCTTTTTCCACCACTGACAAACGAAGGTGGATTGACAGCGTTAACACAAACGCGTGAGAAAATACATCGAACCGAGAGGCATAACGGGGCCATCGAAACGGTTAATGCGGAGAGAAACCACAAAAGCAAAAGAAGAATGAAGTAAAAGATGGTCAGACCGAAGCTGTGAGAATATAGAGAATAAACGAGAGCGAGAGGAACCTCAAGGCGGCAGAAATAGAGTGAAACGAGTATACAGCGGGTTTGTCGAGAAAGCGGGAGGAGCAAGAACCAAGGTGATACGGGTGTCGACAAGTACCAATCAAGGACGGAAATAGGTTGTAATTTGATGGCCAGGTAGATCCAATCTTACGGATCAAGGGTACCACAAAAAAATCATATCCGCATATAAATAATAACTGAGGTTAATACTGTTTAATAACCCACACCTCGTAAGTATAACGGGATTTGGTTTAAGGTTGCAAAGTTTGTTGTTTAAATTCCGGTTTGAACACGAACGGGGGCCAGGGCCTCAATTAGCATGTCAACAAATGGTTTAGAAGATTCGAGACATACGCGATGAAATGTCGACGAATTATAAGAAAACTCTAAGAAATTAAGATAGTGAATGCGAATCAACGATATAATACAAAAAATTACTACGCTAATGATTAAGCATAGTAACATTTCAAATCAACGGTTTCTGGAAGTTCTTGATAGAATTCCATCGTAATCAACTAAATCATAGGCACCCTTAGCAAGAATTATTTTGGCAATACTGGGGCCATGCCATAACGCTCAAATTTCCCTGTACACTGTTCGCCAGTTTCTTGATCATACGAGAAGGACCAGAGTCACCCTCGAGAAAATGTGAGGGGTACAAAATTTTATCGTATTGTGCCATTATACGTCTCTTATGCGTGGTGTCCAATTGGACTTCACGACGCATTTCATCAAGATGGATGAGCTTAAGGAGACACGCTTCTTCTTCTTCGGTTTCATGTAACAAGTCTATTGTGAGTTTTAGTGATGATATTTGATTAGATTGGTAAGATAGCTTCCGGACCATACACCAATTGAAAGGGTGTAAAATCGGTTCATTTCTCACGGGGTTCGATACCACCCACAAGGTGAAGTACGAGGATCAAATTCCGGTTTCTTTTACGAACTCCTATCATTCGTTGAAGCATTCATTTAAGAATTTTGTTAATAGCCTCAACTTGTCCATTTGATTGTGGATAATAACGATTATAATTATCATGTGACAATCATAACTTGGCCGAGTCAATTCAAACATCATGTGGTTGTGAAAATGCCCCATGATACGTAACTATACTTTGTGGGATGAGTGCTGTCACGTGGTTACGGAAAAACAATGCGATTATTTTTTCCTATGTTGAATGTTAGGCATCACTTTGGCCCATTTGGTAAACGAAATTGTTGCAACAACGTATAACCATGCCCCGTATGAAGGGTTATAGGTCATGAAGTCAATACCCCGATTTCTTAAATGGTCAGCCAGAGACAAGGATGAATTGGTGGCGGGGTTTGTATATTTTACGATAAAAAATATGGCATGCATAGAAAACACGACCACGACGATGCAATCTCGAAAAAATAACGTTACAGTATTAACCGGCGCGGAGTATCTTCTACGCGGTAGCATATCCAGATGAATGTCCACCACCATCCCCAGCATACCAGAAAATCATCTAACACTTTTTTGACCTCCTCATGTATGAAGCATAAATCGTCGACACCAAGGCGATAGGGGCACACTACAAGAAAAAAATCACATTAGTGAGGTTCATGCTGAAAAGACTGGTCCATCACCAATGTCACATATGGTTACGGTCCTTAAAAAAGCGCATAAGTTCTCTCAGTGATGGTCCTTTATGGTTAGATACTAAAGCCATTTTCAATGACTTACTTTTGGTGAGGTCGTTAAAAACCCATCACTAATTCTCTCTTTGGTGACGCTATGTGCCTATTAATATTTTTATCAAAAGATAACGATTTGAGACCATTATTGTGGAGTATTTTTTATAATATGTCCAAGGCCATAGTGATTAAGAGTCGGTTAATTTTTTAAGAAGTAATTAGTGTGTCATTTCTCAGTAATGACTAGTCGAATAGATATTTCCTATGATTGACACATGATTCATATCTATTAAGTTTATTATCTGTAAATTCCTTTAGATAAGTTACCATTATTGTGTGTAGGAAATATATTATTTAATACATAATCAAGCTCTAACAATTCTATTAATGAGAAAGACCTAAGACTCCTCAACAATTTGGGCACATGAAGTGATGGATTACTTACCTAACATTTCTTAGCACCTCGCATGTCTTGGAACATATTTGTGCCTAGAACATATTGTGATGATAACGCGCGCCCAAGCACATGATGGCATGCGCTGTCATGGAACTCTCCTAGCATGTGTTGGCACGCTGTATTCCCTAGCATGCCCTGGAACACCTTGGTTGAATGCATTGACATACATTAGCACTTTGGTACACAATGCCACTTGGCATGTATTAGGACCTATTATTAGTGTGCCTAGCATGCCCTTTTCCAAAGATAAAGTCCTAACTTATTAAACCTCTTATTGGCTCTTCTTTGTTTCCTTGACACATATTGACATACCCTAGCACCTTGCACCACATCCTTAGCACCTAGCATGTATTCGGCATCATCTTTCATTAATTGGCACATGATATAATTAGCACCTTGGAACTCCCAAGCACACTTTTGGAATTCTTGACATGCCTTGATATTCCACTAGCATTTTATGACCTTCATACTGTAACACTCTATATTAACATGACAACTAACACTCATTCATACTAGTCTCTAGCACACATTCCTCATATTCATTCTTCCTTGAATTTTTACCTAGTTCTCCCTTAATATTTTCCCTGGCCACCTCCTTAACACTCATCAACATGCATTATCACTCTCTAGCACACCTTAACACTCTTCAACATTCCCTTCCACTTCATAACATGCCTTTTACTCTGACACATATTGGTGCTTGGCATTACAGGCACTTGGAAAGTATTAACATGTATGAATACGTTGAAGATGCCTTGGTATGATTTGGAATGGTTTAATATTCGTGACTGTTTCTGATGATCGGTTATTTAGAACATGGTGAGAAGAAAAAAGGAATAATTGGCATGGCTGCCCTAGGCTTTGCACTTGGCACTGCTTCTTTTTGGTGTGCCTAGCATGCCCCTCTTGGAAAAATCAGCGAAGTGACTTATTAACCCTCTTATGTGTTCATTTCCTTGTGGTTCATTTTTTTTTCTCCCTTTTATTTTCTTAAGCAGACCTTGACACACATTCACACACCCTTGCACATCTTGGCATGCCCTATCACTTGGCACATATTCGCATGTTTGACATGTATTCCCACTATTTGGCACATCGAGGGGGTGAAGAGAGATGTAGTCCTAAAGTAGGGTTAATCGAGGGCTAGGTAAGGGTTGCTAAAGGGCGTCATGGCAAGTCATCCTCACAAGAAAGATCATCATGTGGGGGTTCGAGAAGAATGTTGCATACCTTAATGGTTGGCCCATAAAGTAGGATGGCATATTGTTGGTTCTCTTACAACGATTGAGCTTAAGAGAGGTTGCTCATGAGAATGCGGGCATGTGATTTCAATGGTGTCTTTGTGTAAAGGCCGCATCAGTTTGGGTAACAGAATGCAAAAAGAAACGGTAAGATTGGAAACTAAAAATGAAAAAAAAAATGCACACACTCGTGAGGAGATTTTGATGCACGGGGAGTGAGGAATGTGGGGCATCTAATTTATTTTTCTAGATAAATTGAACAATAAATTATAATTTCATCTCCTTATTAACTTGTGTCGATTAAATAAATCATGATGGCCAAGGTTAGCTCAAGAGAAAATTCGAGTTAAGGGTCTAGAATGAGGCATCTAGAGGTTCTAAATATTTTATTAGACTAGTTGAAGTTGATGCATTGAGTGGGGTGCAAGTGTAATTAACTCAATTAATGAGTTAAAAATCATTCTAATGGTTCTAACTGAGTGGTATGGCTAGTGAGAGGTCTAATGAATTAAATAATGTTTAATTCCTGATGAGTGATCAATGAGATAGCGATAGTTTATATTAATAGTTGCATGCATGTCGGTTTCGAGGAATACCCGGTTGAGAGGTCGAGAGGTTAAAGGGAACATAAACATCGGTGTATTTAGAAAAGAATTTATGTGAAATTATAAAGTCATTGGGATGCCATGATGGATTGCATAATCAAGGAATACTAGTTTTCATAATTAATAAGGAGTTAATTCCCCCATTTCATGAGCAAGGCGAGGCTAAAAGTAAGGATGAGAATTGGCTAAGTAATAAACCAAGTTTTTAGATCAATGGGAGACAATTGACGAGAGTCTTTATGGAGAATCTCATGAAGATTGAGCATTGTATTGTTTCATGATTCCTTGACTTAATACACAATAGAATAGAGGGTTTTGAGAAGTTGCTTTCCCAAAATACATCATGTTGTTGTGCGGCCGATAATTTATTTCTTTTAATTCTATGTGATTGTGCGATCGTGTTTTGTTTCCAAAAATTATAGGAAAGGATTCAATATCTTGTTTTAGTAGATTACAACATCGAGATTGAATCTCATTGGTTAGATTTTCTACATGGTGTCGGAGCGAGGAATTTTTTGGGCGGCGAGTTTGCGAGAGAATATACGAAGATTTGGTGTAAAATTAAAAAAAAAAAAAATGAATATTTAGTTCTGCGAAAAAATATCCAAATGGAAAAAAAATCGGTCGGAGTGGAGCTCGGATGGGGAGATAATAATTTAAAATCACTCCCTTTTTAGAAACGTTTTGTAATGTCGGGACAATTACAACGTAGAGTCAAGAACGCCCTGCAGGTACCGGAGATTAAAAGCTTTGAGGAGAAAGGAAAAAGTTGAGACTTGGTGGTTTTAGAGGGAGCATAGATTACCTCTCAACATGGAGCCTCATGAGAAGCGATCTCAAAAGGTTGTGGAGTAGCTACCATGATTAGAGAAGTAGAGAGGAAGCGAAATTGGAAGCGTACACTCAAGTAGAGACCTCTATGAGGGGGAATTTAGAGCCATATGGGAAGAGGAGCATCCGCCACACTCGGGGTGTGGGGTGATGTGTAGACATAATCCTAAGATAAAAAATTTGGGCAGGTCCGTACTGAGATGGCGTGTCTCATGGATCAAACCTAGCTATGAGGAGCCTGGAGGTACGGCGGTAGTAGGAAGGATCGGTTAGATTGATGTAGTCGAGATGTCAACGAGACGAGAAATCGGGTAATGATGTCGAAGTAATGGAGCACAAATCAGATTTAGCAATAGTTCAAAGGCCCTTAAGATGCGAGAAGTCAACAACGGCACGAATCCGGTACTAGACATGTGCGGTAGCTACTGCTTGTAGTCGAATAATATGATGGCCGATTCATTATATTGATTCGGTTGTTCGGAGGCTATTCGAGTTTCAAGATTTTCGAGGTCATGAAAAACAATAAGAAGTGTAGCATGCAGAACATTCCCAGTGCCGGATGGAGATGAGTTAATTCCTTTCATGTTGAGAGGGAGTGTTGAAATTTGCAACAAAACGTTGAAATTGGCAATAGAAAGGAAAAAAATAAATGCACCCACACTAGTGAAGAGCTGATGATGTACCGGGAGTGAGGAATGTGAGGCGTCTAATTTGTTTTTCCTTAAATAAATTGAATGATAAATTGTAATTTTCATCTGCTAAAAGCATAAAGTTCTTTAAGTCATGATGACTAAGTTAGCTCAGAAATTCTAGTTAAGTGATCGAGGTGGATATTGGTGGCCACGTATATTCCTTGGGCCTCACCATTATTTCAGTTTTCAGTTTCCTTAATTATAGCACAATTTACTATTTTTGTCGGTTTTTGGTCTTGAACTCGAGCCATTTTTAGGCCCAAAACGACATTTTTTGGGCATGTAAGGTTTAGCGATTTCAAAGAAATATAATTAGTAGTTGTAGTCCTCGGAGAGACCTCTTTCTAACGAGGTATCATGCGTGGCTTAATATCTCCATGACCAAGTTACGACCCGGATGTTGGTTGCCCAACTAACCCCAACGGGAGCCCATAAAATCTTATTACATCTATCGAGTTAGGGTTTTGGTTGTTTAGGGTTTTCTCTTAATTTAAATAATAAAAATGTCGCCAGTCTTTATTGCTTAACACGATTTAGAGGAACATAATTATCGATTGTATTTATAGAAGATTTCCCCGCTGAAATTCGAAGTCATTGGGATGCCATGATGGATTGCGTCAAGGAAGGTTGATTTTCCTAATTAATATGGAGATAATTTCTAGGAATTGCATGATCAAGGCGAGTTGAAGAAGCGGCTAAGTACTGAGCGATTTTTTCCTAGATCGACGCCCGGAGACGATTGAGCGAGTCTTTGAGAATCTCAGAGAGATTAAGCATTGTGGTGTTTCATGATTCCTTGACTTAATACAAAATGAATGTCCAAGGGTTTTGAAAGCCGATTTGCTTCCCCCGAGATACATCTTGTGTTGTTTGATTGATAATTCTTTCCTCTTGATTATATGTGATTGTGTGATGTGTTTTGTTTCAAATTGTAGGAAGGATTAGGTATCTTGTTTTAGTACATTATAAGATCGGATTGAATCCCATTAGTTCAATTTTCTACATGAAATAGAAGAAAGGGTTGATACCATCTTGCCTTGTGGTGGTTATTGAGCCACAAGATCTCATGATAAAGACCAACATAAATGGGGGGAGGGCTTGCACTATAATTTTGAGCCATAATAGAAGTCACTGGGCTAATATTGTTGATTTAACCACTAGTTTAGGGTCAACATTGAGATCTGAAATTTGTTCTGTGTCTAAGATTCGGTCAAAAAAATGCTCGAAATCTATGGATCCATATGAGCTAGGTCGAGGTCTTGTAGAGGCAAAGTCTGTTTTTTTCTTCCATGGATAGGGTTTGTTCCTGACAATTATAAGTATTTGTAAGTATGTGTTCATTTGAGACCCAATTTCCTAGCATGTTTAGTTCATAAGGTATGCCCTTAATACTATGAAAAATTTGTAAGAAGATGGGTTGTGGACCTTAGAGCGAGTTTATTTACGCAATATGAAGTGAGATCACGGAAGATGTTTCTTGATTAGGTATGTGTGGAGAAAACAAATCCAAAGGAGGGTGGGGCAGAGCGAGGAAGATTCGACATGAGAATAAATGTACCATATGAAGAATGGATTGACATGCGGAAAGAGTTGATTTTGGTGGACTTTCCATAAATTTTTAGACAAATATACAAAGAAACCTATAAAAAAATGATAAATGGATTATTTGTGTTGATTTGTCCCTTTCAGTTGAATGTCTATAGATTGTTAGAAGTAGGATAAGAGTAGTAGTTCATATTTGTTCATAGATTGGAAAACAAAGATCAAATTTTGGGCAGTAGAATAATGATCTTGGAAGAACTAAAACAATGTGGGTGTGATTTGAAAAGCCTAGATGAGAACAATATTGGGCCCTAGATCGGTAAAAAATTGACTATGGTTGGGCGGATTGATGGTAGTCAATGCAGGTGGAGGGTTCCTTTCAGTTGCCTCAAAGAAAGATCCATGACTCTTGATGGGTGGAAGGTTAGCAAAAATTGGTAGAAGAAGCGGTGTAGAGGGCTAAGGATGTATGAACTTTGAAGGACTAAAGTAACGATCAGTGGGCTAACCAATAGCCCTAGTTCACTATATTGTCGAGGATTGATTCGGTGAGAAGAAGGGAAGCCTCCATAGCCATGGACTTCTCATGTTATTAGGAGAGTACAATATGGCAAAAGTGGGCATGTGTTTCCTGAAAGTAGTTGTGAACAACTTGTTACCACTCAAACTAGTAATGGACCTAATAGGGGTTCTAAGAGGCAATTTCTAGGACAAGGGAAGCAAATGGAGGCTTAGCCCATTGTCACCTCAAAGACTCCTTGCTCTTCTTGAAATTTAGATGGGTAGAGTCCTGAATTTTAGGAAGTCACTTGTAGAGTATAGGTCAATGAATAGGTGGGGAAGTGACCCTCGAAACCCTTTCCCTAAGATACAATAAATGGTGGGACTTTCTTTCCTTTTAAGCAAAAATTTATCTTCTAGGGAGAGGAGGGGGATTGAAGGGTTGAGGGAGAATAATAAGACTTATGAAGGAAGTTCTCAATCCCTAAAATCCTTTGGGAACTTAGTTCCCAAATGGTCCTTGATGAAAGGCCCCCGACACCAAATGGGACTGAATTCATTGGACTGGCAGCAGTTCGGGGATGGAATTTAGAAGCCAATTGTCCTATCCTGGACAAGGTGAGAAGGGAAGGATAAGACAAGAGTTTTTACTTTGATAGGTCAAATTGATCCTACTATGTTTATCCTTGGGAACACCTGAAAAAGATGCCGTCAGACTCAGAACTTGGGGTATCCGGAAGATTCCACCATCGGGCCAGCGAGTTGAGGAGGTGAGGCTGACAACGCAACTTCTTGAAGGAGATAAATTTTTCCTAAACTAGTTCTTGGGAAATGGGTGCCCACAAGTGACTAATGGGGCTGAACTGGGGAATGTGAAAATTTCTTAATCTATAAAAACCTACTACAATATCTTGATTTAGGTATACCATGAATTAAATTTACAAGTTAATTTCTGAAATATTCAATAAATTAGGGAAGTAAATAGTAAATACAACTAGTAACCTCCACATACGGATAAAATACTAAATAACATGCTTATAGACAAAGTGACATAGTGCTGGACAGCGTGGAAAAACCCGTACGGGAAAAAATTATGTAGGCACAGATGGGGTTTTCATTATTATGCGAGAATCTAAGTACGACAATCTTGGGCACCAAAAGCGGGACACAAATAGAAATAAAAACGACGATGTCTGGCCTCTAAGCCTCTACATCGACTTGACTCGCTCGTCGTCGTCCTGTGCTGCTCGGTAAGGGCCTACGTCAAACTGAAGGGCTTACACTACCCTACTTCTCAGCCATTCTGTCAACCATCGTGCGCTCTTCTTTTCTGGCTACCCCTGGGCTTTGGGTAGGATTGTGTGGCTCTTTCCCCTATTGCTTTGGCTAGAATGCTTAAGCATAAAATGACAGTGAAGACACTATCAGGTAACATAACGGTACGAAAATTTGAAGGAAATGAAATGAAAATCGATCGGTAATCCCTTGAATAAATGAAATAGCTCCATGGGACTAGAGAGTAAGAAAACGACAACGACGATAGGTGCTTAGCATCGGCTAAGAGAACGAAATGGTTCATGAGGTTAGAATTTTGAATATTTTTTGGCACGGGGAAAAGCGTAGAATTTTTAGAGTAAATCTCTGGTACCATTAGTTGGTGATCATCTATAATCATTTGATTTCATCAAATACCCTAATAAAATGGGCCTTACAAGCTATTTGTGTGGAGCAAACTTACAGTACATGTGATGGAAAATGTTTACTATATTGAAGAAAAAACCTACCAACTAAGATGACCATTTCAAATGGTAACAATGAAAATCGACATCAAACGGTCTCAATAGTAGGCAACGGAAGAAAATAGTAGCATGGTAGAAAGCACAACAAAGAAAATTATAAGAATGGAAAACCTTACAAATTAGCACCCATCCAAACATCCCCAGTTTTCTTGCTCTCGTCTCAAAGGTTTGAAGTTTACATCCTTGGAGGACCAAAACCCTTGAAGAGTTTAGTTCTTTAAGATGAAGTTGAAAGTTGCATTGTTACTGACAAATTGGAAAACGAGCTAACGGTGTGGACAACAACATTTTGTGGAGGTTTGTTGGATCAAAGAATCATTTGGTCGGATTGGATCGTGACTTTGCGATCTGTGGGAGCCATGTTGGAGGATTAGTGGTGATGAAACCTCCATAGGTGAATATGCATATTTGGAATGTGATGCGTTCAAAGACATCAAAAGAAAGTTATGAAAATATGTTAGCATCGGTTACTTGGCATTGTCTTTTTCAGCGGAATTGTTGGAAGGTTGGGTCGGCTCATCATCGTTGTAAGATGAAAAAAGGTTCAATTGAAAAAGGCCAAAAAAAAAGGAACTAATGATCCCATAGACTATTTTTAATCTCGTGGACATTAAATTTTCATTTCATTTCATAATTAAAACCAACTTGTTCAGTAGTCTATCCTTTCGACATTTCCATGCCATTTTTTTTTAAAGTCTTATTTTTTCGAAGGTCACTTGACATTACACCAAAGGTGTTCCTCATGTGCTTTGTTTGGGTAGATTTTTACAATCAAATACTTCGGTTTTCATCCTCCTCCCCTTCAGTCAAACTTTTTGCACCCGTACGAATCTCACGACTACCATATTTCCGGAAATGACGATGTTTGGTTTTCTCTTTGTCCAGGAAAAGGCTCCAAGATATTTTCGATTGTTTAATACATAACCTCTACTTCTCAAATTCCAATATTAGGATTGTGATAGTGCATGACTAGTTGTTGGGGTGGTTCAGGCGGCGACAAAACATCAGGGGTCACCACAATTTCGGTTGTGTGCTTACTTTATTTCTCGGTGATATATGGGTGAAGGGGACTCAAATTTTGGAATGCATTGTATCATACAATTGGTGCTTCCGGATAGATTTATTACTTCCCCATACACAGGATACGAAAATAAAGTCCGCCTTGAAATGTAAGAGACATCTCATGAACAATTTTGTGGCTTGGAATCTCAATTCATGGATGACAACAAATACGTGATTATCCTCTATTTCCCATTAGTGGTCTTCTTCCTCAATCAGTTGGGGCGACTAAGAAGGAGCGTTAAAATTTCTTGGAAGGTTGCTTGAGATATTTGAACGACCGAGCTCCAACACAATTGTTTATGTTTCTTTTAATGTATCTGTTCCTATCATGCCAACAAATCAGGAATTGGCTCAGGGAGCTTCTTAGAAGTTTCTTAACGCACTTTATGTGGAATTTGAATTTGGAGAGCATCAACATGGGTGTTGCTGGCTTAGCCACAAAATTCAGATAATTGCCGTCCATCTTGGTGGTGAAGGAGTTGAAGGTGGGCATGGAAGTGAAGAAGTGGACAAAGGCAATCAAAAATGATTAATCCTGACAATCGAGATTGAGAAATCTACGTTGAAGCCTAATGGCCGAGAAATTGATATGGAAAAGAAGAAAATCGGTAGTACAATCCATTGTTTGTGTATGGGGATGGATGGGAAAGCACTGTCGATTCAATGGTTGATTTTAAAGATGACTCGAATCCATGAATCTCTTCATCCTCCCAGGGAAATGCATGGTCCTTTCTTTGACCTAATTTGTCACCTTTTCTCTATCCTAGGGAAATACATGGTCATCATTTTGAAGGAAGAGGAATGATTCATATCACTTGCATGAGTAGCACACGTGTGTAAGTAGAACAAACGGACAGACTATTTATATAGGTTTCCATGAAAGTTATAAAGTTATACGAATCAATTTAAATTTTCCATAGGCGAACAATTGGGATGTGGGGACACTCATGTTCCATTCCCAACCATATTGAAAAAATTGTTTTTTGAGTGTTCAAAATTGAGTTTCATATGTGTAGAAGTGTGGATATCTATATCGTCTTGTTAATGGAGCAAGGTCTTTACACAGTTGTTCGATATATAAAAATGCTTGAAATTTTCACTTAAAATATTGGGAAATAACTTTCGTACTACTTTGTTTAATCGTGACTCGGTGAAGTGCTTAATTTTTTTGACATTTAATCAACTTTACACGGTGATTCATCAAGGCTGGTTATCTTTTCACCTTTAGTAAACTTGGTACTAAATGATTTTATAAAATGAATCTCCTTAATGGAAATTGCCTAAATTACTTAAGTTAAAGAAACAATGCCAAAATTATAAAAACAACTTTAAATAAATAATACGATAAAGTTAATTCATATCCTTGAAAATAAATTTTCAATTTCAAATTAAAATAAGCTTATAAATAAAACTAAAACATGAAAAAAAAATCAATAACAATACCATGTCATATTACTTTTAAATACACTAAAATATTTTCAACATTTTTGTTTGAAATATAAATAGAATTAATATCAATATTTATGTAATATATTGTATAAGATTTTTAAATAGCAGTAGTTTTTCAAATTATCTTCCCATTCCTTGGATATCTTTGCACTTTAGAGATCATTTGGAGGTCATTTCCATTTGATGTTAATTGGCTGGTCATTGCCTCCCTATTGGACTTAAAGGTTAGCATAGGGTTTGAAACTCTAGGATTTCTTTGAGATCCTGCCTTTTGAATGTAAATACGAGGCCTAGGGAGGAAGTCTAAGATGAAATCGGTGTAGGAGATGGATGCCCAACAAATAGGTTGAAGCGGGGATTGCACATTCCTTCATTTATTCCCCACAAATGTGTGAAAAATGAGGTATTGTTGAAGTCTTCCCCTTTATCGGTCTCCTATTCATTCTTTCATGTTTGGATTCTAGAATTTGTCTCGATACCAGAAACAAATACGGGTCTTGAAATCCTGTTTAACTCATCTTCCCTGTCGAAGAATGTAATTACGGTGACCAATAAATTAAATAGGTGTGAATTACTTTGCAAATAATGTCACGACCATATGTCCGGCTGGGTACAGAGAATAATATTTAGAGGCTTGTATGCTAGCTTCCGGCCCTTCAAGTCCTCGATGTCTCAGAGCAATGCCTTGTCAACCCCATATAATAATGATATCAAGGCTTTCACAAGCTTGGTTCCCTTGTATTAGCTCAATTTTGTACGGGCTCCCTTCCTTCGCTTGCACGGATGCCTGTTGCGGTAACTAGATGTCTCTTACAATAAATTAGGAAATGACTTTGTTACAAATTTAGAGTTTGAATACAAGTGCTCAATCATATGATCGTTCATTGGTTCAATCCCTTCCTTCTTTGAGTTTCGAGTGAGATTAGAGAAATTAGATCTCTCTCATAATGTTTTTGTGGGGGGTACCCGAACTTGGAACTGTATCAATTTGGATTTTCTAGACCTCGGCCTCAATATGATGAAGAAACATCCACGATAGTATTGAGCTTCTCAATTCTGAGTGTGAATGTGTCGACCAACGCCGTTTTCCATACGATGTTAATTGAGTGGTCCATTGCCTTCCTGGCACCAAGGTCGGCACGAGTTTGAAACTCGGATTTCTTTGATATCTGCCTTATTAATGGATTCACACTTGAAATTCGTCGCGGGGCTCTGCGCATCTCATATCTCGGGTTCGATGCAAATTGGATTCCTCGCAATTAAATTCAGACCAATTTTTTCTAAAAAAAATGTTGTGAAGTGGAGGTTTTACTAAGAAAATTTGTGCAACATGAAGGTTTTGGAAAAATTCCCATGCAACATTTGAGAATCTTGTGTAATGGTACTGTCAGCGCGAGAAGCTTTTGAGGGTATCCGGTAAAGACGCGTGAGCCGACTCACAACCTTGAGTAGTGGAAAGGCTATATGTGTCTTGATTTCCCAATGGAGACAACCTTTGTTATTGATTTTGTGTATGTGGTCTATACATTCTCCTGGTCCTTCATGAGGACAAACGAGAGTCCACTTTTTGTGCAAAAAAATTAAGACAGGTACCTTTTGTGAAGATATAATACTTGGTTGGCATGGAATCTTTACCTACCCGGCGGTGGAAAAGTGGTTGATGTAATAGAGTTCAACTCTACATGAATCTAAATCCTCTTGCGGTGTAGACGAGGAGGACAACACATCAAAGATATGGCATTTAAATAACGCCATCGGAGCAAGCGGAGTAGGTCTTGGAACATGCATTTTTGTTAACCTTGCAAAACGGGGAAGGGAATCCCTTGTTTGTGAAAATGACAATGCGCATGAGAGTTATTCATTTCACGGAGTCTGCTTTCAGCGTAAGTGTAAAAAGAAGGTGTTGTTGGCAAAGGTTTTGTTCCTTCTATCTTGGAGAGGCAGGCCAACCAACCAGAGACAAATGGTGGACATAGAGAGCATGTGTTTCATAAGGTTTGTACTAGCGGTGATCCGAGTGGGCTTGATGTCATAAATAATAAAGGAAGGTTGTCGGAAAGCGGGAGCTACAAAAAAGTGGCTTATCTACATGTGATGGAATACATTTGATAGATATCACGGAAGGGCTTGTAGAGGTACGGATGGTATGGATTTTCTCGGCACGTTGGAAGATTCATTTGGGCCGGATCATTTGAAGAGACCTAGAAAACCAGTCTTATTTACTTATATAAATCATAATATCCATTCCGAGGACACGGGACATGGAGATCATTTGTGGATGATTTTGAGATCTACGGTTGTGGGATGATTACTACATACTTTATTATATCGGGGTATAAAATATCTTGAGCAGTTTACATATAGGAGGCCAAAATGTCTGTTTTGGCCTCCCAAATGAAACTAAGGATGGTAAAAGACTTGTTATCTTGTTGTTTTGTAGTGGCCATAAGTAAAATTCCTATAAAATCAGGATGCAATGTCCTAAAAAAAATTAAAAATTTATATTACTTGTGAAATATATAATCTTCTGGTGAGAAAATTATCAACCTATTAATCTTGTACCAACATTAATTACTCCCCTAAAGATGAAAGCATCCAATATGTTTGTAGTTCTACTTATTACCTGAAAAAATATAATATGTTGAAGAAGCTGGAGGAGAACGAGTCAAACAACGAGACTATATTGGATAATATTTGAGGCTAATCTAGAGTTCAAACAAATAGACGATGGTGGAAATTTTAAAATGCCTTTGGAGATGAAATCGAGATTCAGTCTGTTGAAGAGCGACCCTTTGAATATTTCAGGATTCATTTTGAAAACAAAATATGAAAGTGAAAATGATGGTCCATGCTGCGGTCTGTGATGTAGAGTAGATTGGGTTGTGTAATGGTAATGGAACTACAACTTCTACAAAAGTTGATGCAAAAGTTGATTAATGAGGAGAAGAGGCATTAACACTTGAGTGGAAAGATTAGACACAATATTGAATGATGGTGACAAGGTTGAATTGCGGATTAGAGAGCTTTTATGTCGAGCTTCAAAATACGACCCATGAATTTTTTCAAGCAAGAAATCCATGGAAGAAGTTAGCAACCAGCTATGAAGGCATTTACAGCGAGATCTTCCCCTTTAATGGTAACTCGACCTTTAGTTTTGCGGTGCAAGCGAAAGAAAGAAGAAGTTGAAAATGTAGTGGAGTTGTCTTTTGATATCTCTACTTCATCCTTGTTTTCTTTATATGAAGAATAAAATATTGGAAGTGGATAGAGTTTCAATTGATGATGATTCTTAACATGAAAACAATTACGAGGGTAATAATGATAACAACAGATTAGAGGGAAAATCATTTCATGGATCATTCAGAGGGACAAAATCCAAGGATAGAGAAAATCATAAGAGAAGATGTTATGGAAAATTGAAACTTTACAATCTTTTATCTTGAAGATGAAAAATCAACTAAACGAGATACAAGTCTAGAAAAGTTGTGAAATAATCTTCTAGGAACATTTAAAAAAATTTCTATATCGGTGACTTATATAATTTATTATGTACCGGTGATTTTATTTATTGTATGATATTGAATAGTTATTATCTAGGTTCCTTACCTACAGGTTTACGCCTTTGAAAATACTCAATTCGAACCCTGGTTCAGGGTTTGCATAAAGAAATACTAGTCGGAAGAATGGAAAGAGTGGAAGGTGAGTATCAGGATCACTTCTGTCAATGAACATGGATTTCTTCAAAGCCAATTGACCTAGAGTTTACTTGAAGGTAATATATTCATATCTCTTGCCTCTTGTTCTGCCTTTTCTCCTTGTAATCCCGGATACGCATGCATCCATAAAAATTACGGCATATATCTACTTAATTCTTCTTGAATTATGAATGTTTATCTCGAACAAACGGTATGCGGCAAATGCCATAATGTTAAATAAAATTCATGTTATTTAACAAACACAATGCGATTTGAAATAAAATATACGGATGCTTGGCAATTTGCTACCACAGAAAACCCTCACTTCCTTCCTATGCTGTCTAAGGCTGAAATTCTACGGGTTGACCATTGAACTCTCTTGGTAACAGTACCCAATGAGATTTGAAACCAACCCCTTCGGATATTCGAGGATTGCCTATCTTTAACCCTTCTTTCGCATCATTTTTTGGTGAATGTTTTGAAGTTATTTATAAGATTTCAATTCCATTTCGGTAAAATGTGTAAATATAGAATTGACTGACAAGGTTCGGCATCATGGAAAGCAGAAAATCCTCGATCAATGAACATTACGACACGGAAAGCCAAGTGATTCTACTCCTTTGAGATCAATTCAATAAGAAGTCATAGGGGAGACCTTTGAAAAACATTCACGAGCTTGACATCTTCATGGCCTTAAAAAATACTTCAAGTTCCAATTTCCTCTTTGAGAGCCGTAGAGGCACTTGGCGGAGATCATTGCCTAATGTTGCTATTGTTTCTAGTCCTAGAAGACAGTGTTGGTAAAACACCCCAGCTTCCCCATGACACTAAATCTCATGACCAGTTTGAAAACTCTGTGTCTTGAAGGCTAAATATGGTAAGACTCCTTTCTTTGTAGGTAAATATGCATACAAATGGTTTCAAATACGAATTATTAGCATGTTGCTTCTAAGCATGCTTACATTGTATTCAGTTTTCACTTGAGTGTAATTAATTGGAATGGCTTGGCATTGTAGGTATCTCTTGATTCAAAAAAATTTGTGAGACAAAATAATAACTTAGAGGCTGATTCTAGATGCAAAGGAGATGGATACATAATCTAGAATGAGACATGAGGTGTGAATCCTTTAGTACCATTAAATTATTTTTAAAAATACAAAAATCGTTTCTAAATATTAATATTTCATGAGAGAACGGATGCGATCCATCTGTACGGAAGATTTAACCAAAGGCTCAAGATGAGGTAGAAAACACGAGACATAAATATGGTTACGAGGCTTCCCATAAAGGAAAGTGTTGACGGTAGGCATGATGAAGGTTTGATTATTTTTGTCGGTATTATTTCTCCTTCATGTAAAGGAAGAGCTCGATAAGAGCCCAATTTAGAAAATTCTCACGAATTCACATTTGGTCTCAATTAAACTGAAGAGATACAATATCGGTGACTTTAAAAGAAGATATAGCCTATGGTAAAAAATTCAGGGACAATGAAGCGGGAACTTCAAATGATTAATTTTATTTCAGAAAATCGAGCATTAGGCAAAGAAAACTCTCTGATGCATTTCTTGAAAACTAGAAATAAATCACTTACATGCAGCAGGACAACACATTACATCAGTGTCATTTTCCTTTTAGTCTTTCCCACCAGAAATTCAGGAGTTTTGGACATAAAAATATACCAAAATGAAAGAACATGAGTTAATTAAATGGAATTTCTGCTGGCATTTCATTGAATGATAGTAAAAATTAAATTTGATGAATTAACACCAGGATGTGGATGGGAGGATCACCAAGTGGAAAGGGAGGAACAAGCTGGCTACAAAACCATTGTTCGCTGCTAAGTCTCACCAATAACCTGACAAAGAAAATTTGTGGCTTGGAAAGAAGAAGGAGATGGAAAATTAAATTGACTGATAAGAAGAAGAAGGTGAGGTTAATAGTTCTGTCACCATTAAATTCTTCTCAGTATTCATTTATATGTGCATGGTTGAAGCAGTGTCAAATTCATCCAAATATGTGAGTTTGTGACTTAAAATGTTAAAAGTACCTCAGGAAAACATAAATGTTTGGCAAAATTCTCATGTGAGGACATTGTAACATTGGTTATTTTATCTTATTTGATGCTCTGGCCAGAACCTAATAATTGTGCAAAGAATCACAAGATGCTGATCATATCGGGATTATTATTGTTCATGTATATAATGAATCAACTACTTTGGATTATGGCCAGATGTTGGTGGTGTCTGGCTTTAGGTACAGGATGTTTTGTGTCACTTTGATCACTAATAACAGAAAACCATCTTTGTGATGGATGACCTTCCTCCAGTAAGTCCTTTTCTATGATACCCAGTACAGGGTTTTCATTCATTATTGCTAGTTGCTTCCTATTGAATGTTAGTGGTTTCTGTGACTGTTCTGGTTCTTTCTGTTGTGAGCAATATTGTCTCCTTTCATTGTTCCTGCTTTAGCTATGGGTTTTCAGCTTCTGTCAGAAATTGAAGTAGCTTTCTTCGATGAATGACACACAGCAGGGACCCTGTAAACCAGCCCGATAAAGACACACTGTTATGTGCTTACATTTTGGCTGTCAGCTGTTGTCATATTGAGCATATGATGGGTTTCCATTACCCAACCTATCGACGATAGTTGCGTTATTATTATTTTAGAAGCACATAAGTGGAAAAATTTTCTTCTTCTCTGAGAAATGGTGTCCATTAGTTGTGTGAGCCTTTTACTATCTGAAATCATGGAATTCGTATGGATTTTATGTCTTTCATAACCAAGCATGGTAATTGGTGCATGTTTTCTAATTCTTGTTAATGACTTTTCTTCATAGGATGAGAATTTATTATTTTATTAAAAATGTTCTGTAATAATTTTAAATATTAAATAATTCTGAATGTGTAACTTTTAAAAATTATTACATGAAAAATAGATAGTTGGCTTGTGGAAAACTATTTTGGTAGACTTGACTCTCCATGAATTTGTTACATATATTCAGGAGGTGTGGGGAGTGTATGGGGAGAAATCACTTTATGTTTGTAGCTTTCATAGTACACATCTTGTGGGAGGGCACACAGCCTTTGTTCAATTAGGGCTATAAAGACAACACAATTTCACTGAAAAATGCAAATTTTCCATGGCATCAGGCACAGCTCCTTCGGTGCATTCAGTGGGGCTATGATCATTTTCCTGGCATATGGTGTGCTAACTATGTCCTTCAGGGATTTCTTTATATATACATAATGATTTTAATGCTGGTAATTTGCTTTTAATACGCCGAGTTCAGCTTGGTCTGTGTCAAGGAGACACATGATGGAAGTCACATGGAGCTTGGGTTTTGGAGGATTGTTGGAGCAGCAGGGAAGCATTCATAGCTTGGGCTGCTTGTGATGATCTTATGCCTTCAGTGCTAACATATCCATAAGTAGAGTTCTTCTTGTGGGTGAATTCATAATCTTGCAAGTTTCTTATGATGGTTCCAGGTCACATAAATCCCCTGTTAAAAGCTGAGGAGTGAGTTTATTGTCGATCATGCTGACATATTCGTCGGCGGATTTGGGGATGTAGGCGTTATATCCTCTCTGCGGCGAAATATATATGGGTTAGGTGGTATTAATCTTCAGGCGTAACCTGTCGGGTTATTTATATACTATACGGGGTGCCGAAAAGGATAAGATTGGGGTAAAACCCTTGTCGCTAATATAAAACGGCAAAAAAAAAATCCCCGATGGATACTTTCTTCAATTGTTGATGTTTCAATATTCAATGATATATGACAGCCTGAGTTAACATATTATAAACAGAGGCGAAAATCCAAAATTTCTGAAATAATCTCAAAAATAAAACCTTTAAAGAATCAGCGATTCACAGGTGATGATTCATGGAGAACAATTAATCCTCCCAACCAGATCTTTATACTGTCTGCTCTTTTTTTGGAAAACCATCTTGTTTTTCTAGGGGACTTCTTGTCAAAAACCTGTGGTTTTGGGTCAATCAGTGATAGTGAAACAAGCGCCATTCTCCCGGCCTTTACGTTGTTTCGAATTCGGGTCCTCTTTTATGAAACAAATTAAATAGTACTTGATAGCAATACGGTCTGTCACGACTAATGGCTGTCGTCATGTTTCATGATGGTTTCCTCTTTCTTTAAGCAATAAGAACATTTAAGAAACCATGGATGGTGAGGATTAATGGATTCTTTGAACTCCAGTTGCTTGAGTAACGGAAAGAAATGAGGCGGAAAAGTTCAGAATATTATGACTAAAATGGGTTTGACCTTAATTTTACAGGCGGATCATACGTTAAGCGTGAAAAATCCAGAAATCTTCCCTACAAAATAGAGTGCACATAAGTTATGATTCATTCTATTGTTAGATAAATATTAAATGTTAACGAATAATATTATTATGATTTTATGATGAACTGGACATGGGGCTGTTCTTGGTGCTGCCTGGGCCTTCATTTGGATGTTGAAATACATTCTTTCTCGGGGTATTGAATTGGTATGTGGGCTTAGCTGTCTTGTTGGTATGAAGGGAGTTTGTGTGGGTAGGTGGGTTGTATTTCTGGCAAAAACATCCCAAAATCCTTGAACACAGAGGAAATCATGGCACTGTGAACTCTGGGTTGATGGAGTGGATATGTGGTGAGTCACTCAGGTGACACATTACCTTGGATATTGTTCCTTGAAGAGACACATGACCTAGGGATACGTGAAACCCAGATTTTGGAAGATTTTGGACACTGAGGCTGATGCTCACCCACAGAAAGCTTACGTGTCACTATCTGCCAGTGCGGAAGCACATGTCCACGTAGGTAGAGTGCTTCACATGGGTGGACTTACTTGTATCTGTACAAAGTTTTTCTGTGGTGGACTAGGTCCCACTAAACCCTTCTTTTCTCATATAAAAGAGGAAGAGTGAGTTGTTCTTTCTAGTGATCTTGCCTTTTATTATTCAACTGGGTTCAGGATGTAGATTAGTATACTCTCTCTCTGTTGTTATTCTCTCCAGTTTGTCACTTTACTCCTATCTTCCTTACAAAGGATTCCGCCCGAAGAATATTAGATTGGTGAACTGACATGTCCGAGCTGTGCCATCGTGTAAATGTACTTTCTTCAATAAATTCCTATTCAAATGATGTTGAGCCGACCCCAAATTACTGTATTATAAGCAAAAATTTGAAATCAAAAAATTAGGAACTAGATATGAAATAACAAAAAATAACTGGAACCAAAAAACCAAGCAATTACAAGTCGACGGTAAGTCATGAAACTACTTAAGTCCTCCACTCCAAATCTTACTCTCTCCATATGTTTTTAGAAGAAAACCATCTGCATTTTTCTCCGGACTTTATTTTTTATTGGCTCAAAAACACAGGTGTTTTACAGGTCAAGCTCTTCATCATTGAAAAACTGTTCTTCAAATTGTTTTCTTTTATTTGGGACTAGGTGCTCTTGTGACAAAATCACTTGATGTTTTCTGTGTATTTCAGATTATAGCTGCAAAAATATGTACATTTTAGCCATGTTGTAGTGGTTTCTACATTCACTGCTTTAAGCAATAAAACACTTGTTTTAGGGACATTTGGGTGATAGCGTTAATGTGAATTCACTACAAGTTGCTCATTCAAATGTGACAAGAAAGAAATGTAAACTTTGGAAAGAAATTTAAAAGATTTATTATTTCAGAAATTCTTAATGAAAATAATGTAGGACAGGTCAACACGTTGAAGCAAAAAATCCAGAAGATTCCCTACAAATAAAATTTTGTTGATTATTAGTGGAAAAAATATAAATATGTGTATATTGAATTTTACATTGATGGACTTTTGATGATAGGTGATTTACATTTCTTTCTCTGCTTGTTTTGATTATTTGAAAGACATTCTTCCTTGAAGTGCTAGATTAGTATGGAGCTTGGTGACTTTGTCATTTTGATGCATGGGGTTTGTGTGCTTGGAGTAGAGTTGGGTATTTCACCATGACAAAGACATCCCAAAATCAACATATACAAATCCCTTGACATGTGAACTCTTGGGTTGAGGGAGTGGATGTAGGTGTGGGAGTCCTTAAGGTGACCTCTTGGATATGCATTGTCCCTTGAGACACATGACCTAGGAGATGCATTGTAGCTTAGGACCTTTGGAGGATTGTTGGACCTTAGGGAGTAGTGCTCTATTTGTGGAGAGGTTAAATGCTGTCCTTTGGTGTGACATGTCATGTAGACTAGAATGCTTCACATGGGACAGGACCTATTTATTGTCTTGCAAAGTTTCTTGCTGGTGGACTAGGTCCACTAAAGCCCTTACCTCTCATATAAAAGGAGGAAGAAATGAGTTGTTATTATAGTCGATCATGCACTTGTATATTATTTCATATTTTGGTTAGGGATGTAGGTCAGTTGCTACTCTCTCTCTCTCATTCAATATTCTTTGTAATTTATCTGTTTTTATCTTAAGTCTTAGGATTTGTTAGAACATTCACCCAGAAAACTTCATATATATAAAGAATAAATGAATCCATGAACACAATCACAACCTATCATATAATTCTCCATGCTTTTGAAAAGCCTGAATAGGGAAAACCAAGAGAAACCTAGCTCCACCAAAGATTCAACGATCTAAAATAACTACATGAGAAGAACCTCCATGTCATAGTATCTTTGGTGGAGCCATCCAGCCTAAGTTATTTTGGAATTGTGTTATTTCATATTTGACTTCCCATTAACTGCTACCTTGCATACTTATGCTCCCATAATTTAATACTTTAAAAATTTTAATTCTGATTTCTTAGATCCTGATGTCCTCGATAAGATAGTTGAACGCTTCCATATTCATAGTTATACCACATTCCAAAAATATATACTTTTTGTCTTGATCAACAATTGTCTCGGGAAGAGAAATGCCTAAGGAAACAGAAATATATGCACATGGTTCATCACCTCCCAATACCATAATTTCAATCCCTTCCCTGTCCCCCATGGGTGAAGCACAGCCCAGGCAAATCCATTACTAAGGATGTGAAACTTCTGTGTGCACTTCTAGTCCCAAGCTTTATTTGGAAATTGGTGTATTCTTTACATATCTGGGTATTTTTTACATTTTTGAGAAAACTTATTTAGCTATTTGGCCTTTTCTACCAAGGGAGTCACTCTGTTGGGGGGTGCTCGGGTGATATGACTAGGTAGGATGGCGGGGGTGGTTTAATTAATTGTATCCATTTAACTTTAAAACATGTTTCTCTTAAAATATTTTGATAAGAATGGCTCTCTGTTCATGAGGTCACATCACAGAATTTCATTGTGCAAGGGAGCATTTGTCCCAACTTTGTTCTGATTCTCTCTCTTCTGGACTTCTGCTGGATAATTTTAGTTTCCAGTTTTTGTCTGTGATACTATTTGGTGCACTATTCACACAAAAAACATGTTGAGTTGTGGTCCAAAAAGCTATGCAATTCAACTGAGACTATTCAACTACATCTTATGTGGATTAGGAAATGTGGACAATTCAACGTAAAAGATGGTGTGATAGTCTGAATTCTTGGTCAAGTTAAATGAAAGCCTCGGTGTGGAGAATTCAACCTAAAAACGTAGTGTGATGGGTGGACTGGGTAGTTTATTAAGCTCAGAGTTCTCTAAGGTTGCATGACTCAGAGGGATGAATTCACATTTTGTACCCATTTATTTCCGAAATTCTCTCATTAAGTATTGGTTTAGATATTTATGTTCTCTCGTGATAAACCTCAACTGGAAAGTTGTATGATATTTCCTTGTCCTTGGCAAATATTTTAACTTTCAAGACCTTGTACTTGTTCCCGACTCAAAATTTGTCTAATATGATATAAAATATTAAGTGCGTTGAAGATGGTTATATTACTATAATTTTAAAATTTAGAATAATATATTTAATAATTGCAATGCGATTTTGCAAGATTTTGTAATAATATCTTGAGTTGCAGTAGTTTAAAAGTTTTTAATAATATCTTCATAGTTGCAATTTGATTTTAAGATTTTGTAATAATATCTTCAAAGCTGAAATCTGATTTCTGAGAGTTTATGTTGAAATATGACCTTGGTAATTTTAGTGTATTTTCATATGTTTGAGAGAATAATGAAATTCTTTAGTTAAAACAACTTGATGTAATTCTTCCTTATCTTATTAAATATAATGGTTGGTTAAGGGTACTTATCATTTTTTTCTTTCTTGGATTCTGTGTTTTTGTCTTTTCAAGGATTAAATTAATGACATTGTCGTTAATTATGGTTTTCATTGTTGGCTCATGTTATTTGGGACATAGGTCCATTATTATCATACTCATAATAAATCTTGAACGATGCGGTGGTTGAGCCAAGCCTTTTAAAGGTTCAAGTCACAAAGTGTATCGAGATGGACACTACGTAGGGGTGCATTTGGGTAATAATGCTAATTGGCATTTATGTGCCATGGTAATCACTAATTCATCGGAAGTGTAGTATTGTCTTTTAAAATTAAATCTTGTATGTATTATATGTCCTAACAAAGTTAGCGTCATGCTAGTGATTAATTTGAAGCTTGTATTTTAGTGGAAAATTTCACTTTTTTTGAATGAATAATTAATTTATTTTGTCTTTTTATGATGTATTGATCACGATGATAAATGTAGTTTTACTTGAGAGGTTCTCGGTTCTTTCTATGTTCTTTTCATCATTTTCTTTGAATATTCTCTAGTACTTTGCCTTCATATTTATCCCTTGCACAATTGCTCCCAGGGTCCATGTTGTTATGTTTATTGGTTGTTGTTGTGGAAAATTTTTCAAAGTTACCATGAGAGTAAATCCAAATGCAAAAAATACTATTTTACATGTTAGTATTTGTTCAAGACATTGTTGTGTGATACTTGAATTTCATAAGTCGTTCTACTGATTCTCTATGTCAATATATAAGAATGGGTTCATGGATTTGTTCATATTTATCAATGATTTTCCTTTCTGTTGCATGTTTTTTATATTGTTATGTTGTGATTCAAATTTCTAGTTGTGCTTTCTAGTGTCCTACATAGTACATCCTTTGATAGGTATATCAAAAGTCTTACCAATATATTCAACATTGATTGTTGTGTGGACATTTTTTGAGATGTTATGCAAAATCAAGATGAGGAGTTGGATCATGCAATTACTTTCTCTTTCTAAAGAACTAGCCAACCAGATCGTTTATCATATGATGGCAATTTCGGTTTTACGATTACCTTTAGTTTAATTATATCATTTAGCTCGATGCTTTTCATATATTCTAACTAAACTTTTGTTGCTTAATAAGACTTTTTCATTTCCATGTTTTAGTGAAACTCTTTATGGTTACTCATGGAACCTTTATGATTACATGCACCTCATTAGAAAAAACAAGAGAATTTTGTTTTGTGTATTCTCTGTATTATTGTTGACTTAAGAAAGTATTTTGAATAAGAAACTAGTTTCAAGGTTGGAATAACTTGTCATATAAATTGAACAAAATTTATATTAAAAATGTTAACTTTTAAACTACTTAGCTGGTTTTAGGCTTTCCATTTAAAATCTGCATGGGTTTGAGCTTTGAACGAGTTGTTCCATAGACTTGAATATTAAGAGATTTTGGTGTAAGGACTAAAAATTATTCCTCAGGCCTCTCGACTATTCATTTATTTTATGCGAATGTAACATTTATTATAAAAATTAAAACCACTTGGCACAAATACGTCATAGATCAAGATCATCCCTTGAAATTTTGATAAAATGAAAATAGGAGCAAGAAAAGCTGAATTCTTTCGATTTCTTGGTTCTTATTCCATTAATGCATATCTTTACTTTTAGAGAGTAGTAGTTTAAAGTCTAATTCTTTAAAAGTTAGCTCAATGGAAGAAACACTTTCTTTACAAACGGAGGTTGGTGGTTCGATTCCATCATGCTACACGATGTTCATGAGAACTGACGAAGATCAATTTTTGGTGACGGATGCTCAACATTCATCACCAATGAGCTATGGTGACATTTTTCGACCCTCACAAAATATGAAATTAGACGACGGTCAATGAACGCCACCATGCCATCGCATCAGTAGTGACGATAACAAGGTCACATGCCCATATTGTTGTTGCTGATATGGTGTGAGGTCATTGTTGACTCATCATTACTTATAGTCATTATTCGTGACGGACCTTAATGTCACCAAATGAGTTTATGGTGAGGTAGTGGTGTGTCATATATATGCACCCAATAGTGATGGCCATGAAAATTCCATCACAAAAAATCGTTGTTGTTCACTGATAATTTGGCTGAGTCACTATACGCTCATTATAATCAATATTAGTGTGGACCTTGAATGTCACCATAACACATACTTTCAGCGAGCGCTACCTTTGGTGACGTTCAATTTTGGTGAGCGAATACTATCACCATTTCTCTTGCAGTGGTGATGGTCCTGTCGTCACTATCAATCATATTGGTGACAGACCTGGAATGTCACCACAACACCTATACTTTCGGCGACGCTACTTTTGGTGACATTCCGTTTTTGGTGATGAAGGCTCTTTTGACCCTCACCAATGAGCTTATGGTGACCATTTTCGCCCCTCACCAATGTGATTTTTTCTTGTAGTGGTATCGTCGACGATCAGATAATATTTGGCTTGGTATCGAATATGTCCTTGTTCAAAGCGAGAGGTATTAGGTCAAAAAGTCTGGGTTTGGAGATAAATTATGAAATCCCCATACCAAGGATCAAATGATCCGATCAAAAACATATACTTGTCTGGAATTGATGGTTCTGACATAGTTTCAGTACTATTAGAGGGAAGGTCATAGAGAAGCTCAGCCAAAACTAAAGACTTCTTTGACTTCGATTTGATAAATTCTAAATCAAATTCCTAAAAATTGAAAATCCCTTTTGAATATTTTCCCCCCATCAATTGACATGATAATATGTAAGTCATGGGTTTGCAATCCGAAACTATTGTTGTTTTTCGGAGTAGGATATAATGGAGAAATCTTTGGACAGCTTGAAAAGCCACCAAGGCAAGATTTTCTACGTATGAGTACTTAACTTCCGTATCATTGAGATTACAACTCATAATAGATCGGATGTTCAATTCCGTCTTCTACTTGGACCAATACCATAGCAATGGTCATTTTGGCCGTGGTGATATATAAGAAAAATCGTTTTGATAATTAGGAGGATACATTAATGACGCTCGGACAAGAGTGTCCTTGACAATATCAAAAGAAGCTTGCGCAACTTGGTCCCAATGGAAGGGAACCCCCTTTTTCAATAGTCGAGTAAATCCTTTAGCCATTTCGGCATAACTTGGAATGAACCTCCTTAAGAAGTTTTCATTTCTTTGAATTTTCTGTATCTGAAGTAGGTTTGATGGTGCAGGAAAATAAAGAATGGCCTGAACCTTCAAAGGGTCGATTCGAATCCCTTCTTTTGAGACTACGAATCCAAGAAAACAACTAGAACCAACACAAAACACACATTTATGTGGATTGAGGCATATTTTGTAGTGTCATAAGTGTAAGAAAATGGCTCTCAAATGCATCGGGTGATTAGTTTGATTTCATGAATGCACTGGTCAATCATCTAGATATGGTTGAACATTGTGCTTGATGTCATTGAAAGCATAATAAATTGCTCTCTGAAAAGTTTCCCCAACGTTCTTTAAACCAAATGGAAGTTTACTATAAGCGAATGTGCCCCTGGGATAGATGAATGTTGTCTTCTGTTGATCATCTGGGTGGATATTGATTTGATTGTAGTTGAAAAATCCATCCATGAACGGAAATATTTCACATCTAGCACAATCATCAATAATCTGGTCGATAAAGGGAGTAGCATAGTTGTCTTTTCGACAAGCATGATTAAAATCCCAATAATCGATGCACACTCTAATTGTTCATTGTTTTTTCATGAAAGGAACGATATTGGAAACCCACTCATTTAGCGGAATAGGGTAAATGAAACTAGCATGCAAAAGTTTTTCAATTTCTGCTTTGATGGCAGTGGATTTCTTTGGATGAACAGGATGAAGCCGTTGACACACTGGTTTGACATCAGGATACATATTAATAGTGTGTTCAACTATACTAGTATCTATTCTTGGCATTTCCTCGTAAGAGGAAGCAAATACGTCAAGAAATTCACAAAAAAGAGAGCGATATGATTCGAGTTCTGATGGAGAACAAGATACACTGACATGAATATTCTGTACAACGCTAGGTTTGGTCGAAATATAGATAGAAATATTTTCTTCGATATTTGAAATATTTCACTTGGAATCGATTGCATTAATGGGAAACCAATTCGAAAAGAAATTTTTGATGGATGGGTGATACAGTTCACTAAGATTATTTTATTCATAATTATGAAGATGGGAACGATGATGATAATCTTCCCATGGTTCTCCTTCTAACATCATAGCTTCCAAAATATTCTCATCTGTCAAGAACGTTGAGGAAAATGGATCAGATGGGGTACCAAAATCTAATGAACGATCAACCCAAACACTCGGCGACGCTGATTTTGGATTTGCCACCCAAGCCAAATAGATTGATTGCTATGCCAGCTCCTTAGGGCTGGGTGGCAAAAACTCATCCAAGGTATAAATATCAGAATCATCCGTACTCTTCCTTAAGCCAGATATAGTGGAAGAGATCATGCAGTAAGTCTCTATAGTTGTAATTTCTGCTAACGTCGCTGGCGGTGGTAATGCAAAGGTTCCCATTAAAGTGGAATATTGTAAGAGTACTACACCAATGTTCTGAAGTTCTAGTTGGGGTATGTGAATGAACGAAACGCTTCCAGTTACCTGTAAAGAAGAGGCGAAGAAGGATAGTTGATTAATGACTGTAATTGTACCTTTATGTGGAAAGGCAATCATTCTAACATATGTAGAAACAATAGCAGTCATCGCATATACCCATGGCCTTCCAAGTAAAATATTATAGTCAAGGGGTCCGTCAACAACCTCAACATCAATATTCGCTATTTTTCCCCCATGTTCAACATGCAGGTTATTAATAATACCACAATGTTTATATGTACGTCCATCAAATGCCCTCAACATCATTGATGACTCTGATAAGCGTGGCGAGCCAAGTGAATTCCAACAGTTTAGAGACATAATGCATGTAGATTCTCCCTCATCAATAATAGTGCAATGAACAAGGTGATTGAGAACATTTACCTGGATGGATAATGCCAATTATTCTGGTAGTTGTGGCACATAGCCCGTATGATTAAAGACGACAAGATTAGAATTAGTCGGATCAATTCCACCAATAGTCGACAATAAAGCCTGTTTTTGGGAGGGAAAATTTTTTAATACCTCAAGAGCAGACATAGATGAGGGGGATTGAGCCAAATCTTCAACTATATTATAATTTTGTGTAGCTCTTGATCAAGGATTATATGTCGATTTATGAATTACTGCCTTTGGTGGCTTTATTGTCAATTCAGGAATAGCAGTAGGCGGTATTGATTCTGTAGATGGATTCATTCTCAAGGTAGTAGGTTGATCAGTGGTTGGAATACCATAATATTTATTTCACATCGACACCAAAATATTAGTTGAAGGTTTTGTGATAGATAACATTAACACTTGGGAACTAGGAGCTGGATCCGTAGCAACCATATTTGTGTCTGGATTTGAAAATGGGTCTGTCAACACAGCTGATGCATTAGAAGACTTGATGATTTTTGAGACTTCAGCGCAGTGAGGACAATCCCTAACAAAGTGTTCCTCATTACAGATTATGCATGGATAACTAGGTTTCCGAGGTCGAGACGATTGATCAGATGATATTTCCTACGGGTTAGAAGTTTGCTTTTTCTTTGATTTCCCCTTTTTCTTATATCCTAGTTGCTTGTCACCTTTGCCTTTGTAAAATGACATGGAATTAATTTCAAAAGTAGGAGAAGGATTAGATGCAGTAGTGTGGTGTGTTTTTGTAGTGCCTATCAAGCCATCTCCGGCATGAGAGTCCTTTAATTGAGGAGAAACATTGAAATTAGATATCGCATTAGGGATTTTTTCATAGAGCATGCCAGACTAATTGTAAATAAAGTCTAAATATTGTGCACGAGCAATAAATCACTCTTCTGTGATTACGCCACCCTTAGCCACATCCTCAGTTATAGATGGTAACAGGGACTTAATGAACCATTCAGCAAGGAGCTGATCCGAAACAAATGTCTTAATAATTCATCGACAACGATGCCACTTGTGAATATGATCAGAAATGTGAATATCATTAGTCTATTTGAAATTAGTGAAGAGTTCCATTCCAGTTTCATACCTGATGGGTAACTGGAAATGAGTAAAAAATATAGTGTTAGGGCTGTGAAATTATCAAAAGAATCTCTACCTAATTCAATTTACCATTTTGCAGCCGGACCTGTGAGCGTACATTGGAAAATACGTAGTCAAACAGAATCATCATTCGGGGAATTTGATGAACACCATAAATGATAAGTCATAACATGAGTTGATGGATCTTCTCCAGGGTTTCCATTGAACTTAGGAATTTTTGAGGGTAATTTGTGAGGTATCATTGGCCACCAAGGAGAAAAGTTGATTGGATCATTGGTTAACTGATTTAAATCTGGTAACTCTAAAGTTGCAACACATGTCAAATTTCTATTAAGGTCAGGTTGAGCATAGCCAGGGTAAGATGGAATTTCTTAAGAAATAGGCCTATGAGCACCAGCATAAGGAATCTGCTGGTGGTAACCCAGATAGGGGTTGTTTTGCATAGCAAACGATGAGGATTCTGTTGACCAAAACCTAGATATGATACTTTTTGATATGAAGTTTGAGGCATTTGTGCCCGCGGCTGCCAAGGGGTCTGTCCACCAATGTTGAAACCCAAATTAACATGACTTGGATTCGGTTGATATGTATAACTCAGTTGCAATTGTGACATCCCATAAAATGGTAAACCAGTTTGTGAATAAATAATTCTTGATACAGGTTGTTGTAAATTAATCAAAGGATTTGGAGTCTTTAGACCCAACATTTGATGATATTGAGTTGAAGGACCTGTTTGATAAGGTTGATCATGTACAACATTTTGATTCTGTAACAAGGATATAGATGTATTAACAAGTTGTAATGAAGTGTGTGTAATAGGTTGAACCAGTTGATACGAGTGTACAACCTTTTGTGGTTGGATAGGCAGAGTGGGCTGCCATTGACAAACATTCGTTTCAACATTAGATTGACCAAAAATTTACGGAGTATTGTCATATTGGGTGACCAAAGGTTTCCCCCCAGCATGAGGAGGATAATAAGATGGAAAATATCATTCTCTAAATGTTGGGAATGCAGTTGATATGGTACTTGAAGGAATAGAACCAGAAGGACCGACTTGATATTGCCCTGATGATGTGGATAATGAATCAAGTTGTTTAGTACTTACGATAGGATTACCAGTTAAAATACCAGATGATGAAATTGGTAATGTCCATGGATTGGAAGATGCGCCAAAGAAAATTCCAGATAATGATTTGTAACCTGATGGGACCATAGTTCCTCCATGAAAATACAACTCTGGTGAAGTGGTAAACATTGACGGAGTAGCGAGGGCAGGAGCTGACATAATTGGAAAAACAGGCCCAACCAAATATTTTTGTTCAGACATGGTTGTTTAACCAAATGTATACCCTTTTGAACTGACGGGAATTTGAAAAGGAGGAAGATCAACAAAAACAAAGGGTTTTGATTGAGAAAAAGACTCATATAGGTAAAGGTATTCCCCAAGATGGGTTGGAGTTAAAGGTGTAGTTTCTTGTGGGATTTCTTCAATCGCAATTAAACTAGGTGGAAGAATTTCACCATCAGGCCCAAAGTATATTTCAGGTGGTTGACTGTGTGATATAAGAGTTTCAATGGCTACAGAACTTTGTGGGATGACCAAGGTAGGAACAACTTCTGGTTGTTCGATTTCAGGATTCAGATGTTCTGGAAAAGAAGAGACAGGATCTAGATATATTTGTGGTTGAACAACATCGAGTCCAGGAGGTATGGTCTCACTGATTGGATGGATCGTGACCACAGGTAGCTGTGAAGACTCTGTTTCAGCAACAGTAGACGAACTGAGATGTGTAGAAACAACTTGAGCTAACTCTGGTTTATGGGAAAATAATGTTTCACTAGAGGTACAAATTGTACTTGATTCGGCACATTGCGATCGCCTTTGCCTACTAGAAGTAACTTCTGGTGGTAAAGGTGGTTTTAAAGCTAATCTACGCGAACGACGGGGTAAAGGATTTTGTTCTTCCATGATTACTAATTAGTTTTAACCAAAATCAAATAAACAAAATAAAAGGGTAATGTTAGGCAAAAGGGTTTACCAAGAAACTGTGAAGTGCAGAATACCTCTTGGTGAACCAAGAAGTATGGACAGGCAATCTCCCCAAATGTTGTGTTCGGTGTATCACAAATTACAAGGCATCCGACTTGGTTCACTATGGATGGATAGCACCTAAAATTTTTCCTCCCAAATATACCCGAAGGTACGTGGAGGCCCAAGTCCGTATTAGTGTAGTCTAATGCGAAACCACACAGTGAGAGCACCCCTTTATACTTATCATACTGTAACACCACCTGATATACCTGAAAGTACATGGACGAGCTACGATTTACTTATGTACGTGGAGTGAGGTACCACACTCGAAATGTATAGTAGACAAGTTAACGACAGCTGCTATGTTTTACGATGCCGGAACACATCTCTAGCCTAGACCTTCTAAATGTTATTGTTATGGTTCCAATGATTTGTTAGGTAAATTGAGATTAATTTTATGTTGATCTTGCTTACAATTTTCCTTTCAAAGGTTCACCGTGATGATGTATTGGAAAATTCCTAAAATGAAACTAAAAATGATAAGCAATCTTTCACTTTCAGTTTCTTCAACGAAAAACCTAGATACTAAGGTAAGAGAGAAAATAATTTGTGAGAAAACAAATCAATGAGGAAAAAAAATCAATGATCACAAACTAAATGCAGATTTCCTAATGTTCCTTTTTGTAAAACACACAAAAATCCTACATGCAAATGCAAGTACTTCTTTTTAGTTTCCTTAATGTTACGAATGCAGAAAAAAAACTAGGTGCTCTAAATCAACAATTCAAATGCCTTTCACTTTCGAGAAATGAATAATACAAGCAACAATTTCTCGTTTGAAGGAAAAATGAGGATTTCAACAACAATTTATCCTATGAAGGAAATGAATATTTTACAACAATTTCCTATTTCGAAAGAAAATGATTCTTAATGCAACCATAAAATATACTTTGAAATCAACTTGTCAAAGATAAAGAAATTTTTTTTTTAAACAAACATTGAACAAATTTTCAGTCAAAGGAGGAAGAAATATATAGAGTTATTAGTCAATATGAGGATCAAACTTTTCAAAACACAATAGAATACAAAATGAAGCAAATTGCAAAGGCAAATTCAAAGGAATCTAGGTGGTTTCAAGAGTCAATGTAGTCTCCAAGGGGAGACAGTGCTCTGCAACGCAGGCCGGAAAGGGAGACAATGATATGAAAAGAATTGTGTCCTATCTAAGGATGCATTGGGTGCAATGTATAAGGAACAATACTATTGTTTAACTCACTATCTTTGCAAGTTTTTCTTTGAAAAATTTTAATATTTGTGTGTAGCAACTATTGGGTGGATAAACAAAGAAAATCAGAGGCTTAGTCACCTAGATCTGAGAGAAATTCTCCCCAGTAGAGTCGCCAATTTGTTGGGCCAGAATTGTGAATTACGGATAAAACACGCTTCCCTAGAGAAATGACAATCTATAACAATAGATTAAAGACTATACGACTACCTTTCCTAACCCAGATCGGACACACAAAAAGGATTACAGGCTTACTTGTAATCCAAGCGCTTCTAAATTGCTCCTTCTGTCACTTCCGTTGTAGCCTCAAATTCAAGCAGTTGCAGGCAAAATGATTACTGCAAGAAAGAACACTAAAACAACAGAAGATAGCAATAATACAGATGTCTAGTCAAGTTAGTTAGCTAAATCAGCAAAGCATAAACAATATACATCAACTAAGATCTTGCAATATGGAAAATCAAAGCCAATACAGATGAATATAGGGAAAAGTAACTTGTATTATTTATTTATGATAGAAGGAGAGATTACAAAAAAATGACTGATTTGAAGTGACCCTTCCAGCAACAATCCTCAGCCCCATCACAGTATAAATATCTCCAATTGCTATTACACAAATTTAACTCTCAATTGAAAATTTTCCAGCATTTCTCTACTCAAATTCTTCCTTCCCAAACACTTGGATCTGTGTTCAATTTATAGATGAATTGAAGGTATTTTTGCAATGAATTACTTTCCAATAATAGGCAAGACATGTTCCCAGTCATGTAGATGTCAAAAGAAAACTTGGATTCAAATATTGACACGTGAACTCTTCTAGAAGGCACTGGCCAAGTGAAGATTCCAGAACAATGAGAATTTCGCTCCCAATGTGACCAACGCACCCATAGATGTCGGGAAGTGCTTTGCAGAGCAGCCTTGCATGGGGATACCTACATATACAATGCACTTAGTCCCCTTAGAGGCAGCGTTGGTGAGCTCCCACATGCTATATAATAAACTTCAAACCTTGGAAACCTTTTCTTGATGAAAGTCATGTTTGATTTGTCTTGTTCTTGCCTTAGGTCATGTAGCAACTTAAAATGACTTTTGAGATTGCAACAAGATGATGAGCTTAGTGGAAGGAAGTCGCCTTCACTAAGTGGGCCCGCAGGCTATTTTTGGCGCAAAGTCTATTTTTAGACTATGTCTATTTTTAGACATATGGATCATGTTCTATGAGTTGCAGGATGCTATTTGTGGATGGTTGGTCAAGTCGGAAAAAATAGATGGACTTCTATTTTTAGACATATTGGGCGGAATCTATTTTTAGATTGCAAGTCTAAAAATAGATATGTCGAATATTATTAGCTCTTAATAATATTTGGACTCTAAACATTATCTTATTCTCTTGGAGCACTTCAGTTAAGTGCACAGATGTGGCACAGGAGCTAACAAAAGGAATTACGCTATTCCTGAGGGTTAAGTGGAGCTATTGCATGGATACTTCAGTTAGAACTCATGTGACAGAGTTTGGTGGAGTTATTGAGGTAGTTGGTGGAGTTGTGTTCAGTTTAACTGAGTTAAACATGGTTGAGCTAGTTGTATCTAGTCTAACTGATTGATACACTAGTGAGAGTGGTGTGAATTAATTATTAATTAATTCAATAATTATTAAATCATTAATCAACTAAAGAATACATCAGTTAACTACAGTGCATGGACAGTTTCAGTGGAGACCAGTGAAGAGGTAGGTGAAAGAGCAGTGTGACTATCAGTTGTGACAATAGTGTTGCATGAGTTTGCACCACACATGGTTGGAGATGCCAATGAGGATTGCGTGAGAAAGGCTGGACCAATTCGAGTTCATTCAGAGCCATTCTTCAGTAGTGATTGCGCAGTAGAGGCAGGCTAGCAGGTGGCAGAGATTGGAGCATGTGTTTTGCTAGATCGGACCTGATTAGTGTGTAGCAATTGGAGATTGTACTGAGAGCTTGTGAGGAGATTTGTATGATGATTTTTACATGATCTCTATGACATATAATATACAGATAGTTGGGGTTTTCAGCTTTAAGCTTTCCCATGAAATATTGTGTTCATATGTGTGATTGTTTATGGTTTTAATGTATGCATGCAATTGATTTTATTTCCGCATGTAATGATCAATGGTAGAAGAGATTCTGTATTGTGCATGAAGCTAAAATAGTGTGTGATCAGGAGAATCTCGGTGAATAATATATCAGTTATTCAAATTTCTACATGGTATCAGAGCAATATTGATCATTGGAGCAATTGCAAAACATTGAAGCGGTTGAGTTTTGAGCTGGTGGAATTCGAATTTGCAGCAGTGTTTTCTTGGTGTCAAATTTGAGATGTCTTTCAACGGATTGCGATTGGAGTATGCCCTTGAGGGCAGCTCGAATTATATTGCATGGAAGGACAGGATGGAGGTGGTGCTAGATGACAATGGGTTGAAGGAGTTCATAGATGCTGACGTCCCAAAGCCTACTTCTACTGATGCTGTCGTACTTGACGCATGGCAAAAGAAGACAACAAAGTGTCGAATGATTATGTTGGAGGGTGTGAAGGATCACATAGTGTCCAGCCTTGATGGTAAGGCTTCTCCATTCTTGATTTGGAAAGCCTTGACAGATTTATTCCAAAGCAAGAGCGACCAGAGGAAGTTGGCGCTCAAGGATAGACTCAGAAACATAAAGATGGAGAAAGGCGACAGTATGCCCAAGTACCTCACGAAGTTCATCCAATGCAGGGATGAGCTGGGAAGTGTGGGGGTGACTATAGATGATGAGGACTTGGTGAGCTTGGCTCTCCTTGGGCTTCCGAAGAGTTGGCATTCCTATCAGGACTTTGTCAATGGTCGGGAGAAATTGCCAGGATGGGAGCGACTTTGGTCGGATCTTGTGCAAGAGGAGATAAGGTGAAGTACCAGGGACGGATCTTCATCAAATAACTCAGATGAAGAAAATTGCACTTTGGCTGCCAAAGCAAGGAAGGGGAAGAGCAAGAAGAATTCTTCTCAATCCGGTGCGAAAGGCAAGAAGCAGGACATGTCCAAGGTGAAGTGCTTTCACTGTCACCAACACGGACATTACACCACTAATTGTCCACAGAAGAAGAAAAATAAGCAGGATGTTGGATCTGCAGTTGGAGAGGCCCTAGCCTCGCAGTTTGAGCTAGATTTTTCGCTGATCGCATGCTTGGTCTCAAGTGTGATGGGTTTAGTGTGGTTTCTTGACAGTGGTGCGTCTTTTCACATGACAGGAGATCGAGATTTGTTTACTGATCTGGATGAGAAAGATCTTTGAGTGCACATCGAGATGGGCGATGATGGTAGATACAGTGCGACTGGTATCGGTACCATTTCCTTTGAGAGGGAGTCTGGTAAACCCTTCATATTGAAGGAAGTGATGCATGTTCCAAGATTGAAGAAGAATCTTATCTCTGTGGCGATGTTAGAAGACAAGGGATATGATGTTGTCTTTAGCGAGGGAAAGGCTTTCCTACGTAGTAAGGCAACTGGTGAGACCCGGAGGATAGGGGTTCAAGTTAATAACCTTTATCAATTGCAGGTAGATGGTCGTGCAACAATGGCATGCAAGGCAGAAGGAGTGGTGAGCCGGGATGATGGCGAGTTGTGGCACCGGAGATTGGGCCACCTTCACCATGGAGCTTTGAAGATACTGCAGCAGATTTCTACTGGGCTTCCTAAGGGTACTCTTGCGCAGTCAGATCAGTGCAAGGGATGTACCTTGGGAAAATTTGTGAAATCCACCTTTCACGAGAAGGATAGTTGTGCCATGACGATCCTTGAGAGAATTCACACAGACATGTGTGGACCTTTCTCAGTAGCTTCGACAGCAAAGCACAGGTACTATGTGATATTTGTTGATGATTTTTCTCGGAAGTGTTGGATCTTCTTCATGTAGAAGAAGAGCGAGAAATACTCAAAGTTCCGTGAGTTCAAGGCAATCGGTTGAGAAATAATCTGGGAAGGAGGTAAGGATCTTAGGAGTGACAATGGTGGTGAGTTTATCTCTGGTGAACCAAGGACTTTACAAAGACAAAAGGCTACCCGAAGAGAGCTCATAGCACTTCATAAACCATGTAAGAATGGGGTCACCGAGCGAAAGAACAGAACGATCGTGGGTGTCGCACGGAATGTTGTACGACTGTGGCCTTCCCATACACTTGTGGCCGAGGCATGCACACTGCAGTTTTATGTGAAAAACCGTTGTCCCCAGGATACTTGGCATGAGTACACCCGAGGAGGCGTTTTCTGGTAAGAAGCCTGATATTTCCCATTTGAGGATTTTTGGTTCACCTGTTTACATTCATGTGACTAAGGATGCTAGGAAGAAGCTGGAGCCGACTGCAGAGGTTGGGATATTTGTGGGGTACACTGATACACCCCACAACTATTGTGTGTATTTTCTAGACAGTCGCAAGACTGTTGTGCGACGGGATATCAAATTTCATGAGGAGAAAGCCATGAAGTGTTTTCTTGAGAGGGAGCCACACTTGCATGCAGATGAGGAGCTATTAGTTCCTAAGGATGAGTCTCAGGATGTGGATCAGCCACAAGATGAGGTTCATGGAGTGGAAGAGACCACTCAAGCAGCGCCAACCATCAGAGGGCGGAAGCGCACTACAGAAGCTGAGTGACTGGCTCAAGATGTAGAGAAGGTTGTAGGAGCACCTACATCACAGCGCAGACAGAGACAGTCACCTGATCGGTACACTGGATACATGGCTCTTGTGAGCAAGTGTATCGTGACAGAGCCATCCTCTTTCGAGGAAGCTGTGGAGGATCCCGCATGGGTAGATGCCATGGTGGAAGAGTATGATTCGATTGTCAGAAACAGTGCATGGGAGATTTTCCCAAGGCCGGAAGGGAAATCAGTGGTGGGTTCGAGATGGATCTACAAAGTGAAGCAGGTAGCTGACGGGAGTGTGGAGAAGTACAAGGCAAGATTTGTTGCCCGAGGCTTCTCACAGATTGAGGGGATCGATTATGAGGAGACCTTTGCACCTGTCGCAAGGTATTCTTCCATACGAATGATTCTTGCTCTCTCAAAGATGATGGGTGTGTGGTTCACTGCATGGATGTGAAGACTGCATTCCTCAACGGAGTCATGGAGGAGGAGGTGTACATTGAGAAGCCTGAAGGGTTCGAAATCTTCAGCAGCGAGTCGCATGTGTGCGGGCTCAAAAAGAGCGCGCCAGAGGTTGAACAAGCAACGTGCTTCGGGTACAGATGGATAGAAAGTTATTTCACTAGACCTGGATTCTCCAAGAGTGAGGCAGATCCGAACCTATAACATATAGTGGTGGAGGGTAAGTTGTCGATCATTGTACTTTATGTAGATGATTTTATTTTGACGGGTGATAAACTGTTGATACAATCATGCAAGGCTAATCTTGTAAAGGAGTTTGAGATGAAGGACTTGGGCCTCCTTCATTATTTCCTAAGATTGGAAATTTGGCAGCGTAGTGATGGACTATTTGTGTCTCAAAGGCAAGTATGCTTGGGAGATACTAGAGAAGTTCAAAATGCATGGTTGCAAGCCTATCGACACTCCTATTCCTGGTGGTTGGAGGAAAGAGGATGCTACATTGGTAGAGGTAGTGGATGCCACTATTTACCGACAGTTGGTGGGGTCACTTATGTATCTAGTCAATACATGACTTGACATATGCTATGCTATTAACCAACTTTCACAAGCTATGGTTAAGCCTACCAAGCTCTTTTGGAAGGTGGGGAAGCATGTATTGAGATATCTCGAAGGCACATCGAGATATGGATTATGGTATAGACAGTCGGATGAGGTGAAGCTGCATGGCTTCATGGATGTAGATTGGGCAGGGAGCCCAATGGACATAAAGAGCACATCTCGAGGGATTTTCATGACGGTCGCATACTGGGCTGTACAATAGGAAGTAGATCCGACGGACTCGCTCACGAGAGGCCGAGTATATGGCAAAAATTTTGGTTGCATGCGAGGCTATATGGATGAGGAAGATCCTGGTCGGGTTGTTCGGTTCACACTTAGATCCTACTGTGATATATTGTGATAATCAGAGTTGCATCAAAATCTTGGTTAATCTAGTATTTCATGATAGATCTAAACACATTGACATCTGGTATCATCATATCAGAGATTGTGTGCAGCGGAAGATCATGTTACTTTCATACATTCCTACGGAGGATCAGGATGCTGATATCTTGACGAAGGCGCTCACCAGGAGCAAATTCGAATACCACAGGGGCAAGATAGGGGTTGCAGATAATCCTTATCTTGTTGAGAGGGAGTGTTGAGATTGCAACAAGATGATGAGCTTAGTGGAAAGGAGTCGCCTTCACTAAGTGGGCCCGCAGGCTATTTTTTGGCGCAAAGTCTATTTTTAGACTATGTCTATTTTTAGACATATGGATCATGTTCTATGAGTTGCAGGATGCTATTTGTGGATGGTTGGTCAAGTCGGAAAAAATAGATGGACTTCTATTTTTAGACATATTTGGCGGAATCTATTTTTAGATTGCCAGTCTAAAAATAGATATGTCGAATATTATTAGCTCTTAATAATATTTGGACTATAAACATTATCTTATTCTCTTGGAGCACTTCAGTTAAGTGCACAGATGTGGCACAGGAACTGACAGAAGGAATTACATTATTCCTGAGGGCTAAGTGGAGCTATTGCATGGAGACTTCAGTTAGAACTCACGTGACAGAGTTTGGTGGAGTTATCGAGGTAGTTGGTGGAGTTGTGTTCAGTTTAACTCAGTTAGACACAGTTGAGCTAGTTGTATCTAGTCTAACTGATTGATACACTAGTGAGAGTGGTGTGAATTAATTATTAATTAATTCACTAATTATTAAATCATTAATCAACTAAAGAATACATCAGTTAACTATAGTGCATGGACAGTTTCAGTGGAGACCAGTGAAGAGGTAGGTGAAAGAGCAGTGTGACTATCAGTTGTGACTATAGTGTTGCATGAGTTTGCACCACACATGGTTGGAGATTCCAATGAGGATTGCGTGAGCAAGGCTGGACCAATTTGAGTTCATTCAAAGCCATTCTTCAATAGTGATTGTGTAGTAGAGGCAGGCTAGCAGGTGGCAGAGATTGGAGCATGTGTTTTGCTAGATCGGACTTGAATAGTGTGTAACAATTGGAGATTGTACTGAGATCTTGTGAGGAGCTTTGTATAATGATTGTTACATGACCTCTATGACATACAATATACAGATAGTTGGGGGTTTTCAGCTTTAAGCTGTCCCATAAATTACCGTGTTCATATGTGTGAATGTTTATGGTTTTAATGTGCGCATGCGATTGTTTTTTTATTTCCACAATTAATGATCAATGGTAGAAGAGATTCTGTATTGTGCATGAAGTCAAATAGTGTGTGATCAGGAGAATCTTGGATGTATAACATATCAGTTATATAAATTTCTATAATGACATGGAATGATGACCTTAGTCATTGGTCCTAGAGATGATGCCTAGTTAACTGTGTCATTGGGAATGATGCCCAAATTGACTTAAACAATAATTTAATCCTATCCGAACAATAATAATTTAAGGGCACAATAATAGCAATATGGGGGTTACAGGGGTACAATAATAACAATAAGGGGGTTACACTAACAACAATAAGGGACTATACTAGTAATATAGGGACCTAACATGCCCCTCTCCTTCAAAAAAAGTGTTGTCCTCAACGCTTGAGTAGCTCCGGGTGCTTTTGTATAAAATTCTCATCCTCCCATGTAGAATCTTCAGTGGGTAAGTTCTTCCACTTGATGAGATACTCTGAAATTGATCGATTCCGTAGTTGTCGAGTTCTTTTTTCCATGACTGCTTCAGGTTCCAATATGATTTTCCCTTCCCCATCAAGTTCTGGCAATACTGTTTGAACTGGAAGATTTTCACCTATAACCTTCCTTAAGCATGAAACATGGAAAACTGGATGTACTCGCGAAGAAGCAGGAAGCTCCAATTTGTATGCCATAGTACCAATCTTTTGCAACACCTTGTAAGGACCATAGTACTTTGGTGATTATTTATTATCCTTCTTAGCTTGCTTGAGGGACATTTGTTTGTATGGTTGTAGCCGTAAAAATACCCAATCTCCTACATCAAAACTTCTCTCGCTGCGATGTTGATCTGCCTGTTGTTTCATTCGATTTTGTGCCAAATTTAGGTTATCCTTTAAGACTTGGAGAACTTCTTGCTGATGCTCGATGTGATCTTCCACTGCTTGAACCTTCGAATTTTCCCTTAAAGATGATGTGATGGATGGTGGATGGTATCCATAAAGTGCCATAAATGGGGTCATTTTTGCTGCAGCATGGAAGGAAGTGTTATACCACCATTCAGCTAGAGGTAACCACTTGACCCATTGTGTTTGTTTATCAGATACAAAACAACGAAGATATCCTTCCAAACATTTATTTACTATCTCAGTTTGACCATCAGATTGATGATGATAAGATGAGCTATGAGCTAATTGAGTACCCAAACAAGAAAATAACTCCGTCCAAAAATTTCCAGTAAAAATGGGATCTCTGTCGCTCACAATAACCCTTGGGCTTCCATGTAGCTTTTGAATTTTGTCCATAAATGTAGTAGCAACTGTACTTGTTTTAAATGGATGAGATAATGCACAAAAGTGTGCATACTTGGTAAGTCTATCAACTACCACCATGATGACACTCTTTCCTTCGGACTTAGGTAAACCTGTGATAAAATCCATTGAAATCTCCTCCCAACGTTGACTTGGAATGGATAAAGGTTGTAGAAGACCCAGGGTCTTAATTGTCTCAACTTTATTCTACTGGAAAACCAAACATTCCGCTATAAAATTTTGAATATCAGATTTAAGGCCATCCCAAAAAAATTCTTTCTTCACCCTGTGGTAAGTTTTTAAAAATCCTGAGTGTCCTCCTAAAGGAGAAGTTTGCAATTCCAAAAGAATCTTTTGTTTTAGTTGGGAATTATTACAAAGATATAAGCGATCTTTGTACCATAAGGAATCATTTTTCCAACTAAATGTATCAGATGTACTAGGATCTTGCTGCAACTTTTGAATGAGTGTCCACATTTCTTCGTCCTTCTTCCATTCATCTCTTGCTTCGGTTATCCAATCTGGTTGGATAATAGAAATGGCACAAAGCAATGCTTCCACCTCTTCATTCTTTCTTGAGAGTGCATCTGCAACAACATTTAGCTTCCCTTTTTTTGTAGATTATTTCAAAGTCATAACCCAACATCTTTGTGACCCATTTTTGCTGCTCTTCTGAAGATAGTCTTTGTTCCAAAAAGTTCTTAAGACTATCATGATCAGTTTTTACCTTGAAGTGTCTTCCCATTAGGTAAGTTCTCCATTTCTTTAGTGCATGCAGTATTGCTAACATTTCCTTCTCATAAATAGGTTTCTGTAAATACTTTCCTTTGATTGGACGACTTTGAAAAGCAATGGGTCTTCCTTCCTGCATTAAAACTGCACCAATTCCATTTCCTGAGGCATCACATTCCACAATAAAGGTTTTTGTGAAGTCTGGCGTAGCTAAGACCGGTGTTAGGCACATTTCCTCTTTAAGATGTTCAAAGGCCTTAGTTGCTTCAGGAGTCCATGAAAATGCATCTTTCTTCAATAATGTTGTTAGAGGTGCTGCTATTCTCCCATAATTCTTAACAAACATGCGATAATACCCTGTTAACCCAAGAAATCCTCGCAACTGCTTTATGGTTGTGGGGACTTTCCATTCCTTAATGGCTTTAATTTTGTTAGGGTCTACTTTAACACCCTCGTGAGATACAATATGACCCAGATATTCCACCTCTTGTACTCCAAAGAAAGATTTGGATTTTTTTGCATATAATTGTTTCTCCTGCAATAGTTTGAGCACCCTGTCAACATGTTGAACATGATCCTTCCAAGACCTGTTGTAGATTAGTATATCATCACAAAATACTAGCACAAATTTTCTAAGGAAGGGTAAGGGGTAGAAATACTTGTAGGGGGGTTAAGTGTGTTTATTTCAATTAGAGCATTAGTTAATCTTCAATTATTATCATTGTTTGTACAATGATAATAGTAAACAAGAGGAACAAAAATGCACACATTTTTTAATGTGGAAACCCACTTCGGGACGAAAACCACCTAATGCTTTTCTAATAATTCTTTAATATTCAACTCCAATTGAAAATAAAGCTCCAACTTCCTAGACTCTAGAAAATCATTCTTCTCCAGCTCCCACCGGATGGACGCTCCAATGCCCAAGATTCTTCAATACTCAACTGAATGGATGCCCCAACACCCAATGAGCTACAACTCACCCTAGCACCACTCTAACACCCTATAGAAGAATACAAGAAGAATGGACTCCTGTACCAGGGAAAATGGTCCACTTTACAATGATATAGAATGATGTAGAAGAAGAAGATATACTAGACCATAAACTCAAGTTTGACACAAGCACCTAAAGATGATCCCAGACCTCCCAACACTTCCTCTTCAACCCTTGGCAGATAGATACTAGTACAATTTGTACAATAATGTATTTACAATGACTAAGTACAAGGATACCTTTACAATGATTATATGCAGCGCTGCCCACTTGAAGACTTCATATGATGAAATTATTGCTGCTGTTATGCACCTTAGTTGCCGCTCTTGTCATGCTACCCTCTGCTGCACCTTTCTTTTCTTTTCTGCCGTAGAAAGTCTGGTCCTTTGCAACCCTTGACAACACATGATCTAGCTTTTTCTTGCCTTCTAGGAGCTCGATATTGAATCTGATGTATCTCTGTCATTTCAGATCCTAAATATCTGATTTTTGGTCCTGTAGTAGTCCTCTGAGTCATATTTACAATGCCACAGGTCTGACCCAATTTGGATTCTTGAAGAGAGAGTTATACCCAATCTCTCACAATTCCCTAATTATGGACTGTTTCAGTAGAGTGCACTTGTACGGAATGCCACGTGTCACTGTTTCTTCATTTGTTTCTGAAATTGATAGAGAAAAAATTACAGATTGTGCACTATCTTTCAATTTTTACGGAATTCCAATACGATACTCAGAGAGAGATTGATGATGAATTTACCAAAGTCACTTCCTTGAGATGAATTTCAGAGCCCGCAAAAAACCTTACTTCCATAGATCATATCTCCAAAAATATTGTGCAAATTGATCCACCCATCGATAATATTGTAGGCTTGCTTCGTCTCTTAAAAACTTCCCAGCTTCCTGCGCCTGTAGAGAACGTTAAAGCAAAAATTTGGCCGATGACCTGTTTCAGATGGCTGAATCCTTTTCCTAAGGAGGAAATGAAGATCACAATATATATGAATGCTTAAGTTCAGAGGGGCTTCAATAATTGAATGTGGGAGGGATTTTAGGAGCATAAAAATATTAATTATGAATTTTCAATGACCCATGCCCCAACCCCATGGGGTTTTATCCCACTAACTGGGGTACAAACTTCAAACATGAATATCTCTCAAACCGTGAAGAATTACATGGCGTGCCATATATCAACGGAAACATATCGACAAGTAGAAACCATAAAATACATTATTCTCCAAAAGTATATTGATTTTTTAAGTAAAAATTCCCATGCAATATTGGGTTAGCCCCTGGTACTACTTGGGTTGACATCAATGACAACCGCTGATCAACAATCTCCCCCTTTGGCATTGATGGCAACACAAGTACTCCCCCTGCGATCATGACACCTCTTCCTAAAACATTCTCTCTCCCTTTGACATCAATGGCAAAGGGTAACTCCCCCTAAAACACAACCATCCTCCAGACCTGTACACACTTCCACTCCCCCTTTATATTCTGAAAAATAGAAAATCTAATGAGAACTTGGGAGAATCCTAAGCTTTTGGCGAAGATATTCCAATGCTAGTGAATATTTAATATGTGATTCTTTTGGTGCTGCTTGGAATCTTGCTACTTGTCCAACTGCTTGCATAACATCTGGTTGGGAGGCTGTTACATATAGAAGACTACTAATCATAGATCTGTACAACCTTTGATCCACATCCTTAGATGAGTTGTCTATGCTCAATTTGCAACCTGTTACCATTGGAGTAAGGATGGGTTTGCAATCTTCCATTTTAAATTTCTTGAGCATTTCCTTGATGTACTTGGCTTGAAATATAAATATTCCTTTCTCTTGCTGAGATATTTGAAGCCCTAAGAAGTATGTCAGCTCACCAATTAAAGACATCTCAAAATCACTTTGCACCTTTGTAGCAAAATTCTTACTTAGTCGATCATCATTGCTACCAATTATTGTATCATCCTCTTTAGCTATTAGACATGCTTTAGTTGCTTCATCCAGAACATATATGTCGTTTGGAGCTCGACTTGCTGTAGCCACAATTTCACCATACACGCCTTTCCAGATTTCACATTTCGTGGAGTTGAATAGTATTGTGTGTCCTTGATCACACATTTGTCCAACACTGAGCAGATTGTGATTCATGTTTTCAACCAATAGAACATTATTGGCTAGAGAATATTTTCTTCCGAGAGTGACAGTACCTGATCCTATAACATTTGAAGATCCATCATTTCCAAAGGACACGGTTCCATCCTTCTTCTCTTTCAGAGATACAAATTTATTTCTATCTCCGGTCATATGCATTGAGCAACCGCTATCAACATACCACACATATTTTTTCTTTTGAGCCTTGAGAACGAGAGCACAATTATCACTCTTCTTCTTCTTCCATGTTCGTTCATTATGTGGCTTCGAAGATTCTTCTGGAGGATTTTCAAGTCTGCAGTCTTTGGCTATGTGTCCAAAGTTTCAACATTTGTAACATTCAATATTATTTCTTAAATGTTCAAATCTATTGATATTTTTTTGAGCCTTGAGAGGTTCATATTTGACAGATCTCCTAGAATTATATTCGTTCCTAGGGTACGTGCGACATTCTACAGCTTTATGACCAAATTTTCCACATGAATAACAGTAGCCATAAAAAATATGTTGGTACCTGGATGGAAATTTTCGTCGAGGAATTGTCTTCTAAGGTTGTTCTTGCGAATCTTGTCCAATGAAGTCTACATGCATGTCAAATCTCATAGGTTCATTGTATTTTGTTGTAGAAGGTCCTGCTTCTTCTTCTTTGTAACCGATGCTAGTTTTTTCGTTGTAAGATCGTTGATTGTTGATGAGTTCTTCCAATGCCCTTGAGCTGTTGGCATAGTTTTGGATAGTTTTTCCTTTCTTCACTTCCTCACGCAGCGAGACTACTTTGGCTTCTAATTCTTCCCTTTCTTGGTTGATTTCTTCCAACTTCTTTTGAAGTGACTCTTCAATGCATTTGTGTTCTTCAACTTCAATTTTGAGACCTTGAACTTGTTCTTCAAGAGTTTTGGAACGGATCTTCTCCGCCTTGAGATCTTTTATAAGCTTGATTGCTTCCTCATAAAATTCGTCTATGGTCCATCCTTCTTCTTCGTTGTTTGATACCTCTTGCTTATTGTGCTTGGGTTTATTATGCTTGGCCATAAACAATACTCTCTCATTGGCTTCTTCTTCACTATCATTGTCTTCATCGGATGATGAGCTATCTTCTTTATAGAGAAAGTTCCTTTTGGATCCTTGCTTGTTGAATTTATTAAAGGCTTTCTTTCTTTTTGAGTTGCCATTACTTTTTTTTGGACATTTTTCTGCAAAATGCCCAACCTCATTACAGCTGAAACATATCAATGGAAGTTTACCTTTGAATTTTCCCTTACCAATTTGTAGTTTTCTTGTGAAGTAAGCATATTCTTCATCTGAAAGACCTTCTTCATCATCTCCCTTTTCTTCACACTTGCAGGTGCATGTCTTTTCAATTAAAGGTTGTTTATCCTTATTGGTTTTCTTAGATGCAATGAACGCAGTTTCTAGATGTGAAGTACCCTCTTCTTCATCAAGTCTCATTTCATATGCTATGAGAACTCCATGCAATTCCTCTTTGCTGAGTTTGTCCAGATTTGCACTGTATTCTAAGACCGATACCTTTGGGTTGAATCTCCCTGGTAACGTTCTAAGAATCTTTCGTATAATAGTCTTCTCGTCAACTGGCTCTCCTAATCCTTCCAGAGTATTGGTTATTTCATCAACGTATTGAAAGTATGCAACAATGTTGCAATCTTCTTTCATTCTGAGTTGCTCAAATTTTGCTCTATAGATTTGAAGCTTTGCTTCTTTGACATTTGAGTCACCTGCATATATATTCTCAAGCTTGTCCCATACATTTTTGGCGGTTTTAAAACCCAACACCTTATGATAAGTAGATTCAATAAGTCCACTGATAATAATATTCTTTGCTTTTGCATCATTTACCAAATTCTTCTTACCTTGTTCATCCGCGGTTGATGTAAATCCATTTTGAATAGTGTCCCATACTTCGTAACCTTATGCCAAGAGATAGACCTCCATTCTTCCTTTCCAAAGTGCATAATTATTTTCATTGAATAGAGGTACACCATTCTTGGTATGTTCCATGACCTCCTTCCAGCTGTTAAACTGCTATTGAAGGAACCAAGCTCCGATACCAATTGTAAGTCACAGTGAGAGGGGCGGTGAATCAAGATTTCTTTCTCTCACTCAGAGCATTAGTTAATCTTCATTTATTATCAGTGTTTGTACAATGATAGCAGTAAACAAGAGGAACACAAATGCACACATTTTTTAAGGTGGAAACCCACTTCGGGACAAAACCACCTAATGCTTTTCTAATAATTCTTTAATATTCAACTCCAATTGAAAATAAAGCTCCAACTTCCTAGAATCTAGAAAAGCATTCTTCTCCAGCTCCCACCGGATGGATGCTCCAACGCCCGAGATTCTTCAGTAGTCAACTGAATGGATGCCCCAACACCCAATGAGCTACAACTCACCCTAGCACCACCCTACCACCCTATAGAAGAATAAAAGAAGAATGGACTCCCGTACCAGGGAAAATGGTCCACTTTGCAATGATATAGAATGATGTAGAAGAAGAAGATATACTAGACCATAACCCCAACTTTGACACAACCACCTAATGATGATCCTAGACCTCCCAACACTGCCTCTTCAACCCTTGGCAGATAGATACTAGTACAATTTGTACAATAATGTATTTACAATGATTAAGTACAATGATACCTTTACAATGATTGTATGCAGTGCTGCCCACTTGAAGACTTCATATGACGAACTTCTTGCTGCTGTTATGCACCTTGATTGCTACTCTTGTCATGCTACCCTCTGCTGCACCTTACTTTGCTTTGCTGCCGTAGAAAGTCTGGTCCTTTGCAATCCTTGACAACACATGATCTAGCTTTTTCTTGCCTTCTAGGAGCTCGATATTGAATCTGGTGTATCTCTGTTATTTTAGATCCTCAATATCTGATTTTTGGTCCTGTATTAGTCCTCCGAGTCTTGTTTCCAATTCCATGGGTCTGAACCAATTTGGATTCTTCAAGAGAGATTTATACCCAATTTCTCACACTACCCTAATTATGGAATGTTTTAGCAGAGCGCACTTGTACGGCATGCCACGTGTCACTGTTTCTTCATTTGCCTCTAAAATTGATAGAGAAAAAACTAAAGACTGTGCACTATCTGCAAATTTTTATGGAATTCCAATCTGATACTCAGAGAGAGAATTATCACGATTTTACCAAGGTCACTTCTTTGAGATGAATTTCAGGAGCCTGCAAAAACCCTTACTTCCACAGATCATATATCCAAAAATATTGCGCAACTTGATCTGAAATTTTTACTACAGCTTCCTCATGATTTTGGATTCACCTCATAAAAATTTCAGCTTCTGAACCTTCGTAGAAAAAATGTTAGAGCAAAAATTCCATGATGACCTGTTTCAGATGGCCAAATCCCATGCATAAGGAGGAAATGAAGATCACAATTTATATGAATGCTTAAGTTGAGAGGGGCTTAACCAAGTGACGTGGGAGGTATCTTAGGAGCTTAAAAAATATTAATTATAAATTTTCAATGACCCATACCCCAACCCCATGGGGTTTTAGCCCACTAACGGGGTACAAATTTCAAACATGAATATCTCTCAAACCGTGAAGAATTACATGGCATGCCATATATCAACGGAAACATCTCAACAAGTAGAAACCATCAAAAGAATTATTGACCTAGAATATCTTAATTTGGTAGGTTAAAATTCCCATGAAATATTGGGTTAGCCTCTGGTGCTGCTTGGGTTGACATCAATGACAACTGCTGATCAATAGTTTGAAAATGGAATTCATCAACCCTTGAAATGTAGAAGGTGCATTGGTAAGGCAAAAAGGCATGACCAAGAATTCATAATCACCCTCATGAGTTCGAAATTCTATTTTCAGAATATCTTCAGTCTTCATTCCAATTTGATGATATCCTGAACGAAGATCCAACTTAGTAAAATAAGTTGCTCCATGTAATTCATCCAATAATTCATCAATCACAGGAATGGGAAATTTATCTTTAATAGTGAACTTATTGAGCTCCCTACAATTCAGACACATGTGCCATGATCCATCCTTATTGTGCACCAATACTACCGGAGTAGAGAAAGAACTTTGAATAGGTTGAATTATACCATCCTCTTACATTTTTTCAATCATAAGTTCAATTTCGCTCTTTTGGACATAAGGATATATGTAAGGCCTGATGTTTGATGGAACACTTCCTGGAATCAAATGAATAGCATGATCATGATCACGAATAGGTGGGAGTCCTTTGGTAGTTTCAAAAACCTTGGAATGATTGTCTAAGACTTTTTGGAGATCTGGAGAAATAGATGATTTTGATGTTGGAACTTCTAGTGAGAATAATTGTGCAACTATGCCTCGTTTTTCTTTCTTCAGAAGCTTTGTCATAACATTATAGCTTATTATCTTTCCTAGCTTCCCTACAATACCCCATAATTCCATTTCCTTTCCTTTAGAAAAAAAAATTCAAGAAAAGTTCTTTAAAATTAAAAGCTATCATACCCAAATATTGTAACCATTGTACTCCTAGTACAACATCAACACCTCCCTTTGGAATGGAAAGCATTGGAATATTCAATACATATTCCCCCATGGCTAAGTTGATATTATGGCATTTTTCAAAGCAATTTATAGTTCCTCCATTTGCAATCATATCTTGACATTCTTGTGTTGGGTATAGGAAACAAATCAATTCCTTGGCTACCTTACGATGAATAAAATTATGGGTATTAGATGAATCAATCAACACTATTACCTTTTTCTTCTTGATATGTACCTCTATATTGAGAGTTTGAAGAGTGGCAATTCCTTCCAATGCATTACACAATATGGTTGGACTCATTTCTTCTTCTTCTAGGGTTGGTTCCTGGTGTATATCCTCTTCTTTTGAATTTTCTTGTTCATTTTCTTCTTCCTCTTCACAATCTATGTAAAATAATTTCTTCTCAGCATACTTATGACCTTTAGTGTATTTTCTATCAAAACTGTAGCAAATCCATTTTTTTCTTTTTTATTTCAATTGTTGTGGTGTCAACCTTGTAGGTTGTGGATGTCTAGTACTAGCAACACTTCCATATTTATAGATGTGAGTGGTAGGCTTCCTTGTCGCCATAATTTTACATTCAATTTTTCTTTCCAACCTAAATGCCTTTTGCAATGAATAAAGTTCCCAAACATGAACTTTATGTTGGATGTTATCCTTTAAAGTCCCTATGAAGACATCAATCATGTGTTTCTTTGGAATATAAGTTACCCTTATATTCAATTTTTGGAAGTCGTGAATGTGCTCCCTTTTTTTGAGATTGATCAATTGGGTAAAGAAGGTGTTACTCTTTGTATCCTCATAATGTGCTATCATTTCCTCCGTAAAAATTGACCAAGTGACAATTTTTTTACAAGAGCAAAGCCATCAATACCATACAAATGTATTTTTTTCTAAATGTAAAGTTTCAATGCGCACCTTTTGTGTGTTTTGCACATTATTGAGATCAAAATATTGCTCCATTTGTAGTATCTATGTTACGGGATCCTTGCCATAAAACTTCCTCATATCCATCTTTGGAATATGGTGGTTCTTCCATCCAACATTAGAGTTTATGAAATCACGATTAGCATTTATTTTTTTCTCATCATGAGTTTCCTCTACTATATTTTCGCCATTAGGAAACATTTCTTATATCAACTTTGCCAAACCTTCCATGTATGCTTTTAGATCATTCTTCATGTTTTCCATGTTGTCTTTCATTTTTTATTCCAAGTCATCCATCTTAGCTTCCAGGTCAGCTTCCATACCATCCATCTTATCTTCCACGCCTTTCTTCAAACAATCCATATTATTCTTCAAACCATCCATCTTCGCTTCCACACCTTTCTTCAAAACTTCCATTTCATTTTTTGTTGCTCTTTGCGAGAGAAATTTGGTGCACTTGCGCTTGTAATTTTGATAGATCATGTTGTAATTTTTCATCTTCATGAGTCATAGTAGGGTACTGTGAGGGCCTAATGGGTGTTTAATTATTGTTAGGAGTCATTTTAGAACCCAATACTTATATCTATGCTCAATAGGCCTTTGGAATCACTTAAAATTGATTTTTCAAACAAGACTTATGCAATTTGAAAAAACAAATACACACCGTTTTCTTGATTTTGAGGAGCTTGATATTAAAACTGAATTATCTCTGTGCTTTTGGATCTTCAATATCTAAAATTCGGCCCTAAAGTAACTCTCTAAATCTTCTTTCGAATGCCATAGGTTTGACCTGATTTGGATTCTTGAAGGCAAAGTTATTCCCAATATCCTACGATGACCTAATTATGGACTGGTTTAGTAGAGCAGACTTGTACAACTTTCCACGTGTCATTGTTTCCTCCTTCAGATTTGAAATTGATATAGATGAAACTACAGTTCGTGTACTTATGTCCAATTTTTACAGAATTCCAATCCAATGCTCAGAGAGAGAGTTATGATGATTTTCCCACGGTCATCTCTTTGAGATGAAATTTGGGAGCCTGAAAAATCCCTAACTTCCACAGAACCTATCTCCAAAAATATTACGAATCAAGCTTTGACATTTTTCCATGGTGTTCCTCAAGATTGCGGCTTCTCTCTGTGAAAATTTCAGCTTCTGAAGCCTTGCAAAAAATTATAGCGAAAATTCCATGATGACATGTTTAGGTTAAATTCAGGAGCCTGCAAAAATCCCTAACTTGCATAGATCATATCTCCGAAAATATTGCGAAAAAATATCTGAAAATTTTCCACGACATTCCTCAGGATTTTAGCTTCACTCTATAAAAATTTCAGCTTCTAAACCTTGTAGAAAAAATTTTATAGTTAAAATTCCATGATGACCTGTTTGCAGCAGCAAAACCCTAGAATCCAAAGCTTCGATACCAAATGTTATGAAACCAGCTCCAAAAATAGAAGAGAAGAGAGATCAGTGCCCTAGAAATCAACCACTTCAAGGGGGGAACCTCCAATTCATTACATAAATGAACAATTCTTGGATGAGTTAATGACCAAAACCTCCTTTCTATATATAGGAGTCCATGGGGCCACAACGCAATACTAGCTGACCTAACAATAATAATGTCAGGGCACAATAATAACAATATGGGGGTTACAAGGGTACAATAATAACAATAAGGGGGTTAGACTAGTAACAATAAGGGACTATACTAGTAATATAGGGACCTAACATGGTCCTCTCATTCAAAAACGTGTTGTCCTCAACGCTTGAGAAACTCCGGGTGCTTCTGTATAAAATTATCATCCTCCCATGTAGAACGCCAGTTGGTAAGTTCTTCCATTTGATGAGATACTCTAAAATTGATCGATTTCATAGCTGTCGAGTTCTTGTTTCCATGACTGCTTTAGGTTCCAATATGGTTTTTCCTTCCTCATCAAGTTCTGGCAATATTGTTTGAACTGGACGTTTGTCCCCTATAACTTTCTTTAAGCATGAAAAATGCAAAGCTCGATGCACTCGCAAAGAAGCACGGAGTTCCAATTTTTTTGCCATAGTACCAATATTTTGCAACACCTTGTAAGGACCATATTACTTTGGAGATAATTTATTATCCTTCTTAGCTTTCTTGAGGGACATTTGTTTGTATGGTTGTAGCCGTAAAAATACCCAGTCTCCTACATCAAAAATTCTCTCACTGCGATGTTGATCTACTTGTTGTTTAATTCGATTTTGTGCCAAATTTAGGTTATCCTTTAATATTTGGATACATGCGCCATGTTTTTTGGAGTCGTGTAAAGATGTGTTTTAAGAGAATATTCAGATTCCACTCGCTAGTGTTTTTTATGCAATGATGATAAGAATCATGGCTTAATTCTTAACAGGACAACATGTCTTCATGCGGAAGATAAGTGAAGTGACTTGAAGGGCACCAATTGAAATTTTTACATTGCAGTTGAGTTTTTGGATATTTATGAGTTCTGACTTCTTCAATTTGATAACTGAAAATGTTCTTTTGGAGACCAAAATATTTTAGTGGGGAGGTATGATCATGAGCCCAAAAATAAAAGTTCTTGGAATGATATAAAACCTAAATTACTGCACAATGCTCACATTCGATTCCGATTCACTTTGTTTATGTCAAATGGACTCTATGTTTCCGAGTTGGCAACTGCTCTCTTTGCTAAACATGTAAATTTTGTGCAAGAACGACAGGGATGCTAACTAGGCATCCATACAGTATAGTAGGAAAAAGGTAAATTCCAAGGAATATTCTTTAGAATATTCTAAAAATATTACCATAGGTGGACCATTCAGTAGATGCCAAGTGGCAGTGTCTTATTGGCTGAGAATCCGAGTAACGTCATAATTTTTGGTTGGTTTGAAGTTTTCCAATTGGGTGAGAACACGTGGTATAGCCTGGGGCTGCCGCGTACCCCCCCACCAAGGTTGAAAGGAAGACTAATTTTTTTGTTTAAATTCTGGGGAGAGGCACTGAGGTTCGACCCCGTGACCTCCACATTGCTAGTACCACGCCTTCCCAACCCGCGTGCACATTGGTTCTTAATTATCAATGGAGGCCACATTTATTTAACATCTCAAATTGAATATAGCAGGGAAATGTGGGGACTAGCCCCCAATCCATAATACCAAAATGAATAATCGTCAGTGGAGCCAAAGAATAAGTGTGGAGGTTTAAAACTTAAACTATGCTTTATTAACCTTAAACATGTTTTAAATACGCTTAATTCAGTTTTAATTGTGGATTAGTTTAAAGTGCAGGATTAGCACTAAACTGCACTTAATTAGAACTAAACTAAAATTTAAATTTAATGGTGGATTAAGTTAGTGGATCCCCAAATTCGGTGGAAAACTACCAGTTTAATGCCAGTTAAGTGCAGTTTGTGAGATTTAGTGGATTTTTCTACGTGAAACTGGAAGAACTCATAACCAAGGCATTTTTTGACCAATTCAGGTGCAAAAAGAGGCTAGATATCCATTCTTGGCCACTATGGAGTCAATGGTGTAGGTTTCAGAAGTAATTGAGCACTTCTATATGGAATTTTTCCAACTTTAAGTTTAAGGATGCCTAGGGCAACTAGAGGGTTAGGCCATATCTGCTTCAACTAGAGACCAATTGAAGAGAAAGAAGAGGCTATATAGCCATTATTGGCCATTATAATATCATTGGAATAGGTTTCAAAACCATTTGAGCACTTCTGGATGGGTTTCTAACAAAGTGAAGCCTATGGGTGCTATGGACAACTAGCTTGTTGAGCTAGTTCTTGAAGGATTTTTGGATGGAGATGATATTGCAGGGGTCTTCCAGCCTCCATATGTTTGCAATAGTAGCCTTTGAAGTAGTTCTATAGCTATTTCTCATATTTCCTCTTTATGAGTTTTAGATAAAAATATTTTTTATGTACTTGCAGTGTTTTATTACACGTTGAAGCTCTTTCAAATTGGAGTAAGGGATCTTGATACAACATGCCCATATGTTGTTGATAGTTGCATGCTGGACCATAGGTCAGCAAGTGCAAGGTAAAATAAACTTTGCAGGAGTTTTTTCTTTATAGGAGAAACTTACCATTTCAGTTTAGCACGTTGATGTACTCTTCATATTGAAACCTTGAGCATAATGATAATGAATCATGCCTTCAAAGTTGATTCAAGGAGATGTAGCCCAGGAGGGGTGAAATCCTTCATCAACGGATTTTGTATCATTGTTTGATGCATATTTCCATTCAATGTTTTATTATTTCATGTTTTAAAATTTGTTCTTGGAACTACCGTAAGAAAGACATGTTGGGTCTCAGAATTGTCATCCAATTTTACCATCATGTCCATTATATCACCTCCATTTCACCTTCATTTCACTACCATGTCACTACATTCATCTCACTTTCATCATCATTTGGGTTACCCTTGTGTTTTCCAAACATTATTAATTTCTAGAGTTTTTAAGTGAATTTGTGATCAAAAGTTAGGAAATAATATGCATATTCTTATACTTTAAAAGTGGAAAGAGTTTTGTGACATGTGTAGGTTCATTGGAAGCTTCTAAGGCCCTCTTATGTGGCTCCCAAATATAAAATTCGAAATTATCTTCATGATATGAAGGATATTTGAAGGAGGGTTATGTGACTTATGGTTATCAAATTAGTTGAGAATACTATGGATCAAAGGAGAGGAAGAAGGATCCTAATTAATGAGGAGGTTTCTTAGAAATTTTTATAAATAAGAGAGCACTTTCCTTTATTTGAACAACGGAACTCTTGTTCATGTAACTTGTCATCTTATTACTTTGTAATTTTGGAGAACTTGAATAAAGCTTTGAGGTTCCAAGCATGGATGGAAATGTGAAGTAGGAGATATCATGGAGCATATTAGAATGTAAGATAAAGTAGGTTTTATTTTGAAATTTTGTTTTAATTTTTATTTCATTCAAGTATTTCATTCCATTTTAATTGTTATGTTGTTTTCATTTCATTAAAAGTTTGATAGTTTAGTTTTTCCATTCATGCAAGTGTGTTCAACCGGTCGATTGTAGATTTACTTTTCATGTAAGAGTGTTTTTGAATTCATGAAGAATAGTAGATTAGATTTGATTTATGTGGTTATTTACATTTATAGTTGACTGTTGAATCTTATTCTCGCTAAGTCATCTCATGAATGTGATTCTATCATCTTCCAAATGGATAGATTTGGGCATTCGGTTATACAACAACCTTGGGTTTTTGATTTATGCATGTGTGTTAGATTAGTTTTCAATTATACAAGCATAGATTAGACTTTCAATTTTGCATAGTTGAAGTTATATTTTATGCTTTTATGGATCCTATCATTGCCGTGACATTAGCTCCCAATTGAGATCCATAACTTGCATTTGATTACACAACAAATGTGAATTTTAGAGTAGTTTTGAATTTTTCAAGCATAGATTAGAATTAAATTATGCAAGTAGATTAAATTTTAATTCCTGAATGTAGAATAGGTTTTCAAGTGAATATAGGAATGGTGTGACTAGGTTAATTTTTATTTTTAATAAACTGATCCCTAGCATATATTGCACACATATCTCTCACAAGTCCTATGGATCCTAGATTGATAATTTATGTTAGTAATCTAATACAAATTATTTAACTCAAATTTTGGTGCCATTGCCGGGGAGGCATTCATAGGGATTAGTTTTTAATTTAGAATGTTATTTTATTTTCATTTTATTTTCAATTTTTTATTTTTCCTAACAAATTCATTTTTTTGTGCAATTTCATTTTCATTTTCTAATTAATTTATTTCATTTTTTTAGTTTTTATACTTTGACAAATTAAAATTAGTTTTTAGACTTTGAAAAAATAAAATTAGTTCTTAGAATAAAATAAAAATATTTTTTTTTCTCTCTTCAAAATCAAATAAAATACAATAAAAGTCAATGTTGATAAAAAAATTAATTTAAAAAAAATAAAATCTAAACCAAGAAAAACATTTAAAAATTAAAACAATAAAAAAACAAATAATACAAAAAAAATTAAATAATAAAACAAATAAAAATAAAAATAAAAATGGGTTACTTTTGCTATGCCATTGTTGTCCTGTCCAAGTGCAATTTCAGTTGGGCTCACAGATTTAAGCCACACATATAATGAATTGTGAATGATTTTATGACCCTGAGTTCTAGTCAACAATCATTGTATACATAGTTGAGAAATTTTGATCTATAGAAGTTGCATTCTTGGGCCAGTGGAATCACTGAATTTTCAGATGGTAGGAGCCAAGAGAGAAAAAATGAGGTTGTAAATGCATATTATTTTGCAACACTTGTAGGAGAAGTATATGGAGATGTGCATCTCATAGCCACCAGATCAACTTTAGCTGCTTTGGAAATCAGGTCTGCAAAGGCATGATGAATATCTCTGCAAAAAATTTCCCCAATCCATGCTCACTACGAAGACATTTAAAACCTGCAAATAAAACTTGACTGTGCAACCATTTGGGCTTTGGCCTTCAATTCGCATCAATCTGTAAATTCATTCCATCAAGATCTATGTTTTAGTAAAATTTGTGGTTTTTATAGTGGTAAGGCAACGAGTAGATTCGTAATCTTAATAGCTAAAATCATAAACGGTAATCCTGTTCATTAGATCCATTTTTTGAGGGAGGTAAATGAATTTGATTTGAAATAGTTGTGTCGGTGGCATTTATCAATATGACACATATGCATATTGGTTATACAGGTTAGATTTCTTAGGCAATCTCCTCTCATAATATTAAGCAAGAAAAACCATAATGATCAAACCTGTTGATAGACGGATCCAATTTTACTATCAAATGATTTTTTTGCCAGATCGACATTGCCAAAAAACGCACCAGTTTTGACACGTCATTTTGAAACAAATTTTTTGAGAAAAACAAATTTTTTTTGAAAAAACCAAGACATGGGTTTTTCTCAAAATGGGGTGAATTAAATAACTAAAAAAACAATCTTCAATTTCGCAACCATTTGAGATAAATTTGTGGTTTTTTAGAGCCTTAGTTTGTAGACTCCAAGACGAAAAAATATTTTTAATTTAATGCATAGTGAACTATTTCAATACAACATGTTGGAAGGTGGGAGAATTCAAATTAAAATCAAACTCTGTTGTGGGATTCTTAAGATTGATCCACATGGTCGATCTTCTCCAAGTTCACTATTCATCTAGTTATATTGAGATTTTGAAGAAGGCAAAGAGCCAGATTTGGAAACTGAAGGAGCTTTATGGACAACTTATCGAAGTCATCAAAGGGTTTCTAGGACAATATTATAGGTATCATGATCTAATTTTGAGTTGTGGAAAAATACAAATTGTTGTTGTAGCTTTGAAAAAAACCATACCTCCACTCTCTATAAAAATATTCAATCAAATCCGCGAGAGAGATGGAGGCCCATAGATATTTGGTGTATACATGAATATGGTTTTTTTTTGTTTCACTTTCTCCCTTAATGTCGCCAGTTCTAATGAACATATTTCAACAAATAGAAGGTCCATGTTCAAGCCTGACTAAAGGAAGGATTCTATGAGAATGTAATAGGCATTACCTATGCGATTAGCCCTGCCAAGGATCTCAATAGGAAACCATTATATGAATTTATTCGACTGGTTCAGATGGATAGTAAAATAATTATGGGGGAAACATATAAAAAAAAGAGAAAAAAAAATTCACTGCATACTAAATAAAGAAAATAAGGACTTGCTCATTCTTCTGGAAGAGCTATTACTAAATTTAAAGATCAGACTGATTACATGCATGAACATGTATACTAAACTTTTTTTTCGAGATTTTTAGCTATAGAAACTATGCAAATATGTAGCTACTACACAATTATGTTCTTTTGAACATCAATCCGATGGTAGAAACCTCTTAGTTTCACTCAAATTTCAAATCGACAAAAATTTCTCATACGATATGGGGTACAGCGATTCAAGGATCCGTTGGAAACATCTTGATGATATCTACACAATGAGAAAGCTATCATTAGAGTTTGAAATAGTAAAGACTAAAGAAATTGCTAAAAAGACACAACAGGTAACTTGAGGCACTAGTTTCGACACAAGTATAAATTATTTTGGTTTTCCTTCACGAAATTGTTTTATTAGTACCAATTCTCAGTTTTTTGTGTAAATTTCATAACCAGAGAGATTGATCACCTCTCTCTTTTTGATATTCTTACATTCCATTGGAGAAGAAGTACTAGTTTTTTTTGCAGGTTCCGGGATGAAGGACATATGATCATAAGAAATCAATTTCTCTCTGAGAGACCACATTTATTTCACAAGAGGATGATCAAAACAACAATAAAAATGAAACATCAATGCATGAGCACATGCTAATGCAGATAAGATCCAACACTTACAAGCGACTACGTACCTTTTAGTTTGGGTTTTATGAGGAAGAATGGCTCACCCAACAAAGGAGGGTGAGGAACTCCAAGGTATGAGGAAGACCCCCCAGAATAGATTCTAAATCAAATTTGATAAAGAAACAAAAAAGACACACACCAAGTCCCTCCATAACTGCTATAGAACTGTATCATCCACGTAGCAGGAATCAGGGTCTTCATCCATTATATATGATTCAATGCTGATGACAGAACTAAACTTTGTTGGTTACAGAACTTAGCAAGTGACAGAACTGGTGACAAATGAGGAAAGACTCTGACTTAAGTGCTTCTATAAACCCATTATCCATCTAGATAAAAGGCTCTTGAAATACTCTTGGAAGGCCAGGAACTAGGCAATAACAAGGCCCGTAACCTTGTTGAAGTTATAGTCTATAATCTCCTCTCAGAAACCAGGAAATCAAATAATAGCAGTAAAGAACGTATTGAGTTACCCATTGGAGCAACCAACACGAAAAACCTTGTCCGATGCGGACAAGCGACTACGTACCTTGCCTTCTTATTTTCTTTCTGGTCATAAGGATAAATCCCTCATGAATCGAAACAGAAACCTTGCCTATTTCTTTCTTATTGATTGGACATGACGAGGTGAAAAGCAGTAGCCCGTAGTAATTGAATTACATCAACTTCCTTACCACCCTTGTCAAGAAAGAGTCTCCATTGGTTAAGTGTCCAAAGACCTTTCTGCTATCCCTAGTTACCAAAATGGGAAAGATAGAAAGGCAAATGATTTAGCATCACCGGAACCCCCTTACTATCATCTATTGGCGGTATCATAGTAATTATTGACTAGTGCACTGAGGAGGAGCACCTGCTATTGCAATTGTAAAAGCAAGTTCCGTAGGGAAATCTTTTGAATGATATTCTATTTCGTAAGATGTTAGTACCGGGATGGGAGAATGAACTGTAACCAGCCCAGCAAGGATGCTCATTTTGCTTGATAAGTGAGTGACTATATTTGAGCTTATAATAGAAGAAACACTTAATAAAAGCAGACAACTCATAGGGTTTTATTCCTTTTCCACCCTTAACTCATGAATAAAAGCAATCAACTCCTTTTTCATGTTCATTTTCATTTTCATGATCATTTTACTTTCCCAAATAAATTCTACTTCAAAGCAAACTATATATCTATAGTCCTTTTTGAGTTTTAAAAATCTTTTCAAAAAGTACCCTCAGGCTTGCATGCCTTAATGGAAATTTATCTTGCCGAAAAGAAATGGGAATACATTAATGTCCCTTGTTTGACAGATCTTCTAGGTGACTCGACATCAACAAATTTATTCGTACCTAGCAAGATGTGCTTAGGCATCTTGACTCTCATTTTCATCAATGCTAAGAGGTCTCGTGTTGATTAGTGGCATACAATAATGGCCACTAATTCAACAATTTCTTACTATGTTCAACATCAGCAAATTCATTCACATAGATAAGAATTGTGCCAATGTGTGATAACGACATGAAGACTATCAGATCCATTATTATTCATAATTTGTAGCAGATGTAGTAGATGTAGCAGATTCAGCAAATTCAGTAGCAGCAATAAAGAGTCACTTTCACAACTTCATCCACCATTTGCACGACCAATTGAAGAAGCATCAGGTCATATTTTTGCAGTGGCTACATATGCACAGCTTATCCATTTCATAGATAAGTAAAGTTATGTTCTTTTCTAACTTTTTATTATGCAATTCCTTAAAATGCTAAAGTTATAATTTTTGGAAAAAAAACTCCACAATATTCCTTTTCTCACTTCATAAAATTGCAAAACCATCAGTTAGGGGGGAGGGATATCACTCTATATATTTACATCTTATGCCACATCACTTTCATATAACCAACATACAACTACTATTGCATTAAGATTCAAAAATATTATATGTCATGAAAATCATAAAATTGATGAGCTTATGGCTAATTGAAAAGATAAATTCTCAATGTTTTCAAGATATTTGGATGCAACAAAGAATAAACAAATTATTGTTACACAAGAACCAATGCTCATTAATTTTTATTGTCACACAAGAACCAATCATAAAAAAAAATCAATTTAGGTTGTCACACAACAACCAACCATAAAGATGAATGCTGCAATCCAATGTATTTCAAAGAAAACTTTGCAAAAACAATGAAGTTATCAAATGCTATGATAATGCAAAGTTAAAGGAGAATTGATACAAGCCAAATCTCATTCAAAAGAAAGACAATTCAAAGATCAAATGAATCAATGTAATAGGTTGCATGAGGACATGCAAAAACTTCAGTTGGGGGGTATGTTGGGTCTCAGAAATGTCCTTAAAAAGACATCCACTTTCACCATCATATCCATTATATCACCTCCATTTCACTACCATGTCACTACATTCATATCACTTTCATCATCATTTGGGTTACCCTTGTGTTTTCCAAACATTATTAATTTATAGTGTTTTTAAGTGAATTTACGATCAAAAGTTAGGAAATAATATGCATATGCTTATACCTTAAAAGTGGAAATAGTTTTGTGACATGTGTAGGTTCATTGGAAGCTTCCAAGCTCCTCTTATGTGGCTCTGAAATATCAAATTCGAAATTATCTTCATGATATGAAGGAGATTTGAAGGAGGGATATGTGGCCTATGGTTAGCAAATTGGTTGAGAATATTATGGATCAAAGGAGAGGAAGAAGGATCGTTATTAATGAGGAGGTTGCTTAGGAATTTGTATAAATAGGAGATCTCTCTCATTTATTTAAAACAATGAAAAATCTTAACAATAAAACCTTGTTAACTTAACTTGTCATTATTTTGTACTTTGTAATTTTGGAGAACTTGAATAAATCTTTGAGGTTCCAAGCATGGATGGAGATGTGAAGTAGGAGATATCATGGAGCATATTAGAAAGTAAGATAAAGTAGGTTTTATTTTGCAATTTTGTTTTGATATTATTTTTTATTTCATTCAAGTATGTCATTTCATTTTAATTGTTATGATGTTTTCATTTCATTGAAATTTTGATACTTTAGATTTTCCATTCATGCAAGTGTGTTCGACCGGTCGATCGTAGATTTACTTTTCATGTACGAGTGTTTTTGAATTCATGAAGAATGCTAGATTAGATTAGATTTATGTATTTATTTATATTTACAGTTGACTGTTAAATCTTATGCTCGCTAAGTCATCTCATGAATGTGATTCTATCATCTTCCAAATGGATAGATTTGGGCATTCGATTATACATCAACCGTAGGTTTCTGATTTATGCATGTATGTTAGATTAGTTTTCAATTCTGTCAAGCATAGATTAGACTTTAATTATGCATAGTTGGTCTGTTTCATGCTTTTATGGATCCATTGAGCTTTATGATAGGGAAAATTTTGAGCTAATGTTGCGGATGAGTACAATTTTCTGCATACTTTTAAAAAGATTCGCCAATTCCCATTTTTTCTTAAAAATGATTTGCCCAAATTTTATAAGAAAAAAATATTTTACTTTAAAAATCACCAAAAAATTATACGGACTATATAAAATCATGATAAGTTTGAATATTTTTGCTAAAATATCACCAGGAATTTTGTAGTTTTCATACTATGGATTAGTAAGATTCACCAAGTTTTCTAATATTTAAGGTAAATTTCCATCCTTAAAATTTTACCTGTTCTGTGACATTAGCTCCCAATTGAGATCCATAACTTGCATTTGATTACACAACAACTATGAAGTTTAGATTAGTTTTGAATTTTGCAAGCATAGATTAGAATTCAATTATGCAAGTAGATTAAATTTTAATTCCTGAATGTTGAATATATTTTCAAGTTAATATAGTAATGGTGGGACTAGGTTAGTTTTTAGTTTTCATAAACTGATCCCTAGAATATATTGTGCACATATGTCTCACAAGTCCTATAGACCCCAGATTGATAATTTATATTAGTAATCTAATACATATTATTTTACTCAAAAAGACACTTAAAAGAAACTCTTGGAATATCCTATTGTTCAGTCCAAATCTTATGCACATACGAAGTAAGAACATTTATATTCTGGAGGGGAACTTAGCAAAGCATTTACTAATACACCTCCATTCAAATCAAGGCTCCACATCGATAATTTTATTCCATTTATCACTCCCCTTGGATGGTTCTGATTTAGAGTCGTAGCATGCATCTAATTCAGAAGCCTTCAACTCAACCACCAGTGAATCCTTGGTCTAACACTCACTTTTGTTGTGAGTGGAGCTCTTATGGAACTCACACCGCTTTCCCATGTCCTTATTTGTCTTCACAGTTTTTTTCTTTGCTTGCGGCTTTGGCAGGTTATCCTAGGCCACCCTGCCTTGGCTTTGTCCTTTGTTCTGAGGTTTGGGGGCACCTTTCCCTTGCTTCTAATTTGCAGATCCAAAGTCTCGCTTCTTCTATTTGAAATTATGCTCAATCTTGGAAATATACCAGTATGCTGCACCAAGCGAGGAGATGTTGAGGAACTCCATTTCCTCTTGAATGTATCGGTGCAGACAACTACGTTACTTCAACACCAATTTTTTCTCTAAATCTTTGATACCCAATTTTGTGTGCAGGATATGAAATAGATTCATTAGCTCATGCACATCCTTGATCCATTTTCTGCCACAATGTATTCCATTGTATGTACTTGTCCTCATAGCTCCCCACGAGATAATATTATTCCTTGATGGTGTCTTGGAAAGAATTCTAAGTGGATGCAGATGAAAACAGAGAGGGTTCTCTTTCGTCCTTTTGCTCACAGTAGGTTTCCCACTAGTCCTTAACATGGGGTGTGGATTTGAGGAGTGAAAAGGTAATATTTTCCCTATTCAAAAATTTATGAACTGAGAAATACCCTTATAATATATTAAACCATATATATATTGTGTCTACATCTATTTTGCCCTCAAATATGGGAATTTCAAAGTTTACATGTATATTAAAATGAGTTGTGCCTCCATAGTGGCTACTGGATGCATATGCGCCGTCGGTGGGAAGTCGTTGAAGAATCTGGGAAAAGTTATCCATCATTGCATTCCTTTATTTCCCGAGGGCCTTCTTGAGTAATATTTTGATAGGATCTCCTGCTCCCTGGTCTTTATTTTCGTCCCCCATGGGCGGTCATCGGGGTTTGCAAGGTTGATCTTGCAAATGTTCAACCAGATCGAGCCCTAACTCCTTATACCTCAACCTTGTTGGGTACATGCAAAGAAGGATCAAGAAAGAGCAGACTGATCTGATACCACTAATCTAGACTTATGCAAGAACAAAATAAAATATAGAAATATGCATAAATGCAGAGATGCGATAGAAATAAGACTTCATTTCATCAATATCACCTAAATGAAATATGATTACAGACAGAATGGAAATAAACTAGCTAGGTCGTTGGTAGCTTATATCTGAGAAGAGACGTGGCAGCTAAAACCCTATGAACTGTGTTACAATGAGGTTTAAGGGTATTTTTATTATTGAACAATAAGAGAAAACCCTAAAAAACCAAAACCCTAATCCGAGGAGATGTAACACCAAGAGTTTATGGGTCCCATTGGGGTTAGTTGGGAAGCCAACTTCCCGAGATCGTAGCTTGGCAAAATTATTTTCGTTTGGCATCTATTATACCTCATTGGAAAGATCTCTCCAAGGAATAAATTTTTTGTAGTGATTTGTGTCAAATAGATAAATAAATAATGCCCAAAAAATGTCATTTAGGGCCTCAAAACGACTATGGAAGTTTAGGACTCAAAAAGCTGTTAAAAATACTAAATAAGAAAACTAATGAAACTAACTACGTGTAATAGGCGGGTGGCCACAAATATCCACATGGATCAATCTTGATCCTACGAAATTTTATTAATTATTTGTCGATGTTGTTCCTAGATGTGAGTTAGTTCAAACTGCTTTAGTTCTATGGATATCAACCATTCTTCCAATTGTAGTAAAGAAGCTCTGATGAAATGGAAGAGATGGCTATAAGACCAATGCTTGAGTTATATGACAAAAAATGATTCATCTGAATGCATCTTGGTCTATAGAGGTTGGCCACTTGAAATTCATATTTCATATTGGCCTTACTTTGAATTCTATATAGGCTCCTTTTGTGCTTTCTTAATATATTATTAATAGGATTCTGGCTCCTTGGTAGAGGATGATGCTGGTGGTGGAAGCATAGGATTTGAAGGTGATAAAGAACTAGTAGTACCGAATGTTAGATCAATGGTAGGATCATCAACAGAGTGAGTAGAAGGTGAGCATTAGTTAGTATATGGAGGATCATCCTATCGGAGAGAAAAAACAACTTGAGGTTGGATGGGAGAAGGCATGATGGTAGGTGAAATTTCTTCCTAAGTCAAAGTAGGATGTATATTCATATGGGGTTCATCATCATACACCTATATAAACTTAGAGAGGTCGAACCCAACCATTTGAAAACTCTATAAGAGAAGGAACACTAGGTGTAGATGAAACTTTAGTCGAAGGTATGAAATTCACTTCAAGGAGAATCAGAGGTTGAAATGGATTTCTCTGCGAAGGAATTGCCTCAAGAATAGGAACACTAGTGGAGGGTGAAATTTTGGTAGGGGTGGAAATAGATTCAGGGATAAGAACGATACAAGAGTGAAGATTTTTTATAAGAGGTTGATGATCTCCAGGGTCAGAGGCAGAAGATGGAGGGGAACTTTAGTTCTTATGAGAAGAAGATGATGTACCTGTTGGTGGATTCTGCTTCATGATGCCACTAAAGCCATAGTATATATCGTCTGCACGCTAAATTTGTTGATCAATAAACCAACTCATCACTTCATTATGTAAAGCTTTCTCTAACAAGTAATAATTCAACAACCAAGTGCATAAATTATCCTTATAAACATCCTTAGGGTGCACATAACATTTTTTGTGCTCAATGTTGAACCATATATGATACGCATTCCTATCCAAAATTTTTTGTGGAACTCACATGATTTGAGTAGCCCAAATAATCTGGTTATATCATGATATAAAAGAAAAATCATTAAAAAAATTGTTGGTTGAATCCGAGTGGCCCTTCTAGGGTTAAAAGGTCAAAGTAAGGGCCTAAAAAGCTATAGGAGCATGTAGAGTATGGCCGATTGGAGGTTTCCACTTAAGCATGGAAATAGAAACAATAAATACCCATAAATAAAATAGCTCCCTCATTTATAGATTTCCTCACATGGTTAGAATAATTCATCCATCAAGAAATTACACCAATTAAACCTCTTTCACGGAATACAAAACTTAGCAACATAAATGGCATCGAAAATGCACTCGCCTTTAGTATAATGTCAAGTGACTTTACCTGTGATAATATGGCAAACAAACACTTTTTCATGGTTGATGAAATCATTGATATCTCCACGACCTTAGCATCTAGTCCCATAATTCTGATACAAATTGGTTGTGCTAGGCTTCTTACTCTGCTTTGGCCCTCCTTGGAATGTTTCTGAGACATTTTGGACCTCCATTGATAGTCTTGTTAATTTGTGGATGTCATGGACACGAATCATATATTATTTATTAAGACATAGGGACCCATTGTGGATTCTTCTAATAAGGAATTTTGTACAACTTGTGATCTCACTCATGGTGCCAAACATAGGCAAGTCACGTAGGACCAGTGATGTGGAGTCAATGAGATTTTGAAAGGTGGGTTTCAATTCATGAGCAATAGTAATAGAAATTTTAGATCCAATATCCAAATAGACCAAAAGTATCAAAGAAAGAAACAAAGCTTTGTCAATGATTTTGTTATCCACTAGGATAACTTTATGATATTTACCATACAAATCATTGGGAGGTTTGAAATGTGAGATGGAAAATTCAAATTGGATTGCAACTTTAAGAGGATGAACCATGATTGAATAATTCTTCTGGGAATACACTTTATGAATAGGGGGGATAATAGTGGAAATGAGAAATAGGGGACATAGACTCAGACCCTAAGGTTAGATCTCGAGGAAGACAAAAAATAAAATGACAACACATAATGAAAATGTTCAACTCTTATAGAATCACAAATGAATTTCCATTATTAAATTTCCCATTTAGGTAATTAAATGAGGTAGGTGAAGACATAGGGATAAAATTAAATTTAATGTAGGGATTTAATTCAATATAGACACATACACCGTCGGTTGAAAGGAGAGACAAGATAGACTTACTAGAAAAATAGTATGGGAAATAAACTCAAGGGAAATAGCCAATTTTATAAAAAAAAATTGTTAATATCAGAATGACGTGAGATATTGAAAATAAAGACACTAAGTGACTCAGCTAACAATTATGTGATATAAAATATACCTCCCCAGCCACAATCTGTTGCAACATAACGCAATAAGGAAACAACAAGATAACAAAACTAACACAATTAATTCAAATAGAATATAACCAAGAGATAAAGAATATCTGACTCTAACCTAAACCTATCTTATTCTCCTTGATAGATAGCAATAAAAAACATAAGAATTTAGTAGCCATAATAGGGTTTTAGGTGAGTGTCATTCATCAACTAGGAAGGAGAATATCATAGAGTTGTGTGAGCTTAACAACACTATATTCCATTTTTTATACAACTATAAAAGGTACCAACCAATGCATCTACATCTTCCCGAGATGTTATAAATATGTGTTTTCATATAACAGAAGTTTATCACCAAAATAAAAGGACTTGTGCTTAATATGACAGTCATGCCAAGCCTTTTATCTTTGCTTATCAACACTCTTTTGGAATTTTTTTAAGAAATGTTGCTCATAAATCTCCCATACCTCATGGAGGTGTTATGTAATTGAGTCATCATTGTACATTTTAATGGCTTTTGTAATATATAAGTTAGGAACAATGAATTCAACGGTAACCAAAACTTCTTTACCATACACTAGAGAAAAAGGGGTATACTTATGTAACTCAATAGTGGTATTTCGATAAACCCATAATGTAGAAGGAACCATTTCATCCCAATGATCGCTATCAGTAGAAAAAACCTTAGTGAATCCTTTCTCCAAAATTATGTTGAATGCTTATACATTACCATTTTCTTATGGGTGATAATTATTTCTTTTCTTATGTTTAATAAGGAACTCTTGCTTAAAATTTGTAATGGTCTCATTGATGAAATGTGATCCCCAATCATTGTTCAAGTTTCATGGGCATCCAAATATAGTAATAATATTCTCAAATATAGATCTAGTTACAGTACTAGTAGTATAGTGTTTGACAAGAGCTTCTTCTTCCCATCTTGTCAGGTAATGAGTTGTGATGATGGTATAGCAGGCATTTCAGTGTCATTTAGAAGGAGAAATTGGACCAACAAAATCAACAACCCACTTTTCGAAATCTTGTAGCACTTGGACCAAATGAAGCATAAGCTCATCACATTGAGAAGGCTTCCCAACTCTCTAGCATACATTACAATTACAAGCAAACTCCTTCGCATCCTTAAATAAGGTTGGACAACATAGTACTTCTTACAATATCTTTTGTGAAGTGTATTTTCCACTTACATGTCTTCCTGCAACACCATTATGACATTTCCATAGGATGTCATCCCTTTAATGGCTCAAAATACACTCACGCAAGAAACTATCAAGCCCTAATTTCTATATCTCACCTACAATCAACTTATAATTAGCTTCTCAAACATCAAGATGATTCTTTTGAATGACATAATAATCATCTAGACACTTACCAATAGCTAAGAAGAGTGCTATATAATTTAAGGTAGTCAGATACAACTTTGATCTAAAATAAATCTGTATGAAGGAGATTATAACCATCTATTGAACCTACCTATTCCCCTAACCCTAAGCGGGAAATATGATCTAGGCCTACATTTATTCGGCCTATATTTATGATAACCTCAAAGGAAAATTCTTCGAATAACAAAAAACATCGAAAATTCATCCCTTCTACCACAGTTTTATTGACAAGGTACTTCAATGCAGAATGATGAGTAAAAAGTTTTAAATGATGTCCAAGAAAATAATGCAAAAAATTATGAAGTGAATATACCATGGCAAGAGCCTCGCACTCAATTTTAGTATAATTTCATTCAGTAGTAGAAATATTTCAACTGGAAAAATCGATAGGATGGTCAATATTACCTTCTCTAGGTTGCACAAGAATGGTGCCAAGAGAAATACTAGATGCATCGATGGGTACATAAATTATTTATTCTAGTATGGATCAACTAGAATCAGTACACTCACCAAATTTTTTTTTCAAGGTGTCAAATGCAACATCACATTCCGACGGCCAAATAAAAGGTTCACTCTTCTTCAACAACTTCTCTAGGGGTGTAGTGATCATAACATAGTTGCAGATAAATATATGATAATATCCTATATGCCCCAAACTAGATCTTACCTAATGTATGCCCCAAACTATATCTTAACTAATTGATACTTGTAGGTGGTAGCATATTAAGAATTATTGCAACTTTGGTGGGACCCACTAATACACCATTCGTACATACAATGTGTCCCAACAAAGTTCCAAAATGCACGGAAAAAATACACTTCTTAAAATTTAAGGAGATCCTTTATCTCCCTTTCTCTTCATTTTGGCAGTGGAGGGGTTGGGAAATTTTTTAGAAAGCACTTGTTCCAAGGTAGATTTTAAAGGTCTACAAAGTTATAGTAATCATCTTCTAGTGACTCATCAACCATTTTCAAAAAATGTGTGTTTATTTGGGCAACCAAACCTCAGAGAAGCTAGAGCCATCCATTCTTTGTTATCGATTTCAAAGAAATTTTATGAAGGCTTTTGGTATGGTTATAAATAATGATAAAAAAATATCTTATTTTTTAATTACAAGGAGTCAATCCAGCATCACCTGGAAAGGGTAATGGGTTTCTAGGTAGCCAGTCTTTCCTTGAAGTATCTGGGGTGACACTGGTCTCGAATCAAAGAGGAATTCTTGTTGGTAACATTTATTAAATAAAATTTCCAATAAAGTGAAAAAATTGGAATTTATAGCTCTCAATTTGGTGGGAAAAGTAGTTATAACCAAATCAATGTTCCATACCTTCTCGGTCTATCAGATGGTTATCATGCCATTTATGAAAGAAAATACTAAGGAACTCATCTACAAATGGAGTTATTTTCTCTAAAGAGGGGCTAATAAGGCTAGGAAATAGTCATTGGTGGAATGGAAGAAACTCCACTTTCCTAGGATGGCAGGGGGATTAGGTTTGAGAGACCCAAAGATCCTCAGTGTAGCACTAGGAGCTAAATTGTGGTGGATATGGGTTCTTGGTGAAAACGAGTTGTGGAAAAAAATGTAGCCTGAAATATGTGCCCCTGAAATATCAAGGATAATGCCTCCATGATTTATCTATCATTATAGGGCCAACCATATGGATGTGAGTGCAGGATAATAGAAACATAGTGAAATAGCACGCTTTTTGGGAGATTAGGCGAGGACACTTTTCTCTATTTTGGGAGGATTTATGGAAATAACTCCCAAATTGAAGGATGGGGAAGAGATTAGTGAGCTAAAAAATTTCACCAAAGGGCTCAGAGGTAAAATAGTTGTGTATTACTGGAGAGGAGCTCAAGGTATGACTATGTAGATATCTTAGAAATCCAAGGAGGAATCGACAAATAGTCATCAAAATCTGCCTTAGTAGATCTTAAAAGAGGAATTGCTAAAAATGAAAATTCATAATGCCCAAGACTTGGATAAGTTAAGGTGTGGGTTGCAGCCCATTGGTATGTTAAGCCTAAAGGAATCATATTCGCTTCTAGAAAGTCAGAAAAAATTAGAGAAATATCTAATTTTTCTTAAGATCTGGCCGAGAAATCTTTGACCCAAAGTTTCACTTTTTCGCTAGTTGGTGGAAAAGGAGGAAAATATTAAATTTGAACCACATTAGGAGGAAATAGTTCTAGGGACCATCCTTTTGTTTCTTATGTCAATCTTAGGAATATAATATGGAGCAATTTTTAAACTCCTACTCATTCATAGAGGATATGTGGCCCTTTGTCCCATCTCTCTTTGGGGAAGCTAGTTTAAATATAGAGGATATGGTGGCATCCATTAGACACTAGAATCAGAAATGGTTCTTGAATCCCATAGTCAATAGATCCTAATATTTGATTATAGGTTTTGTGCTATGGAATTTATGGAAAGAAATAAATGTTAGGATTTTTAGGAATATGAGAATGAAACCATAGGACATAAGAAATGTGATTAATTGAAACATTATAGAATTGATCTTAGCAAGTAGTTGGTTAGTAGAGGACTGGAAAATGGAAAATATTGAAGATGATATTTTGATGAATATAGACCTAGATTATGGGATTTTCTTCCCTCACAAATAAGCACCTTGATAGATGATTACATAATCACATGGTTGATTCACTCCTCCCTCGTCCAATTTTATCAAGTTGAACTTCG
>CM076571.1:16034749-16196415 GCA_034641835.2 Pinus albicaulis
GAGTCTATACCGAGTCCCTTTGTACCCCACTGTAGCCCTCCATCTGTCAGTACTTGGTCTCTCTCTTGTGTCGCACATTATGACCTTCAGTTCCACTGTACCCCACCCCTGATGATGTTGTGTCCGTCGCTGCCGTGTCATTTATGCCCTTTATGCTCTAGCAAGGGAAGTTGTCCATTAGCTACTCAGTCCTTTCCACTTCACTATCATCATTAGTGTCAGTCTGTCCGTCGCTCTATTCTTTTCTCTCGTGCCTTAGTTGAGGGTCTCTCATTGCCTCAACTATGGCAGACCTCCTTCTGTCGACATCAGCTCTTTCATTCCAGAAGCCAGGTCTAGAGGGCGGTGTACCTTGGTTCCAGCTTCCACTCTTGTTCGGTGCCTTGGATCAGGCAAAGGGATACCTCCTTTCCCTTTGGCTTGATTGTTTCTCCAGCTCTTTTCAGCATGATCGAGATTCGTATACTTGATGGTCCAGTGATCCAGCAGCAGCTCTTGATGATTCCCGGGTGTGTGTGAGATTTTTCAACCCTCATGGGGGGGTGGCCCTGCAGGTAGCCCCCCACATGCTCGGATGTCCTCTTCTTTGCAGCCTTCGATGCAGCTCCAGATATTTGATGATGTTGGCCATAGCCACTTGCAGCGCCTCTTTGACTTGCATGTATCAGTCAGATTTTGTGAGCCCTTCCCCATTTACAGGGGGCATTTGGGTTGTATTCGTATCTCATGTACTCAGATATTATTGTACAAGTCCTGGCTGTTATCCCAGGCACAGCATGTATGTGGTATTACTCATTGTATTTTTTATCTGGCTCATGATTATGCCAGCTGTACTTTATGGTTCGGTCCCTTGTTTACTGGACACACTATTCTTTTGTACTTTGTCTCGGCGGGCATAGGTATGCCTCCCCCGCCGCCTTCAGCACAGGTACCCTCTCATAAAAGAGACTTGTTGCACCTGCGAGTCTCGTCTCCTCAGGGTCTAGTCCTTCAGCACACTATCTACCTCACATTTCTCTCTCTGACACCCCTTTTGTTGTCTAGTGATTGTGTTCTTACAACGTACTTCGGTCATACGATTTGCTCCCGACACTCGCACGCTGGGGGGCAATCTGTTACACCATTTTTTGGTCATCTAACCTATTATCATTAGATGGACCCAAGTACACCATGTAAGACCAGTTTTACCCTAAGTAAAACTGCTTTCACTATGTTAAAACAGGAAACCCCCAAAGGAAATATTAAACAAACCTATATTTGTTTGATTTTCCTCATGGAATAATTAATTAAACCATAATTTAATTATTATTCCCAGTCATGTTTAACCCAAAAACAAAGAAATTAATTAGATAAACCTTTATTTATCTTATTTTTTTCTAGGAATAATTATTTAAATCTTATTTAGATAATATTCCTTGTTAAATATGACCAAATCACCCACAAATAATTAAATAAATCATTATTTATTTAATTATCTTTCAACTACTTCCTTAAATAATTAAATAAATCATTATTTATTTGATTATCTTCTAACTGCTTCCTTAAAAAGATAAATAAATCATTTATTTATTTATTTTTGACAAATTAAGGGATTTGACTCAAGTCAAATACCTTTTCCCTCCAACAAATATAATAAAATATTCCATAAAAAGTGGATCTAGATCTGGTTAACCCATGCACCAAGATCTAGAATGACCCAATATTTTGTTATAAATAGGATGGTTTTTCCTACCATTCTTCACCTTTTGTTACCTATTAGATCACTCTGGATCTATACACTTGGTCCCATTTTTCCATCATTTGCTGTGTGAGCTCCCATTGAGCTCTATTCTTTGCATTGGGTTTTCTACACCAACAAGAGAGAGAAATCTTAGATCTGAAGTGCTGAGGACTTCCAAGAACCCATCCCACCGAGGAGAATTGGATACGCCTTCTTGTTTTCCTCCCAGGTGCCCAATTAATATAAAAAATTCTTTCAAAAATTGTTCTTGTCTTGTCTATTGGTATATGGAGCAAACCCTTGTTTTTACTGCTTAATGTCTTTCCATGCATAGATCTGGTGTTTTGCAACTCTTTTCTTGTTTAACTAACCGCAGATCTGAAGATATTGGCAGCCACTTTTGTTGTTAGGGCTATTAGTTATGCGTAGCTAAAGTGGTCCTTTTTCGTACACTTCGACAAAGGATTCATACTAACATGGTTGTTTGGGGTGGACGTAGCCCAAACTAGGTGAACCACGTATATCTGTGTCTCTCTGGTTTTATGTGTTTTGTGTGTTTGTGTTTCCCGCATATTTTATGTGTTTCATTGCTCTGTAATATTTAATTTTCTAACAATAATTACACATAGATCCAAGTATATGGCTGTGAATTGGCACCTTATTAGTTGTCCAAATATGTTCTAATGATAATGTTCTCTTTGGAATATGTTAGACAGATGATTAACATGGATGAATTTCACTTTAACATGGATGAATTGCACTTTGTTTCAGGTAAGAGAAAATAACAGTTCAAGATCAATCCTAAAATAGGCTCTTTCATATGTAATACCAGATCAGTAGGGATTGAATCAGATTCCATCCTTAAAAGCATGAACTTCCAGCCAAGATTCACTTAGTCCTATGATCCTTTCGACATCATTTCAAACTTAAGGGTCGAGTTAAAAACAACTCCCTACAATCATACACCTAGGCCTGGGTGTGAGAAATTTATGAACCAGGATCAATGGGTAGAGAATATATTGCAAGAGGAAGAGGAGCGAATTCTTTTTACATCCACTCTGTGGACTCCTATCTCCCAATACAAGCAAAAAAAAGGCCTATAGAAGAAACATCAACTTCTGCAAACATTTCTGAAGAATTCATAATTCAACAGAAGAAGCAGAAGACTGATTTCAATATTACCTCATAATAGAGCCAAAAAGAGCCAGAGATCATTGACCTGGGATATGCAAAAGTATCTACAACAACAGAAGGGAGTCTTCCTAATACTCCATCATCTTCTTCAGCTTAACAAGATGAGGCCATGGAGATCATTCAATCATTTTGAACTAGTGAAAAAGGAGATAATAACATCTTCTCTAAATTCTTAGAGATCAAACAGAAGAATGAATCCCTGAAGGCCAATGTTTATAGTCATTTATGGAAGCAAACCTCTACATCATAGCACAGGTTGCTGACAGCTTTTGATAGTGAAAAGGGAAGGATGTAGATGGATTTTCTACAAGCTTAAGTCCCTTTTCCCAAACCTCCATCTGATTATAAGAAAAACAATTTCTCATTTGATGCAAATCAGATTCATCCCATAGACCATATGGACATGCATAAACTATCTGGAGAGATGCTTTTCTCTACCATGACCAACACAACCATGCCATTGCCCAAGTTGAGAACAACCTTTTCAAATGTATAGTCACAGTTGAAGATTGAAAAACTTTTCTCTTTAGCTAAATACAATAAGCTAAATTATTTAGAAGATATTGTAATTAAGATTGGGTATGACCCCACATATTGTAAATATGTAGAAGATATTCTTAAGAATAAGAATGCATATATTGCAGCTCTTCGAAAGTAGCTAAAGTTTCCTTCTATAGAAGATCCTCAGACAAAGGAGATAGAGGAAATTAAATAGAATAGAGAGGAGATGCTCAAACTCATCATTGAGAATAACATTTAGATCAAGAAGATGGAGGAAAAGAGTGAAGGTTTTCTTAAGGAGAAACAACAATAAAATCAAATTTCCATGATTCCAGTTTCAGTAGTTCCTATTGAAGTTGCAGGTACAGATTGAGATATTCATAAAAAATTGCAGAATCTAAATCAACAGAAGGTGATCCAATCAAGCTTATGTAGGATTTGAATTTACAGAAGCAGGAGAATGAAAAGCTTCTGAAGAAATTTAGAAACTTAGAAGCTCAAAAGATAAGGAATGACACCCTGTACATGGAAGAGATTTAGAAATCTCACAGACTAGCACAGAAGGTTCAAAAGTTAGAAAGTGAGCTTTTAATGGTAGACACCTTGGCCCAAGAGAAGGAGAGCATCTGGACTAAAATAAGCCAAGTAGTGACAAAAGTATGGCCATCCATACAGATCATTTTTAATAGGAGGAACTAATCAACAAATGCAAAGCAATCATTGAACAAGAAAAGGTAGCAGTTAAGCAGAAACTAGAAGAAGCCTCAAACATGATTAAAGTGTTGAATTCAAAGAGCAGGACAAAATTGGAACAGATTAACATTACAATCTGAACATAGACCATACTGGAGATCAAGAAAGTTTTGTAGAAAAAGAATATATTAAATCACCTGGAAACTAAACGTCAAACTTTGGACATTTTTGTCCAAATAATTCATACCAAGTACAAATTTATAAATCAGAGGGGACTTCCTGGATTAGTAGCTCCCAATGAAAAATTAATTAGATTGGAGGAATACTGCAAGAATCTATACACAATTTCCATTGACAAAGCTAAGTTTGCAGGGATTAAAGTTCACATGACAGGAAAAGATTTTCTGGAAGCTTTAGATTTTGGTTTAATAATTAAGCATGAAATAAAACATCTCTTCATCAACAAGCCTAATTTACTGAAGTAGATGAAGTTTTCAAAAGATTAGTAAAAATTGAGATACTAAGTCAGGAAAGATGGAATCAATTGTGTAAACTATCGAGTAACTTTTGTCTCCAACAACATGCCAGCACAACAACACTTTGTGGGGCCACATCATCAACTGCTTCCTCAAAGACAGTGACATATCACTCATCATTTTTAGTATTCCTATTATTTGATGCTATTTTTGTAATGAGTTTAGATACTTCTAAGTGATAGAAATTAGTATAAATAACTCTCCATTCGATTTATTAATGGTTGCACCCTTGGATGAGAATTTGTAAGAAGAATTGTATTAGCTTTTGATCATTTATGATTAATAAAAGGATTCTGGATTTGTTTCAATCAGTTTTTATCCTTGTAAGTTTTTCTAGTATTCATTTCACTCTTTTTTCTGCATATATTTGATTTTTATGAAGATAAGTAGGTAAGAGAAAATTGTGTTTCATTCTATCTTAAATCCTCTGAAGTTATAATCCATTTTAGAGATTGACTTACTAAATTATTTTTTTGTATAAGTCCCTCTGTAGAAATTTGCTGAATAATGATTAATTTTTCACCGAGACTATCCTGGTCACATACTATTTGAACTTCATACGCAACACATAATCTCTTCCACTCAATCAACTCAGATCATCAAACATGCGGAAATAAAATCAAGCGATAACACATCAAATCATCATACACATTAACACAGTATGTATGGGGAAATATTATAGCTGAAAACCCCGCAGCTATTGTGTATATTATAATGGAGAAATCAAGTAACAAACTCAATACAATACTCCTCACAAGTACTCAGTACTTTCTCATACAGTTACCCACAATCTAGCTCAGTTTTGAACAGGTTACTAGTTCAAAACTCACCGCCAATTGCCTTGCCTCTATTGCGTGTTTCAATGCTATGGGATGGCCTCTTTATATAGATAAACCACCAGGCCACGAACTGCGTAATCATCATGGGCTTACTCCTCCTATCTCGTGTGTTGCAAATAGCAACGAGTATAGTCACAACCGATAGTTAGCTCCACCCTTTCATCTATCTCTTTCACTCGGTCTTCACCGAACCGATCATGCACTCGTAGTGAACCGATGTGTTCTTGAGTTGAATAATGAGTTACTAATTAATGAATTAAATAATATTTAATTCACTCCACTCATAACTAATGGATTAGCTAGTTAAACTAATCTCAACTAGTTCAACTAAAAATAAACAGTAACACAACTCCACTATCTCGTCTCATTAACTCCTCCAAACTTCGCCACCGAAGTCCTAACCGAAGTCAACCATGCATGATGCCATAAAACCCTTGGGAACCACGTGATTCCTCTGTCGGATGCATGAGCCACTTCGTAGCTCGAACCGAAGTGCTCCAAGAGAATAAATCGTTGTTTATAGTCTAAATATTATTAAGGGTAAATAATATTTGACTTACTCGTTTTAAGGAGAGGCGAGTCTAAAAAATAGACTTCGACCTCTTTGACCTCAAAAATAGAGTCTCATCTATTTTTACCAACATGACACATACTTCAAGAATCTCAAACTCGGAATCCCCGAACCATGCTCCATATGTCTAAAAATAGACATAGTCTAAAAATAGATTTTGCGCCGGAATTTGCTCGCGGGCCCACTTAGTGAAGGCGACTTCATTTCACTAAGCTCCATCATCTTGCTGCATTCTCAACACTCCCTCTCGACAAGATATGGATTATCCGCAACCCCTATCCCCTGCCTCTGTGGAATTCGAACTTGCTCCTGGTGAGCGCCTTCGTCGGGATGTCGCATCCCGATCCTCCGTGGGAACATATGAACGCATCATGATTCTTTTCGTCGAACACAATCTCCGATATGATGATACTTGATGTCGATGTGTTTGGACCTATCATGAAATAATGGATTAGCCAAGAGTTTAATGCAACTCCCGGTTATCACGATGAGATCACTCTGTAGGCTCCAAATGCAACTCGAACAATCTCGCGAGGATCTTCCTCATCCAAATAGCCTCGCATGCGGCCAAGCTAGCTGCCATGTACTCGGCCTCCGCTGAAATGAGTGCCACGGATCTTCGCTTCTCGCTGTACCAGAAACCGCTCGTCGACCCAATGCTGAAAACTCCTCCAGCATGTGCTCTTCCGGTCCGTTGGACTCCCCGCCCAATCCGCATCGGTGAAGCCGTAAAGCTTCGCTCCATCCTCCCGTCCGTACCATAGACCATATCCCGATGTGCCTCTAATATAGCGCAATACATGCTTTCCCACCTTCCAAAAGAGCTTGGTAGGCTTAGCCATAGCTTGCAAAAAGCCGGTTAACCGCATAGCATATATCGGGTCGTGTATTGACCCAGATACATAAGTGACCCTACCAATCTGTCGATGAGACAGTGGCATCCACTACCTCCGCTGAAGTAGCATCCTCCTTCCTCCAATCACCGGGGAAGAGGAGTGTCACTGAGCTTGAAGCCTTGCATGTTGAACCTCTCCGAATCTTCCCGGGCATACTTGCCCCCGAGAAACAACAGATCCTCCGCCGCGACGCCAAATCTCCAATCCCGAGAAATAATGAAGGATGCCCAAGTCCTTCATCTCAAACTCTCGTGCAAGATCCTCCTTGCATGAAAGTATCAACTCGCTCATCGCCAGTCAAAATCAGATCATCTACATATAGTACGATGATCAACGACTTCCCCTCCACCACAATCTGCACAGGGTTTGGATCCGCCTCACTCTTGGAGAATCCAAGCCCTGTGAAGTAGCTCGTCTATACGAGTGTACCAAGCACGAGGTGCTTGCTTCAGCCCGTACGAGTGCTCTCTTGAGTCGGCACACATGCGACTCACTCGCTGAAGATCTCGAAACCTTCAAGCTGCTCTATGTACACCTCCTCCTCAATGACTCCATTGAGGAACGCGATGTTCACATCCATCCGATGAATGTGCCACCCCATCCGTGTCGAGAGAGCAAGGATCGTCCGTATGGAAGAGTACCTTGCGACGAGTGCAAAGGTCTCCTCATAGTCAATCCCCTCGATCCGTGAAAAGCCACGGGTGACAAATCTCGCCTTGTACTTCTCCACACTCCCGTTAGCCGCCCGCTTCACTTTGTAGATCCATCGCGAACCCACCACCGATTTCCCCCACCGGTCTTGGGACAATCTCCCATGCACCGTTCCCTCGACGATCGAATCATATTCTTCGATCATGGCATCAACCCATGCGGGTTCCTCCACAGCCTTCCTCAAAAGAGGATGGCTCTGTCACAACACATTGACTCACAAGAGCCATGTATCCGAGTGTACCGATCCGGTGATCGCCTCTCGTCTACGCCGTGGCCGTAGGTGGTCCTACAACCTTCTTCGCATCCCGAGCCGCCCGCTCGCGCTTACGTAGTGCGCATGCGCCCTTTGATGGTTGGCGCCGCTCGGGTGGTTTCTTCCACCTCCCTCGAACCTCCTCTTGTGGCTGATCCACATCCGGAAGTTCCTCCTTAGGGAACTAACGGCTCCTCATCTCGCATGCAAGTGTAGCTCCCTCTCAAGCGAGCACTCGCATGGCTTTCTCCTCCCGAAATTTTATATCCCGTCGCACAACGAGTCTTGCGATCGTCGGACAAATATACCCGGTAGTTGTGAGGTGTATCGGTGTACCCCACAAATATTCCAACCTCGAGAGTTGGATCCGGCGTCCTTCTCGCATCCTTCGTCACATGCATGTAGACAGGGAGAACCAAAAATCCGCAAATGGGAAATATCAGGCCTCTTGCCAAAATAAGCCTCCTCCGTGTACTCATGCCAAGAACCTTGTGAGGACAACGGTTCCGCACATACACTCGCCGTATTGCATGCCTCAGCCCACAAGTGAAGGGGGTAGGCCCCGATCATGCAACATCGCCCGTGCAAGCACCCACGATCGTTACGTTCTTCCGCTCGGCCCACCCCGTTCTGCCGTGGGTTATGGGGTGCGATGAGCTCTCTCTGAATCCCTTCACGCGTCATGAACTCCTTGAATTCAGCCGAGATGAATTCACCACCGTTATCACTCCTTAGAGCAATCACCTTCTTCCCTCGACTCCTTCTCGACCGGTGCTTTAAACTCACGTAACTTCGCGAATGTATCGCTCTTCTTCTCGCATGAAGAAGATCCAGACACTTTCGAGAGAAATCATCAACAAAGATCACATAATACCCGTGCTTTGCTATCGAAGCAACCGAGAAAGGACCACACACGTCCGTGTGAACTCTCTCAAGGATCATCGTGGCGCAACTATCCTTCTCGTGAAAGGTGGCTTTCACATACTTCCCTAAAGTACACCCCTTGCATCGATCCGATCGCGCAAGAGTGCCCTTACGAAGCCCCAAGTAGAAATATGCTCGCAGAATCTTCAAAGCTCCATGGTGAAGGTGGCCCAATCTCCCGTGCCACGCTTCGCCCTCATCATCCCGACTCACCACTTCTCCCGCCTTGCATGCCATAGCCGCACGACCCATCTACCCCGCAACCGATAAAGGTTCTTGTTTCGAACCCCTATCTTCCGGGTCTCTCTAGTAGTCTTACTCGTGCGAGAAGGCTTTTCCTTCGCCGAAGACCACATCATACCCCTTATCTTCCAACATCGCCACGTAAATCAGTGTTCTTCTTCAATCCGAGTACATGCATGACATCCTTCAAGTACAAAGGGTTTACCGGACTCCTCTAAAAGGATATGGTACCGATACCGTCACACTCTGTATCTACAATCATCGCCCATCTCGATGTGCACACCCAAATCTTTGTCCTCCGGATTCGAGAACAAATCCCGATCTCCCGTCATATGAAATGACGCACCGCTGTCCCAGGGAACCACACCGATCCCAACACACTTGAAACCAAGCATGCAATCGGTGAAAATTCAAGCTTGAACCGTGAAGCCAAAGCTTCTCCATCCGCAGATCTTCCCGCTTGCTTGTTCTTCTTCTTCTTTGGAAAATTGGTAGCATAATGTCCGTGATCCCTGGCAAAGTGAAAACACTTCACTTTCGCCATATCTTGCTTCTTGCCCTTTGCACCGGAATGAGAAGGTTTCTTACCTTTCCCCTTCTTTGCTTTGGCAACCAAAGCACGGTTTTCTTCATCGACTCCCTTTGATGAAGATCCATCTCGAGTAGTCCTCCTTATCTCCTCCCCGCATGAGATCCGCCCAAAGGCGCTCCCATCCCGAGCAGACTTCTCCCAACCATTGACACTATCTTGATATGAGTGCCAAGCCTTCGTAAGACCAAGGAGAGCTATGTCGACCATGTCCTCGTCTTCGACAGTCACCCCCACACTTCCCAACTCATCTCTCGCACCGAGTGAACTTCGTGAGGTATTTGGCGACATCGTCGCCTTTCTCCATCTTGATGTTCCCGAGCTTATCTTTGAGCGCCGGCCTTCCTTTGGTCACTCTTACTCGAGAATAGATCCGTCAAAGCTTTCCACATTAAATATGGAGAAGCATTTCCATGCAGTGCTGGATACAATATGATCCTTGACGCCCTCCAACAGGGATCCTTCGACACTTCGCCATCTTCTTTTGCCATGCATCGACTTCGAGCAGGGATCGATGGGCTTTTGGACATCCGTATCTATGAACTCCTTCAGACCATTATCTTCTAATACTACCTCCATGCGATCCTTCCATGCAACATAATTCGAATCGCCTTCAAGAGCATATTCGAAGTCGCAAACCGTTGAAAGAACATTTTCAACACCGACACCAAGAAAACAAAACTGCTGCAAAATTTTGAATTCCACCTCAAAGCTCAACCGCTCTAGATCTGTGAGAACAAATTATTTCTAGCACGGAGATTGACTGCAAGGGGCATTTACCAGACCTTTCACTTTCCGAAGAAAGATGAATCCGGAGGCTACCTGGCCCGCATGCAGACTCTGTCTACCGAAATAAGTTTGTAATCACCGTGATGATCAATCTCTGCTTCAATAGCTCCGATACCATGTAGAAATTTGCTGAATAATGATTAATTATCCACCGAGACTATCCTGATCACATACAATTCGAATTTATATGCAACACATAATCTCTTCCACTCGATCATCAAACATGCGGAAATAAAACAAGCGATAACACATCAAATCATCATACACATTAACACAGTATGTATGGGGAAAGCTTATAGCTGAAAACCCCGCAGCTATTGTGTATATTATAATGGAGAAATCAAGTAACAAAATCAGTACAATACTCCTCACAAGTACTCAGTACTTTCTCATAAAGTTACCCACAATCTAGCTCAGTTTTGAACAGGTTACTGGTTCAAAACTCACCGCCAATTGCCTTGCCTCTATTGCATGTTGCAATGCTATGGGTTGGCCTCTTTATATAGATAAACCACCAGCCTGAACTGCGCAATCCTCATGGGCTTACTCCTCCTATCTGTGTGTTGCAAATAGCAACAGTATAGTCACAACTGATAGCTAGCTCCACCCTTTCATCTATCTCTTTCACTGGTCTTCACTGAATTGATCATGCACTGTAGTGAAATGATGTGTTCTTGAGTTGAATAATGAGTTACTAATTAATGAATTAAATAATATTTAATTCACTCCACTCATAACTAATTGATTAGCTAGTTAAACTAATCTCAACTAGTTCAACTAAAAATAAACAGAACACAACTCCACTAGCTGTCTCATTAACTCCTCCAAACTTCTGCCACTGAAGTCCAACTGAAGTCAACCATGCATGATGCCATCAAACCCTTGGGAACCACGTGATTCCTCTGTCAGATGCATGAGCCACTTCTGTAGCTCGAACTGAAGTGCTCCAAGAGAGTAAATTGCTGTTTATAGTCTAAATATTATTAAGGGTAAATAATATTTGACTTCCCTGTTTTAAGGAGAGGCAGTCTAAAAATAGACTTCGACCTCTTTGACCTCAAAAATAGAGTCTCATCTATTTTTACCAACATGACCAATGCTCCAAGAATCTCAAACTGGAATCCCCGAACCATGCTCCATATGTCTAAAAATAGACATAGTCTAAAAATATATTTTGCGCCAGAATTTGCCTGCGGGCCCACTTAGTGAAGGCGACTTCATTTCACTAAGCTCCATCATCTTGCTGCATTGTCAACACCCTCTACATCAATTAATTTTTAGTAATCTTCATAATGTTAAATATATTTTGTTAAGTTGTAAACATTTTTTGACAGCCTTTCATACTTTTGATAATTAAACATTCAATTTGGATATTTAACTCATGATAACCTTGATATATGCAAAATTAAATCATTGTTTTTAAGTAAAAAAAACAACCCTTTTTTTAATAATTAATACTATCAAAAGTTTATAAAATCTGTTTGTATTTGCTTAATACATTGGTCATCCAAAAACCCCTTTTCAAACAAACAAAATATTTTAGATTCTCTAGCATAATTAATTTACCTAGAATTATCTCAGAGGACAACACCTTCTGCACCATGATTACTCAACTCCTATTTCCAGAATCCTGATGAGCTTGACCTAAACTTGTAGTTGGCACATAGTTAATGGTGCTTTTTTCTTTGCAATCTGGTAGGCTTTGTAGTATGACTGCATTCACTTAAACCTTCTTTTTCTGGGCTCTGACAATATTCTCATTATTATCTTTATATCTCTTTGTTTCAAACCTTAAAATTCTAAGAGTATCCATCTAGTCAAGAGAACCTTTCTTTCTTATTTTCTCCACCGACTCCTCTTCATTTCCATGTTGGAATCAATCAATGATATATTGTGTCATTCTAATACTCATTCCTTTTACTCTTGTTTTTCCCTTTAATGTATTCTTATGTGTTTTCATACACATATCACTATAAGCTAATAAAAAATATCAATAATCATATTTACCATCACCTTGGATCAACTACAATAAGCCTATTGATATGCGGTTATTTGAAACACCAATTCTCAAGTTGGCATGCCTGTTAGAATATAGTAAGCTTATCAAAATCAATACTTGCATACAACTCAGAGTCCACAATAAAAATATACAAGAAACACACATCAACAATCACTATCATTATTGCACTCAATGAAAAGGTTCTGATAATCATCCTTCTAGGCCCCCTCATCCCAAATGCAAATCATTCTACTCTAATATTTCCATGTAATAGACTCTAACACATTATTATACTACATTATAGTTCCAATATGTCTCCAGAGATCCGGTATTAAAACTTTTTCTATAATAATATCATGTTATGTTCCCTCCCACCCCACACGACTATATTAGGATGAATGGAAGGTGTTACTTTTTTCTAACCCAACCTCCATTGTCTCGCTATGGAAATGGGGTTACAAAATTCCTGCTCCAAAATTAGCGGAAACAAATTTAGACAATGTTATCACATTCAACTCATTAAGATATTTTTGGAAATATAAATTTTATCCCAATCCTGTCTTTGAATCAAAAGATATTCCCTCACCATTTAAATTGTGCCACATTGGCAAGTACCTACCACATGGCACCTGCATGGCACCACCATCTCACTTAGGTGGTTCCATGTCACCACTGAAATACAATGTGGCCATGTCTAGGTTTGTTAGTGTCAGTTAGTTATTCCTGTCACCAATGATCAAATGATCTCTTTCAAAAAAAATTTTAGGGTGTCGAGTCAAATTTTTATGGTTTCAGTAGGTCTTAAAATAAAAATTTGGTCACTCGCTAGTGTGTCTAGGACTATTATTGCTCCTTCCAAAAAAACATCACCTGTTGGTCATTACCATCTATTAGTTGGATGAGTCATCATTTCAAGGTCTCGATATTCATTTCAGTCATGCCATCATAGTCTTCATTCAACTTAGTTTCTTCATTAGGTCATTAGGTTTTAGGTCACCAAAATTAGTCATTTCACCAATAAATTTGGAAAATGAAGGAGTAGTAATAGGTTTTTTCCTCAATAAAGTTTGTTTCAAAGTGTAATTTATGTTTGATAAGATGTAATAAGTCTTAAAGGTTCCTAATTGGCACAAAAATTTCCAAAGCTACATATTGTTCAAAACACAAAGAGAAAAGCATGTGGTGGGCCAACCCACTACTATGAAGAAAATTGACTCTTACAAGCTATAAAAGACAATTTCATTCATTTTTCTCATTAATCCTATTGAAGAAGAGATCTAAATCACCTACCAAGGCAACCTCAACACTTCAAAATCCAAGAAGACCCTAAAAAAGTGATCACAAGCTACCACACTGCGTTTTGGAGGTGCCACAGTACGTTTTCGCTCCTACGCTGGGTTTTCTTTAGAAGATGATAAAATTAAGTTTCCAAGGCTTTGAAAAGGATCTCAAAGTGTTCTTCAGGGTTCTACAAGTAATTTTAATCCTTGGCAGCCTCCCTTTCAGGTTTTTTCATTGACTTCATGGTGTAACTCCTCCATAAAGCCCCACGCTGCGTTTTGTGGGAGAGCTTCTCTTTTCAAATTTGCAAGTCAAATTAACCTTCCCATAGTGATTTTGTCTTTCCTCACACTCAAAGACACTCCCTAAAGCCCTAAAGCCCCTCACTTTCACTCCCTAAATCCCCTACACCCAAAATTAAGCTCATACACCACACGACTATCCCTACGCTGCGTTTTTGGCAGTCTCCTAGATCTAGGACTGTGTTAAATTTCCCTAGGACTGATCCTACCATAATTTCCTCCATTTCCACTTCCTAAACCTTCCTAACACCCTTCCCTACTTCCCTAATTTTACCCATCCCCATTTCCCTCTCCTAACCCCTCCATCCTACTCCCTTTCTCCCTTCCCCTGTTTTTCACTATTAGGGTTTTCCCCTTGCAAAGTACATATGGACGGAAATAAGAGGCCTTACAACAAGGGAGGCCAAATGTCAAGATATGAACCCATAACCACTCATGAGATAATGTCTTCACCATTGTCAAAGTAGTGTTTTCAGAGTGTAGGGTGTCTTCCATTTTGTGAGCAATTTGAAAGAGTCAAATACCATGCTAAATTGACTAAATTGTTTTCCACTCATCTCAAGAAGGACAAGGTCATGATTGCAGGAGTTTCATTCACTTATAAACTGATGTAATAGCAGAGGCCACAAGGATACCCAATCATGGTGAGAAATGGTTCAAGAACCAAGACCTAGAGGTCCAAAACTACAAGCCTTGCCTCAAAAGACACTATCAAAACAACATCACGAAGGTTTTTCTTGTTGGGAAGCTTCTTGAGAGGTATACATCACTGATGAAGATCATAATGAAGTTTTTCACATGTGAGGAAAGATTTTCTATACTATAAAGGTACCATGTCATACTACTCATGCATTTCATAGGGGTAAAACCACTCAATCACTACAAGGAAAAGACCCTCTAGTGGAGGTTATAAATGAGGTTTTTAGTGTTATAAAATTGGCCAAAATTATCAAAAAAAAAATTGCTACGACATTATTTTATGGTTATGGAGGTTTTGGCGTATATTTTAACGAAAACTCAACACAACTAAAAAACTGGGTGGCCAGAGGTTATTATAGATGCTTTTTTCATTGGTGCGCTACTAAGGTTTCAATGCACCAGTGCGTGTCATCTAGACGGTGGCCCTAGGGTGGTTGAAGGTTCCTACACCGAGCTGTCAAGGTATAAAACCGCATCGGGCGCAGTGTTGGTGATACAACATACGGGGTTGTACCAATTAGTCTTGGGATTTGTACGGTGCCCATAGGTCGTCTCAACGCACTGGTACGTAGACTTATAGAAATGCACCGGTGCGCCATATTAGACAAACACACTGATATTTATAATTGGTATTGTTATTTGTGAGGTGTCCATATGTCGTACAAATGCACTAGTGCGTAGTCTCACATAAAAGCACCGGTACGCAGTATCACACAAACGCACTGAGATTTTTAATTGGTTTAGGTATTTGTGTGTTACCCATAGGTTGTAGAAACACATCGATGTATAGTAACTGACACGCATTGGTGTTCATTTTGTACTTTTTAGAAACTTCGACCTGTGACAGTGCAATTATTGTGATTTTTCTAAATTCATTATTCATCAAAAGTCAACACATCTTATAACAATATTTATATTAATTAAATTTTTATTAATGAATTTGAATGTGATGTTTGGATTAATTTTTTATATCATATCATAATTATTGTGATTTTTTAAAATTCATTATTCATCAAAAGTCGACACATATATATCTTATAACAATATTCATATAAATTAAATTTTTATTAGTGCATTTGAGAACGACAATGGAGAACATAATAGCGACAATGGAGAATGCAATAGAATAAATTAAAACACACACACACACACACACACACACACATATATATATGAATTAAACAACCTTTGTCATACAAAATGGGACAGTTATTGGTACCCATTTGTCTTTCAATTGGGACACTATGTCCATTACATTAAACAAAATGTCTGATTTCACAGACAAATATTTCAAAAAATACAACGCCTTGCTTTGATATCCAAACATAATGATCATCATTCTTTGCTTGAACTGTTGTCACTACTAGAGCTACTTCCATTACTTGGGTTATTTTCAGGAATTTTTTGTTCATGGTGTTGATTGTTTTCTTCTTATTTACCTTCCATCTACAAACATAAAAATAAACTGAAATGAGTGTATATACAATGGTGAGAATAATGAAAATTGCAATATTAAATAATATACATCAATTTAAATCGAAAAGAAAAATGACGTACCATAGCAACAATTGACTCATAAACTATACACATTCTTTCAAAACCATGTACCATGCCATCTTTCAAAATTTAATCTGTTGGTGCAGTTCCATACTTTGTTTCCTGCAAGTTTTATACCCGATAACAAATCATATATTTAATATAAAAGATTTTTTTGTTCTATTAATTATAGACGGAGCTAAGTAAAACAAGATCGATATATGCTTACAAATTCCACAATTAATTTCACATATGCCAACATTACTCACAACTCATATTTAACCCAATTTCAGTAAATTCGTTTAATGGTTCTTCTTTGTATGTTAGCACCTATTTGAAGACATTCAATGATCATTTCTGTAAAACAACTTAAAAATACAAAAATTAAATCTAGTTAAGTTGTTATAAGGAAGTAACAATTACTCACAAACTTAGATATCAACCCTTTTCTTCCTTGTCGTCTTGTTTTATGTGCTAAATGGGTTCCATTTTCTTTTCTTTTTTACAAGGAAATTCTTGAAAAGTAATATTTAATGCTAAATTGTTTATTTATTGTACCTAATAATCGAAAAATTCAATGATTACATATTACATTTGAAGCACGTTATTATTGAGATGGCTCCTCCTGCGATGCAATTTTGTCTATTTCTTTGACCATCTCCTTGTACAACTTTTTGGACATTCCTAATGGCATATTTCTGATATCAGCTTGTTCATATTTTGAGATTTTTATAATCTTCCTGAAAATGTAACATGACAATAAACTATTTAATTTTTATATTGATATATGACAAGTAAATATAACAAACGTGATATTTATAAATAATTCTAGACAAACATTTAAAGGAATATTACTTTTTCATTCCTTCTTTTTTGTTGTTGTACGTTTTTGCTATTAAAAGTCTAACATGTCTCATTGACCAATTCTCTGGAAACTCTTCCTGTAGTTTAGATAAAATTTGGTTCTTGAAATCATTGGATTGGTTTTTGTATTTTAAGTGGAAAGAACATCTATACATTCATTCCACTAGATCCCTCAAACTTTTGTAAAAGTTTTTCCCCCTTTCGTTAACCTCCAGCACCACTCCAGATGAGTTAAGGAGCAATTCATTTTCATTTGCATGTTCTATTTTTTTCTTTTCTTAGAACAACATTCCTTTTCTGACTTGTTGGTCCCTATAGAAAATTAAACAGATGTGAATTAATAGATTGTTTGACACATGTTATCTAATAAATTTAAGTATACTATTAATGAAAATTAAAAAAAGAAATTCATATTGGATCAATAGTATTTTTTTCATTCACCTCATACATCCTTTTGCAATTTTTCCATCAAGCTTTTAATCTCTTTTGGTCCTAGATTAGAAATAATCTTATCGAGATTCGTCATTTTGTGGCTCTGCATGATACACAATAAACAATACATATTAGTTAAACTTACATATAGTTAAAAAATAATATTTTTTGTAAAGAATTTACAAAGAACTTGCCTTTTCTTCTTTTCTTGATGTGTTATTAGTATTTTTGTTACTTGATCTCTTGTCAATCATTTCTTTATCAATCTGAAACCTATACCATATCATTCATTAATATATTTATAAATAAATTGTCAAATTTTTAGGTAAAAAATATATCTCAAGAAATCGGTACGCCTTTCATGATGTACACACCGACGTCGGTGTGTGGGGGTATTATAAATGCACCACACAAACAGTATAATAAATCGTACGGTGCGTGGGGGTATTATAAACGCACTGCACAAACAATATAATAGACCATACGGTGCTATCCTCGTAACATAGAGCACTGGTGCCCTATTTTAGATATGGCGCATTGATTTAAAAAAACTGTTTTTAAATTTTTTATTACACAGTACTTGCGTGGTGCATTGTATAATACAACACACCAGTGCACTTGGTTATGCAAGGCACATTGATAAAAAAAATCCATTTTTTTCAAAAATTCACGCAAGGGGCGACATGGATTGGGATATGACTATGCAAGTCGTCCCATGGGTCGGATGTCAATCTAAAATGAAAAGCCTTAATTCTAAAATCACAGAAATAGGGAGAAGAAAGGGCAGAAACAAAAAAAATGAAGGGTTTAGGGTAAAAATGGATAAAACTATAGAAAAAAGTAAAAAAAATAATAATCAAATTTAATCACGAGATCGTTTGAAATTCTATGCTACAGGGTTTGAATCATGAGAGGTTTGGATTCTGATTGTCTGAATACTTCTGTTCGAACTTATTTCGCTGCTCCACAGTGCTCTCGTGCTCTCTTTCTCTAGGTATGTCTCCTGCAAATCTCTGGCTGAAATTTTAGCAAAAATAGTGAAATAATGAAAAGTTTTTAGTATTTAAAGAATTGTTTTATGATATTAGATTTTCGAAAATTTTCCGCCAATTTTTCACTTTGCCGTTTTTTTTTCACTTAAATAAAATAGAGTTCTGCTTTTTTTTATTTTCCTTTATTTGTCACTGGTGCATCACTTAATAGCACGACACTGGTGCGTCCATTGGTAACACGGAATTGGTGCGTAGTAACTAAAATGCACAGGTGCTTAGTAACTAGAACGCACCGGTGTGGTTATCTGTGCATTAGCACCGATTTACGGTTGAGGCAACGAAATTAATTTTACGTGTGTACACCAAAATTAGACTTGTTGGAAATGTACAATTTGCTGTGAAAATATTTGGGCCATGTATTTTTCAAAACTACACCTCTTCTTCTTTCAGAAAAAGAAACTTGAGCCTTTCCATAACCTGCAACAAGAAAAGGTGCCCCATGATCTGCTTGCTGACCCATGATCTTCTTGCTCATTCGTTAGTTCCTCCTCCATCTTGGCATCCAATTTCCTCTTTTATTCTTTGTGCTTTCTATCTTGAACTTAATTTTTTTTATACAATCTCTGTTTTACAGGAAACTGAACTTGAATGTTCTGGGAGCAATGACAACGAGTCCTTCATTCTGCATTTGTTAGCAGAAGAAGACCGATTTTCGACTAGACGATGTAGTTATTATAGGTGGAGGCAATGGTTTCCCATAGAAAATGAGTATAGGGTTGAGGAGAGGAAAGACATTGCAAAATGGGCTATTACATTAGCTTTTCCAATGGGAAATTGATTTGCAGGTGAAAATATGATAGCTGCACGTATCTATGTTTTTCTTCCCATAGAAATGGTCACTGAATTTCCATTTATAATACAAGCAGAATTTTTACTGGTTTCATCTAGAGAGAGAATCATTTTCAATAACAAATGGAACCAGGGAATCCTTGAGTGTATCTCGTTCACATTTTGTTTGGCATTTCATTATTTGATAAGTGCTGATTCACTATACTTTCAAAAATTTAGATTTTTGGGTACCTTCCATGTGATATTCCTCGTTATCCATAGGACCACAGCTCAGACAAGTTAGATATGCCATTCAGGTTCAATTGAAAGCCAAAGATGTGATCTTATGTGACGTCATCTTTTCCGATAAAAGTTTATTTAAGCCAACCGAAGCTCGAACAATACTCTGACTAGCTGCTTTTAAACGCATTCTAGAGAATCTTTCCCTTCATGAGACCTACCAGTCCGATCAACAACATCAATTGATATTTATTTGATGTCCTTAAGGGAATGAGAATCCTTCCCTTCATGGTGCCTCTTGGTTTTATCGACTGCCTTGATTGATCTTTCTCTACTGTCCAATCTTTTCCTACCATCCTTGTAAGAATGAGAATCATTACCTTCATGTGATCTCTTAGTCCGTTCAAGAGACTCAATTGATCTCTCTCATGTGTGTCTAAGATTTTTCATAAACCTTTTCTCCTTTTGTACTCTGTCGAGCTCTGTAGCCATCTACATCCATGTAAGCGTCCTTTTCTTTATTTCTGATTGAATCACTCATTTTCTCTGCTATAAACTTCTCAGCCAAAAATTTAACTCTTGTATTTTCAAACCCTCATCTCCTCAGAAAAATTCTTGCCCACGATTCGAGCCCTCCACTGCTCTAATGCTGCACTTTACAGAATAAATTTTCCTTCTTAGAAAATATATTTCAATGAAAATATGCTTCATGTGAGGTTTTATTTAACCTTGTTCCGGTGCACGGGGTTTTATAGGCGCACCGACATGGTTCGTAAGATCGCGGTTTATGTTTCGGTGTGGTGTTTTATGATGCACCGATGCGGGTTAATGATTATAAGCAGACCGGATGAAAAACCAGGAATCTCGACTAGAAATAATGTACTGTATAAAGTTCTTTTTTTTGTATGTAAGATCATAGTAAAATAATGATAATTCTAAAGTACATGAATTTATTTGCATTATTTTCTAAATTTTTTTATGTTACAAAAATTCATATTATTCAAGATTTATTATTTTACAATTATTTACAAATTTACAAATTTAAAATTTTACAATTAGAATTACAATTGCAATTACAATTATTTACATACAATTACAATTAGAATTACAATTGCAATTACAATTTCAATTTTACAATTTCACATACAATTACGATTAGAATTACAATTACAATTTCAGAATTTTACATACAATTAGAATTACAATTACAATCATTTCACAGTAATACAATTAAAATTACAATTGTACAAATATTTTACATACAATTACAATTAAAATTACAATTACAATAATTTCACAATAAATTAAATATTACAATTACAATTACAATTTTACATTAAATATTTTAGATACAAGTACAGTTAAATTTACAATTACAAATACAAATACATTTTTACAATTTTACATACTATTACAATTTCAATTTCAATTACAATCACGACATAATATTTAATAAATATCATGGTCATTTAATATTACATTAATTAATAAACATCGCGATCATGATAACCATCGTACAAACATCATATTCGACTAAAAAACACATTCAAATTCGCTAACATCATCGTGATCATGATCATCTAACAAAACACAATTAGCATTGTATAACATCATCACAACACAAACATCAAATATACATCCGATGTGAAATAACTGATATCACATACACATCTATCTGCAAGTTGCACATTAAATGAACATATCTAACATGACCTAACAATATACACATCATGATGATCACCAACATGTAAATTAAGTACAACTGCAACATGAACATAAAATACATGGACTATATATATATATATATATATATATATATAGATATATATATATATATATATATATATATATATATATATATATATATATATATATATATATAGATAATGTTAAAAATATACAACTGTAATATAAATATCATGGATCAGCTAGTGGTACAACATCATAAGCAGTACTAGTCGAGGCATGCTCAGTCAATGGTGCAGCCTCGACGATCAATGGTCCAACCTGCTGATGATCATGAGCACTGCTGGATGCTGCAGGCTGCTAGCTGGACGTGGCTGATGGTCCAGTTTGATCTGCATGATGACTAGTGCTAGATGCTAGTGGAGGCTGCTCATCTGACGCGGCGCGAGGTGAACGATCATGAGATGATGAGTTGCTGCTCGGGGACTGTTGATCATGTGCTGCATCTCAACCATGTCTATAACGTGCAACGATCCTCCTCAGCCGTGTAACTAAGGTCGTAGCTCCTACGACATGCCGCATCAGGTTGTACATGTCACGCGGCATGCCTCTCCACATCTATAACAACCTACCATCGGCCTGTATGTCTCTCATATGAGCGGGCCTGATGCCCGCCTCAACAATCAATGTAGTGATTTGGTCACCCAACTCCATCCTGTACCTAGTATCAAGCCGATCGCGCCTAGAAAAAGGCGATACCAGTGCACCAGTAGGAGCAGGTCTCTCTGCACCAGCCTCCTGATGATCCTCGGCATCTAGCATGCCTTGATCGTCATCAGGATCCACACCTGGATCATGTGGTGGTGTCGGCATGTCCTCACCATCAAAAGACCCAATGTCTGCAAAATATATACAAGTACACAACAATAATTAGACAATTTCATTACACAATTTAATAAAAACAAGTTAAAGAACATGTTAGAATAAATTTAAATAAAACAGTAATATTACCTCTATCATCTGGCAGCTCATCATATGTGAAGAGGATGTTGGGAGACCCTCGCTAATCCAATCCAACATAAGGACAAGGGACCATAATGAAGGGATGCAGCTTGTCAAAACTGGCTAGCAACTCCAGTGCATCATGCGATATCCTCACTGGAAACACAGTCTCACCCATCTTGGGCATCATCTGCCCCCACATGTGCATCCATGCTTCAAACATTAGCCTACGAGGCCGCCGAAAAAAATTAGGCCTCATCTTTGGAAACCTCTCAAAAAATAAACAAAAAATCTCTGAAGCAAAGGGGAAGTTGACCCTCCATTGTGCATGAGCATGACATCTATCTCAGGCTATACAGAACTGCAGCAAAAAAAGGCAGACCACCTGACAAGTCGTGGCTCCTGTACTAAAGAATCAACATAATATAGAAGTGAGCAACTAATGCGTTTCCCATCACTAGTGTTGGGTGAAATGGTCGAAATGAGAAGTGAAAGGCACTGCACCTCCTCACTACCAAATGAACCAATTCGTAACTAACCTCCAACGACCTGAAAATATGAAGGAGATAGTACATTTGATCCAATGTATCTTTGGGAGTATACTAACTTACTCCCTGCTACACAGCTAGCTGGAACCTCTGGGAACGAGGGAAAATCCACCCCTCTCCTCGATAGCCCTGTAATGAAATATATATCCTCCTTAGTGGGCGTGTACCACTGGTTAGGACCAACCTGGAAAGCCTTTTGGGGGGCATTCCACCTGTGGATAAGATGTCTAAAAAACACACCATAGCCTTTTAGGGAAGTAGCCTCCTCATAGAACTTGAGGAGGCCTACCTGCCTTAGGAGTCCCTGGGTAGTTGCTGTAATAGGGTGAGGGTACACATCTCTCTCCCTCTCTCGTGCCTCCCACAGGCGAACCATGTCATACTGCTCCGCCTGTTGTTGTTGTTGTTCCCCCTCTTCTAACTGAATGATTGACATATTAAATAATTTTTTTTTTATTAAATGAGACATGTATTTAGGAATATACATATACAATTTTTTTTGAAAAAAATAAACAAAACAGTCAGTGCACCAAAAAAAATAGTCATGCACCAGTTCTGGTGCATCTTTTGTTTGTCGCGCACTGGGGGCGGTGCCCCAGATGACATTCAATGCACTGGGGGCAGTGCCGTAGATGACATTCAATGCACCATAGGTGGTGCACCTGAAAATTTTCAGAGCACCGTTGAGTATGTAAGGTGTCAGGAGTTCGGTACGCTAACTAAAATCTATGCCTCGACGCATATAGTTGTGTCAGCGCATCGACATCCTGACTATTTACATAGTCAACAGTGCGGTATTTTACCAGGCCGTACCGTTGACCATGCCGGAATGCAGAATGTAGTGCGCTGAAAAACACTGGGGAAGATATTTCCGTCAACACACCGCGTTGCCGCTATTCCACATGGTCAACGGTGCGGCCAGCTAAATGACCGCACCACACCTTTTTTTTAATTTTAAAATAATGCGGTGCACCTTTCAGTACCGTCCTAGAAACGGTGCAGATATACCATTAGCAGCAGTTGCAGTGCAACTTGTAAATTTTACAGGCAGCACCGCTTACTAGTGCGAGCCAAATGGCTCGAGCACACCATGCGACAATTTTTTTTTTCTTTTAAATGGTTAATTTTAAGGTTATTTGAAATTCTAATATGCTATGTTAGTCATCAATAATTTTTTTTGTTCTGGAGATGACTAAGTAATGGTCATAGATTTATAAAAACAAGATTTGAGAAATATTGTGAGTTCTAGAAATCTTACTACCTTCATTATCCTAAATCAAACTGTTTCACTATATTTTTCCCTCTCTACCTTCTAAAATTTCACCTCACTGCTCCAAAAGAACTTCATTTCTGGGTCTGTTGACCTCATTTTTCACTCCCCTACCCACACTCTCATTCACTCCCTTTTTCCTCTAAAAAACCTATTTTTCCCTTCATAATATTCCTAAAAGGACACCCCTATTCCTCGCTTTCGTTTGTTTATATTAAACAATGTAAAAGTCCCCTTTTACATTGTTTAAAAGTAGGACTTAAGCCTATCGGGTGTTTCATTTATATATATATAACTCTATTTTTTATATTATAAACCTGCTCTTATGATATATAGGCCTAAGCCCCTTCTTCTCTAAAAACTCAGCCCCTTGCGCCCATGTGAACCCAACCTCCGCCTATCTATAAGCCCCTTCCCATAAACAAATCCCTTTCCACCCTTTCTATTGATAAACCCCCATAAAACCTTATCAAAAGGCTCCATAAATCTTTGATATATAAAAATTGGGCCCCACTCTCCACCATACACGACACCCCTCCTGAACCTTATAAATTAACATATTTCTGTTGATTTATTAAGGCCCCAAGCCCATTCTCCACTTAACCTTGCGACCCAATAAACGTGCACAACTTGTCCTCCACTCCACCGATTTGACCACCTACTCACCGCCTCCAAAATGTGCGACAACTGTCGATCTCTCACCCCAAGATCTGATAGTCCCCGATGCATATCGCATATATAATTGTGTTGGGGTTAACATCTTCGGACCTACCGTAAATAAGTGGTTTTTCCCTGCCATGCATCACGCTCTAGGCCATATCGCATGCCCCCTCTCAAAAATTACTTACCATTCTTTATCAACACGATAAACCGCTTCTGGTTTTCCGAAACCACTTATCCCTCCGCGCCATTTTTCAAATCCTCCTGCCTCTGTTAAAACTTTCGCTTGGTTCCACCTTCGGAACCCTACCTCCCACACCATTTTCTCCCCTGCAAAACCTTCCGATAAGCCCAAACCACCGAAAATGCAGACAACGCCCCTCCCACAGGTTTTTTAACTAACAAATGCTTTTTGTGTGCAGGTTTAATGGCAAAGTGCCTAAGGAGCATTCCGATGGTCCAAAAATGACCAAATGAGCCTCTGGATGACGATACAGGAGCTTAAATCAAATCAATGATGGCTAGAGGATTTGTATCAATGTTTTCCATCAATGAAACATGATCATCAATAAATAAGAAACCCTCCTGCCACGAAAAGAAGCCTCCTCAACGCACATAAGACAAATAAAGTCAGAGGACACTGTGAAGAGAAGAAGATTAAAGATTAAAGGGATAATCCTTAATCAAAAGCAAAAACAAAATATTAGCCAGTTAAAATAGAAGTCAAAGGATATAGGCAGACAGTTAACAAATTAAATGATAAAGACAGAAGATCGAAAATATAAATTAAAAAGATTAATGTTAGGTAGAGATAAAACAGATTAAGGAGAAGAATATTATAAACAGACTGTCAGAGCTTAAAGATAGAGTTTTAAGGCCTAAACACAGAGATTAACGATAAAACAAGAGGCAGATTAATCCAAAGAAAATTCGAATTAATTGCACCTACAGGCAGTTACTCATTTCAAAGATATTTCTGCCACCTAATTCTTTGTTTCCTTCAATAAAGCATTAAACAGTTATTGAAACCAGTCAGAGATATTTTGTATCTGCCAAGAAGTTATTGTAAAGATATTTATAGGCCTTGAAAGTCAAACATTTCACCTATATTCCCTTAGAAGTTAAGATAGGAGTTATTTTTCAGAGAAATATCTTCAGATATTCTTGCCTTGAGCCTTGCATGGTCTTTAAGGTAAATAATTCATTAACTCTGTAATAAATGAAACCAAACCCTAACTTAGCTTCACCTCCTCATTTGCAGATAAATACTTCATTTCAGCTCATTATCTTGCTATCATTTGATGACTCTTTGAAGTAATACATAGTCTGTTGGAGGTTGAAAAGAAATTGATGTCTTGGAGCTTGTGAATGCCTTGATTTGTTTGTTAATGGAAGAGGCTTGCTTGCAGGATCCCTGAGCTTGGTTTATGGTGAAGTGCTTCTATTATGTTATTGTTTTTTCATATTTCATTATGTTTCCATATTTATATATGTAATATTCCTAATTAGCCCAAGCTAATAGGAATATTTCATTTTATTCTAATTTTATTTATTGATGAATAAAATGTAAAGGAGGACATGGAAAAACTCCTAAAACATGAAAATAAATCAATGCCCAATGTGAAAAAAGTCAAATAAGGGCTTTCTTAATAAAATCCACTTGTGTGTGAACAGGATTGAGCCACTTGACTGGGTCAACATGACCAAATCACTAAGTAATCCATATACATTGAACCACTTTGAAGACCCAACGCAGTTCTAGAAGGAGGATCCCATGTGAAAGGGGTTAATTCATTTGAGGTGGTTTAGGGTTTTGCACATCCTCATCTTATAAGAGGAAGGAGAAGGCTCAAGAGAAGGTTTTTGATGATATTTTGATTTCGAGATTGCTTGAGCAACTCAAACTCTCTTGGCTGTTTAGCTAGAGAGAGAGGAGTTTCCTGTTTAGGAATTCCTCTTCTTCCTTGAGGGTCTCTTGGAGGAGGTTGTGATGCATTGATCCACTATCTGGATATTTGGCCAAGCTTCACCTTACATTACAACACTGCTCATGTTGAGGGTTGAGCTGTAGCAAGTGGAATCAGATCTATTTAGATCTGAAGAGTTCTATTGCATCTTTTTAGTGGGGAAGTCATCTAAACCATTGGCAGGAGTGCAATAGATGTTTTAAGCTTCAGATTATTATCTTGGCATCGGGCCAAAGTGTGCTCCACTTCTTCAGCGCAGTCACTTGAGTAAACTGCGTCCTCTTTGTAGTCAAAGTTGCAGTGTACATTTGATAGCAGTTTGGAGGAGAGTTCTCCGGTGGAAGGACTCCTTTCCTTCACTGTGGTGATCCGTGGATTGGCCAACCAATCCATGTTATATTTTCAGATCTGATCTTCTGTGTATCATATTATTCAGAAATTTCTAAAGATTACGGCGGATGTATGGTGTATATCTCATATCTATTCATTGTTAGTCATCTTCTGCTGAGATCCTCAAGGGGAATGTACTAAAAAGCTCTTTTTGCATATAGATCCCATTCTGATATGTTATTTTCTATTCATATCTGTTATAGATATAAAAATTAATGAAACATTGCTTCAGCCATTAAAAATTACGCTGTGTAACTTATTCTGCATTTTCTTGTATTGCAGCCCCTCTATTTTGAGGCATTCTTTATGTAAAATCTCTGTCTTTCTCATGTAAAATGTATGAACCATGTCACTGATCTGATTTATCAATTTTTATACCCTATTTCAGCTAAAACCTTTAGTAAATTACGCTCTTGTGCTTCAGTAAATTTCTGCATGCTTTAAGTCTTGGGGAATCAGGGTTTTTAAGCCTAGTTGGGGAATTAGGAGCTATTTAACATAGTTATAATGATTTGTTTGAGCTGAAATTCTGAGCGTAGGTCCCTCATGAACTAAGTGATTATATACAACCATCAGTACCCTCTTTTTTTACACAGATATCTGATATTGAGCATTTTAGTGCATGAATTGCTGCTTTTCCCCATCCTTTGTGAGTGGAATGAATCACTTTCCTTGATTCTGCATATATTAATGATATTAAAGTGTTTATGAAAATATAAAAATTATTATTAGTCTACTTCTACTCCAATACAATGTTTATATATTGCTGTAGTCCCTCATTGGGCAGTTTCAAAGCATAACTGGGTGTGGGAGACCTGTTTAACCCACCTAGTTTAATTTGTTTCTGATATCCTCTTGGATGTGGCTCTTAGATTACCAAATATAAGCGATCCAAGTGCTGATCTTGGTTTTTGAAGGATACATTCCTGAAAAATGCATTTTTCAGGAATGTCTTGCTGAGAAATCCCCTTTTGGGATATTACTGTGGTATCAGAGCATGATCTATGGCACTTCCTGTGAGATCAAGCTTTCATAAAATTAAATAAAATTATCAGAGATCAGAATCATGGAGAGGATGATATTAGTCTCATCAATATTCAGATCTAAGAAGAGCCTCTCCAAGGAGGAGGAGCAGACAAAGGAGGAGAGTTGCAATGAAACTCTAAGAGGGTTTCGAGAAATAAAAAGCTGCAATGAGACCTTTATGAGGTTTCAAGGGAAAGGAGAAGACATGGGGATTCCTCCTTCAAGAGAAGACCAATATCTCAGGTCTCCTATTGGGGATGAGGCATTTTCCATTTTTAAAGAAAAGGCTGGGGGTGATAGTGCAGTCATAACAAAGGCACCTCTAGCATCTCATGAAGAAGAAGAAATAAAGGAAGTTGCTCCAAGAAGAGAAGCTCTTGCACTTTTGCAAGGAGTTTCAAAGAATCTCACATATAGATATTGTGGCACAATCCATGTGCAATGTGCACCAACATTATCAAATGGTGAGATCTTGAATATTGCAGAATATAAAGGGGAGACCAAGTTTCATAGGGTAAGCAATATCTACCCCTCTTTATTTCAGAAAAATGATACACAAAGAAGGCATGAAGATCCATGCAAGGAAAGCAAGAGCAAATTGATTCATCCATCTCCCTATTATGATCTATGCCTTGATGTCTCCTTATTTGAAAAAAGACCATTAGGGAAACCCCCTGATGTAAGAAAGAGCAAAGTGTTCTCTCAACATGATACATTGAGGACACCTGGGGTCAAGGGAGACACTATCACAGCACTGGAGACTATGGGTAAGAAGCATGCTTATGTAAATCACATTTTATTTTATGATTGCATGTACTCTCTTACCTTATGCTTGCAGGCAATAACTCCAAAGGGAGTTTTTTACCTTACAAGCTTCATGGCAAACTATGGGCCAAGATCATTTTCAAATATGGCCACTCCTTTGATGAGCTAAGGGAGGTGATGCAATATGATGGGTGCTTCCCTAAAGCCCCAAATATACATTTCACTTTCAGCCATGGTGAAATGAGAAGAGTAGCAAGTAAGTGGCATGAAAACCACTTACCACATCTTGATCTGAAGCAAGAAGGAGATGACCTACGCTAGTTTCTGTTGGGTGAGTGTGGGTACTCCCAAAAATTTCTGATTTTCTTGTCTCATGCCTTGTATTCCATGAAAAGGCTGCATAATGGGAAGACATGGTTGCTTGGGTTGACAAGAAGGAGGTATGGACATCCCATGATTAATTCCGTGTCCATGCATTTACTTTTGCCTACAATGTATGTACATATATTTCTGTTTAGAGTGCATTTCATAAACATGTATGTACTTGGGCTTGAGAGAGATTGTGACGTTCTCATGGGTTGGCATAAGGAGACTTTTTCATATCATGCCATTGATGCTCCAACCCTTGTTGTAAACATGAGAGGAGGGATGACACATTGGGTGAATGTGTCCATGGGGAAAGAAATCTCCCATATCTATTCATACTTCAAGAAGAGGGTGAAACACTACATGGTTACTGCATTGTATGTCTTGTATCTTTTCACAAAGGGCCATGTATTGAATTTATGTCATGAAGAAAAGTCTTTCATATGGGAAAATTTGGAGCATGACATGTGCTATTTGATTCATACTCAGCCAACACCTATTATCCTACATTATTCTCAAGATTTGAAGAAGCTTATTGCAGCAAATAGGTGGTGGGATGGCCACTTATTACACCATGAATTGAAGCAGCATGGGAAGGGAAACCTTCCAACATACACATTGCAGAGCTATTATTGGGAGGGCTTTGAAAAGGAGCCACTTCAGAATTTCCAAAGATGTATGAGCATTGTAGAGATGGATCAGCAACATGAATCTTTGGAAGAGTTAAATCAGCCCACTCATTCTTCTTTTGAAGAAGAGAATAGATCCATACTCCTCTCCCTTAATAGGAGAAATATTGTTGGTGAAGAACATGATCATGTTGTACATGATATTATTTTTGATTTCATGTATCATTACACCATGTTTTTGCAGGTCATGACTCCAAGGAAGAGTGTTATATCATGTGAGCCTCTTGGCTAATATTGGGCCCCAAACAAAATTTCTGAATTGGGCCACTCCCTTGAGAGGAAAAGGGAGATTTTGCAAAATTATGGGTGCTTCTCCAAAGCACCAAAAATATATCACACTTTCAGCCATGGTGATATGGCATGAGCAGCAAGTAAGCGGTGGGAAAACCACTTACCATATCTACATTTGATGCAAGTATGGGATGCCTTGCGTTGGTTCCACATGTGGGACTATGACCCACCTCCATATGTCCAATTTTCTGTTCCCATGTACATTGTTTTAATTTCCTATCCTAATAATGTACTTGTATTTTTACGGGGATGTATGGGGAAAGAAGGAAGGATGGCATGTACCTCATGGGATGGCTCCTCTCCATGTACTTTATGTTTTCTTGTTTCAGGGAGAGCATGGGGACAAACCATGTTTGTTTCATATGATCTATTGTCTCCTTATGGGATGAGCTATTTGCATCTTATGAGAAATTTGGAGGAGCAAGACATGGATGGATGGATTAGTGAGCACTTGGCTTGTAGAGGAAGCTCATCTTGTGTTGGTGTCACCAAGGAGGAGATTTTGTAGCACTCACCTTGCAGTTGCTTGAGGAAAAGCAACAAATTTTGGAGGGGAGGACTGTAATATTCCTAATTAACCCAAGCTAATAGGAATATTTCATTTTATTCTAATTTTATTTATTGATGAATAAAATGTAAAGGGGGACATGGAAAAACTCCTAAAACATGAAAATAAATCAATGCCCAATGTGAACAAAGACAAATTAGGGCTTTCTTAATAAAAGCCACTTGTGTGTGAACATGATTGAGCCACTTGACTGGGTCAACAGGACGAAATCACTAAGCAGTTTAGATACATTGAACCACTTTGAAGACCCAGCGCAGTTCTAGAAGGAGGATCCCATGTGAAAGGGGTTAATTCATTTGAGGTGGTTTAGGGTTTTTCACATCCTCATCTTATAAGAGGAAGGAGAAGGCTCAAGAGAAGTTTGTTGATGATATTTCGATTTTGAGATTTCTTGAGCAACTCAAACTCTCTTGGCTATTTAGCTAGAGAGAGAGGAATTTCCTGTTTAGGAATTCCTTTTCTTCCTTGAGGGTCTCTTGGAGGAGGTTGTGCTGCATTGATCCACTATCTGGCATTTTGGCCAAGCTTCACCTTACATTACAGCGCTGCTCATGTTGAGGGTTGAGCTGTCTTGTGAGCTTCAGCAAGTGGAATCATATCTATTCAGATCTGAAGAGTTCTATTGCATCTTTTCAGTGGGGAAGTCATCTAAACCATTGGCAGGAGTGAAATAGCTGTTTTGAGCTTTAGATTCTTATCTTGGCATTAGGCCAAAGTGTGCTCCACTTATTCAGCGCAGTCACTTGAGGAAACTGCGTCCTCTTTGCAGTCAAAGTTGCAGTGTACATTTGATAGCAGTTTGAAGGAGAGATCTCCAGTGGAAGGACTCCCTTCCTTAACTGTGGTGATCCATGGATTGGCCAACCAATCCATGTTATATTTTCAGATCTGATCTATTGTGTATCATATTCTTCAGAAATTTCTGAATATTACTGCAGATCTATGGTGTAGATCTCATATCTATTCATTGTTAGTCATCTTCTGCTGAGATCCCCAAAGGGAGTGTACTAAAAAGATATTTTGCTTATAGATCCCATTCTGATTTGTGATTTTCTATTCAGATCTGTTCTAGATATAAAAGGTAATGAAACATTACTTCATCCATTAAAAATTACACTGTCTAACTTATTCTGCATTTTCTTGTGTTGCAACCCCTCTATTTTGAGGCATTCTTTATGTAAAATCTCTGTCTTTCTCATGTAAAATGTATGAACCATGTCACTGATCTGATTTATCAATTTTCAGACCTTATTGCAGCTAAACCATTCAGTAAATTATTCTCTTGTGCTTCAGTAAATTTTTGCATGCTTTAAGTCTTGGGGAATCAAGGTTTTTAAGCCTAGTTGGGGAAGGAGGAGTTGTTTAACATAGCTACAATGCTTTTTTTGAGCTGAAATTTGGAGCGTAGGTCCCTCATGACCTAAGATATCAGATCCAACCATCCTTACCCTTTGTTGTTACGCAGATCTCTGATATCGAGCATTTTAGTGCATAAATTGTTGCTTTTCCCCATCCTTTGTGAGTGGAATGAATCACTTTCCTTTCTGCTGCATATATTAATGATAGTATAGTGTTTATGAACATATAAAAAGTATTATTAGTCTACTGATACTCCAATACTGTGTTTATATATTGCTGTAGTCCCTCATTGGGCAGTTTCAAAGCATAACTAGGTGTGGGAGACCTGTTTAACCCATCTAGTTTAATTTGTTTCTGATCTCCTCTTGGATGTGGGTCTTAGATTAACAGATATAAGGGATCCAAGGGCTTATCTTTGTTTCTGAATCATACATTCCTAAAAAATGCGTTTTTCAGGCATGTCTTGCTGAGCAATCCCGTTTTGGGATATTAAACTATACTGCAGTAGAACAAAATATTTATACTAAGAAATGTTTTCAAAGGCACCTTAGATTTGTTTGTTCTTCACTATCTTTATGTTTTCCTCTGCTAGGACATTTTAGAGAATTCTTAATTGCTCTGTAGACCCCCTAAAATTGTTTATTTTACAAAATGGTTTAATACAGTAGGTATCCCACATGATTTATGGCTAGCCCTTCTTATTTGATGTCACTAAAACATTGTTTCTGAAGTCTCTCTCTAAAGTACCATTACTTAGGTCTGCCAAAGAGGTTTTGTTTCGATCATACCCTTTGTACTTGCTTAAATAATTGTTTTAGAGATCTTGAAAGCTATAATCAAAGATGTTTAGGCGTTCCCTCTTCTCTGATTATAGTTATAAGTGTGTCTTGATTGTTTTCTGTCCTTGAAGGTGAAATCACTAGAAGTTAAATGAGTTTATCGCATTCTATATTTCATTGGACTGTTTGTCTTGAAGAGTTATCTGCTTAAGTTGAATCAAAGAATTTATGGTTTGCTCTGTCTATTGATTTCCTCTTTATGCTTATGATATTTAAGTCCCTTATTGTTAAAGGTACATGATAAAGGATTCTTAATTTCCCTTTGTCCTACTTTTATTCTCACAATTGATGTCCATCTCATTGCCCTTAAAAACCTTGAAGATCCATTGACCAAGTTAGATTTTCCCTGTGATGCTCCCGATCTATTGATGAACCTTTCATGAATTTTATAGACTCCATTGGCCAATTACTGTGAATATTTCCTCATTCTACCTATTCTGGAAGATCATCTTACCCAGCCAAAACAAACAACAAACCCTGTACTTAATAACTAGCCTAAAATCAACCATCTAAAGCATACAAGTTCACATCCTTTGCAGATAAATAGAGAGAGTCCTCTCTGAGCCCAGGAAGGCTAGGTCCTAGGACTCCAAAGACTGGTCTGATGTTGCCATGTGCATTTGGTCTACCAATCTGCTAAATCACGGGACCCCAACATAAATGGCGATCACGGTGTGACCTTCTGAATAAATAACATCTTAGACATCCTTAAGACCTCAGAAAACCCACAAACATCCTTAGATTGGTATTTAGTTGTTGATGGTGGAAAACAAGTACATCCTTAAAAAAAGCAAACATCATCCACCTGGTGACTCCACTGGTCTTCAGTAGCCCTGTTGACCCCACTATTTCTTATAGACTCCCCTGGGAATGCATTAAGCAATCCCAATCATGCTGATGGTGGACAACAAAGTTGAAATCTTCCACCTGGTGACTCCACAACCCTCAAAAGACCTAAAGACTCCATTGGTAGAGAACTCTAGACTGGTTGAAAATATATAGTGACCCCTTTCTGATTTACAAACATGGATCCAAGAATACAACGAAGATATGCCCCAATGAGTAGAGATCATATCCTTGGATTCTCACACAAAATTCCTCATATAAATTGGATAAAAAAACCTACCTATATTTCAAGATGAAAAATTTGATGACCCCTTGTTACTTCTCATCAAATTTCATATACATGTATGGAGGTTAAAGGTTGAATGGCACGAGGACTGCCTCATGAAAATTTTTATGGCAATATTAGAGGGTAAGACAAGGGAATGGTATGAATGGCTAAAACCTGGTAGCATGTTCTCCTTAAAAGATCTCCATAAGGTATTTTGTGAGCATTATAAAGAAAATTATTCATCTCTATCATTAGCTAAAAATTGCTCTGATCAATCCGAAGACCTCTTACAATATCTTGTGAAAATTGATGAAGATTTAGGAAATTGGCATCCTGAAGACCTATTAGAGGAAATTCACGCATTTCATTCTCAAGGTAGCTATCATGACAGCCCAGAGGAATTATTTGAGGAAGAACCCAATCAAGAAATATAAGAAAACCCACAGAATCTCTTTGAAGGCACAAGTGATGATTCACCATCTCTTCTAGGTGAGGCTCAAGAAAACATTCAGCCTCAAAATCAGCCTTCACAAGAGAAATAGAACTGTTGTACTTCTATCCAAAGAAAGAGGAAAATGTCTCCTCTTTTGACTGAAGAGGAAATAAATCAGAAGTTAAACATGCAGCCAGCCTCTAAACCTTCATATGAAAAAAACATTTCTGTTTATTCTCCTGTTAATCCCCTCTACCATAAGGAGGAAAGTGAACTTACAGATCAATTCAAAGAAGAACAAACTGATAATCCTATATGTTTGATTGGTGACGTTATTTATATTGATGATTTTCCAAATTTTGATCAATTTGATGATGATGTTCTCCGAATACAAGCTAACCTTGCAAATCCATCAGCAGTTAGTTTATGGGAGGAATATCTACTTCATCAACTTGGAAACAATGGCCAGCCAATACATGCCATCTATGACACTGATGAGGAAAGCCTTGAAAGTTTAGAAGTAAGTGAGGGATCTTTTACTCTTTGCTCTACTTCATTTCAGTCCATTAGAAATAACTTTCATATAATGGGAAATCAACAGTCTTTCAGTTTTGATGTTGGGGTTGAGGAGGATGATGAACTTCTTGAGCAAGTTGTCAATGAGAAGCCTTTTCTTGAAATGTTTGAGGAAATAATTTGGGACATGGAATCCCCCTTAACTACAGATTTGCAACCACTAAGTTCCCTTGAATTACAAATTGCACATGAAGGCTTGGAAAGTTATGATCACATAAGAGCTGCTGCAACTCCTTTTCGAAAAGATTTGTTGCCAAAAAATATTCCTGCTCATCAACATGATGGCCTCCCCACAGAATTCAGCCCACTCAATCAGAACATACCAAGTGTGCTAGAGGATAACATTGCAATCTATGATGAGTCTACAAGTTCAGATGATGATGAGGAATAGGATGAATTTCTTCCCCAAAACAGTCCCAAGCTCAGCCAAGTGGAGAAAGAAGCAATCTTGGATCATCCTTATTTTCCAAATCTTCACATTCAGGTATTGTTTCAAGATCCCTTTGCTGATTTGTTAGAGATATTTGAAGAGGGAGTAAAACATGTAAAGAGAAGTTTGTTGAAGAATTTCAAGAACATTTTAGGCACTATTGTTCAAACACAAGTGAGGTGGGAGTGGCCTTTTGATTTTTTCAAAACCCTCAAAGAGCTGAACCAAGATCCCTCATGGAATCATCTGCTTGATTGGTTGTATTGGAAAAGAGAGTTCACCAGCTGAATGTATATCATGTATAAGTTATATTAGGATAGATAGGCATGCAAATAAGCTCAGCCTTTGAGCATCTTTTAGTTATAGATTGTTTTGAAAAATGAAAACACAAAAACAAAGAAAAGATGAAAAAAGAGGGCAGATTTGAAAACAGGTAAAACCCCATACCCAAAAAACAGTACTGTTGAAAGTGTGCAATCCTAAATGCCACTACTTGTTCAAAAAATAATATCTTGTTCAGTAATCTAGCCTATCATGGTTAAACATGTCTTAAATTTATGTTGACAAGTTAGTGTAAAAATGATTGTCAAAGTTATTCAGGCTTGACTTATCAAGAGAGATAAATTAGGAATAAAAGATACTGGTTACACATGCTCAAAACTAAACCAAAGAGAAAGATAAGAATGCATAGAAAATGATAGATCATAACCCTTGTTTTTCTAGTTACTATTTCTGCAAAATAATGTTTGTGTGCAACTTGTTCCAATGCCACAAACCATGGTAAGTCAGATTGCCTAATCCTGATTTGAACCATGCTTTCAATTTCATGTCAATAGTTTAGAGAATCAAGTCTACCAAATAGCTTAATCTTGGCATTCAAATAGTCTAGGTAGAGAATAAAAGAGTTCACTAGCATAATATGAACTCTTGGAAGCAATAAGGATAGAAGTAGATAGTTTGTTTTTGTTTGCAAAATAAAAGAATGTCAAGAGTTTGCCAATTCAAATACACTCAAAGAAGAAAAAATGTTAGGCCAAGTAGGATGGGTAGGTAGAAATACAGTTGAAGAAATCATGTGTTGTAGATCCTTGAGATCACGACTTCAAAGTAATATCAACCAAAGAAAAGAAGGGAAAAAAATGCCCAATGGAAGATGCACTGATCTTCATAAACTCAGAGATTTGATATTTGAAAGTTCTGGACACCTCCAAAAATGCGAGCTGCCCTCCCCAAGTGGAGCGACTGTTAGTCATCAATAATTTTTGTTCTAGAGATGACTAAGTAATGGTCATAGATTTCTAAAAACAATATTTGAGAAATATTGTGAGTTCCAGAAATCTCACTACCTTCATTATCCTAAATCAAACTATTTCACTATATTTTTCCCTCTCTACCTTCTAAAAGTTCACCTCACTGCTCCAAAAGGACTTCATTTCTGGGCCTATTGACCTCATTTTTCACTCCCCTACCCACACTCTCATTCACTCCCCTTTTCCTTTAAAAAACCTATTTTTCACTTCATAACCTTCCTAAAACGACACCCCTATTCCTTGCTTTCCTTTGTTTATATTAAACAATGTAAAAGTCCCCTTTTACATTGTTTAAAAACATGACTTAAGCCTATCGAGTGTTTCATATATCTATATATATATATAACTCTGTTTTTATATTATAAACCTGATCTTATGATATATAGGCCTAAGCCCCTTCTTCTCTAAAAACTCAGCCCCTTGTGCCCATGTGATCCCGACCTCCGCCTATCCATAAGCCCCTTCCCCTAAACAAATCCCTTTCCGGCCTTTCTATTCATAAACCCCCATAAAACCATATCAAAAGGCTCCATAAACCTTTGATATATAAAAACTAGGCCCGCTCTCCACCATACACGTCGCCCCTCCTGAACCTTATAAATTAACATATTTTTGTTGACTTATTAAGGCTTCGGGACCATTCTCCACTTAACCTCGCGACCCAATAAATGTGTGCCACCTGTCCTCCACTCCGCCGATTTGACCACCTGCTCACCGCCTCTAAAACGCGTGACAACCATCGATCTCTCACCCCAAGATCTGATGGTCCCCGATGCATATTGCATATATAATTGCGTCGGGGTTCACATCTTCCGACCTGCACGAAATAAATGGTTTTTCCCTGCCACACATCGTGCTCTGGGCCATATCGCATGCCCCCTCTCAAAAACCGATTATCACTCTTTATCCACGCGATAAACTGCTTTCAATTTTCCCTCCGCACATTTTTCAAATCCTCCCGCCTCTGTTCAAAATTTTTCCTAGTTTCGCCTTTGGAACCCTACCTCCCACACCGTTTTCTCTTCTGCAAAAACTTTCGATAAGCCCAAACCACAAAAAAATGCAGACATCGCCCCTCCCATAGGTTTTTTAACTAAAAAATGCTTTTTTTTGTGCAGGTTTAATTGCAGAGTGCCTAAGGAGCATTCTGATGGTCCAAAAATGACCAAATGAGCCTCTGGATGATGATCCAGGAGCTTAATCAAATCAATGATGGCCAGAGGGCTTCTATCAATGTTTTCCATCGATGAAACATGATCATCAATGGATAACAAAACCCTCTTGCCACAAAAGGAAGCCTCCCATGTGCACAGAAGACAAATACAGTTAGAGGACACAATGAAGAGAAGAAGATTAAAGATGAAAGGGCTAATCATTAATCAAAAGAAAAAACAGAAGATTATCCAGTTAAAACAGAAGTCAAAGGATATAGGCAGACAATTAACAAATTAAATGATAAAGACAGAAGATCGGAAAGATAAATAAAAAAGATTAATGAAAAGCAGAGATAAAGCAGATTAAAGAGAAACATAATATAAACAGAAAGTCAGAGATTAAAGATAGAGTTTTAAGGCATAAACACAGAGATTAAAGATAAACCAAGAGGCAGATTAATCCAAAGAAAATTCGAATTAACTGCACCTATAGGTAGTTACTTCTTTCAAAGATATTTCTGCCACCTAATGCTTTGTTTCCTTCAAGAAATCATTAAACAGTTATTGAACCCAGTCAGAGATATTTTCTATCTGCCAAGCAGTTATTGTAAAGATATTTATAGGCCTTAAAAGTCAAACATTTCACCTATATTGCCTCAGAAGTTAAGATAGGAGTTATTATTCAGAGAAATATCTTTAGATATTCCAGCCTTGAGCCTTGCATGGTATTTAAGGCAAAGAATTCATTAACTCTGTAATAAATGACATCCAAACACTAACTTAGCTTCACCTCCTCATTTGCAGATAAATACTGCATTTGAGCTCATTATCTTTTTGGAATATGATGAATCTTTGAAGTAGAACATAGTCTATTGGAGGTTGAAAAGAAATTGATGTCTTGGAGCTTGTGAATGCCTTGATTTGTTTGTTAATGGAGGAGGCTTGCTTGCAGGATCCCTAAGCTTGGATTATGGTGAAGTGCTTCTATTATGTTATTGTTTTTTCTTGTTTCATTATGTTTACATCTTTTGTTTGTCGAACACTGGGGGTGGTGCCCTAGATGAAATTAAACGCACTAGGGGCAGTGCCACAGATGACATTCAACGCACCATATGCGGTGCACCCAAAAATTTTCAGAGCACCGTTGAATATGTAAGGTGTCAGGAGTTCGGTATGCTAACTAAACTCTCCGCCTTAGTGCGTATAGTTATGTCAGCACACCGACCTGTTGACTAGTTACATAATCAACAGTGCAGTCTTTTAGCAGGCTGCACCATTGAACATGCCGGAATGCTGAATGCAGTGCACTGACAAACACTGGGGTAGATATTTACGTCAACACACCGCGTTTCTGCTATTCCACATGGTCAACAGTGTGGCTGGCTAAATGACCGCACCGCACTTTTTTTTTAAATTTTAAAATAATGCGGTGCGCCTTTCGGTACCATCCTGGAATTGGTGTGGATATACCGTTAGCAGCGGTTGTGGTGCGGCTTGTGAATTTTACAGGAAACACTGCTTACCGGTGTGAGCTGAATGGATTGAGTGCACCGCGTGACAATTTTTTTTTCTTTTAAATGGTTAATTTTAAGGTTATTTGAAATTCTAATCTACTATGTTAGTCATCAATAATTTTTTTTGTTCTGAAGATGAATAAGTAATGGTCATAGATTTCTAAAAACAATATTTGAGAAATATTGTGAGTTCTAGAAATCTCACTGCCTTCATTATCCTAAATCAAACTGTTGCACTATATTTTTCCCTCTCTACCTTATAAAAGTTCACCTCACTACTCCAAAAGGACTTCATTTTTGGGCCTATTGACCTCATTATTCACTCCCCTACCCACACTCTCATTCACTCCCTTTTTCCTCTAAAAAACCTATTTTTCCCTTCATAACCTTCCTAAAAGGACACCCCTATTCCTCGCTTTCCTTTGTTTATATTAAACAATGTAAAAGTCCCCTTTTACATTTTTTAAAAATAGGACTTAAGCCTATCGGGTGTTTCATTTATATATATAAAACTCTGTTTTTATATTATAAACCCGCTCTTATGATATATAGGCCTAAGCCCCTTCTTCTCTAAAACCTCAACCCCTTGCGCCCATGTGATCCCGACCTCCGCCTATCTATAAGATCCTTCCCATAAAAAAATCCCTTTCTGCCCTTTCTATTCATAAACCCCCATATAACCTTATCAAAAGGCTCCATAAACCTTTGATATATAAAAACTGGGCCCCGCTCTCCACCATACACGGTGCCCCTCCTGAACCTTATAAGTTAACATATTTTTTTTTGTTTTATTAAGGCCCTGGGCCCATTCTCCACTTAACCCCACGACCCAATAAACGTGCACCACCTGTCCTCCACTCCGCTGATTTGACCACCTGCTCACCACCTCTAAAACACGCGACAACTGTCGATCTCTCACCCCGAGATCTGACAGTCCCCAACGCATATCGCATATATAATTGCGTCGGGGTTAACATCTTTCGACCTACACAAAATAAGTGGTTTTGCCCTGCCATGTGTCATGCTCTGGGCCATATCACATGCCCCCCTCTCAAAAATACTTACCATTCTTTATCCATGTGATAAACCGCTTCTGGTTTTCTGAAACCACTTATCCCTCCCGCCTCTGTTAAAACTTCCGCATAGTTCCACCTTCGGAACCCTTCCTCCCACATTGTTTTCTCCTCTGCAAAACCTTCCGATAATCCCAAACCACCGAAAAATGCAGACAGGGCCCCTCCCATAGGTTTTTTAACTAACAAATGCTTTTAGTGTGCAGGTTTAATGGCAGAGTTCCTAAGGAGAATTCTGATGGTCCAAAAATGACCAAATGAGCCTTTGGATGACGATCCAAGAGCTTAAATCAGATCAATGATGGCCAAAGGTTTTGTATCAACGTTTGCCATCAATGAAACATGATCATCAATGGATAAGAAACCCTCCTGCCACCAAAGGAAGCCTCCCCTGCGCACAGAAGACAAATACAGTCAGAGGACACAGTGAAGAGAAGAAGATTTAAGATTAAAGGGCTAATCCTTAATCAAAATAAAAAACAGAAGATTAGCCAGTTAAAATAGAAGTCAAAGGATATAGGCAGACAGTTAACAAATTAAATGATAAAGACAAAAGATTGGAAAGATAAATTAAAAATATTATTGACAGGTAGAGATAAAGCAGATTAAAGAGAAACATAATATAAACAAATAGTCAGAGCTTAAAGATAGAGTTTTAAGGCCTAAACACAGAGATTAAAGATAAAAAAAGAGGCAGATTAATCCAAAGAAAATTCAAATTAACTGCAGCTACAGGAAGTTACTTGTTTCAAAGATATTTCTGCCACCTAATTCTTTGTTTCCTTCAATAAAGAATTAAACATTTATTGAACCTAGTCAGAGATATTTTCTATCTACTAAGCAGTTATTGTAAAGATATTTATAGGCCTTAAAAGTCAAACATTTCACCTATTTTCCCTCAGAAGTTAAGATAGGAGTTATTATTCAAAGAAATATCTTTAGATATTCCAACCTTGAGCCTTGCATGGTCTTCAAGGAAAAGAATTCATTAACTCTGTAATAAATGACACCCAAACCCTAACTTAGCTTCACCTCCTCATTTGCAGATAAATATTGCATTTGAGCTCATTATCTTGTTTTCATTTGATGACTCTTTGAATTAATACATAGTCTGTTGGAGGTTGAAAAGAAATTGATGTGTTGGAGCTTGTGAATGCCTTGATTTGTTTGTTAATGGAGGAGGCTTGCTTGCAGGATCCCTGAGCTTGGTTTATGGTGAAGTGCTTATATTTTGCTATTATTTTTTCCCTGTTTCATTATGTTTCCATCTTTCTATACTGTAGTAGAACAAAATATTTAGACTAAGAAATGTTTTCAAAGGCACCTTAGCTCTGTTTGTTCTTCACTGTCTTTATGTTTTCCTCTGCTAGGAAATTTTTGGGAATTCTTAATTTCTCTCTAGACCCCCTATGCTTGTTTATTTCACACCTGGTTTAATACAGTAGGTATCAAACATGATTTATGGCTAGCCCTGCTTATTTGATGTCACTAAAACACTGTTTCTGAAGTATCTCTCTAAAGTACCATTACTTAGGTCTGCCAAAGAGGTTTTGTTTCGATCATACCCTTTGTACTTGCTTAAATAATTGTTTTGGAGATCTTCAAAGCTATAATCAAAGATTTTTAGGCATTACCTCTTCTCTAATTATAGTTATATGTGTGTCTTTAATGTTTTCTGTCCTTGAAGGTGAAATCAGCAGAAGTTAAATGAGTTTCTCACCTTCTATATTTCAATGGAATGTTTTTCTTGAATAATTATCTGCTTAAGTTGAGTCAAATAATTTATGGTTTGCCTTGTCTATTGATTGCCTCTTTATGCTTATGATATTTAAGTCGCTTCTTATTAAAGGTACATGATAAAGGATTCTTAATTTCCCTTTGTCGTACTTTTATTCTCACAATTGATGTACATCTTATTGCCCTTAAAAATATTGAAGATCCATTAACCAAGTTAGATTTTCCCTTTGATTCTCCCCGATCTATTGATGAACCTTTGATGACTTTTATAGACTCCATTGCCCAAAGACTGTGAAGATTTCCCCATTCTACCTATTCTTCTAGATCATCTTACCCAACCAAATCATACAACAAACCCTGTACTTAATAAATAGCCTAAACTAAACCATCTAAAGCATACAAGTTCACATCCTTTGCATATAAATAGAGATATCCCTCTCTGAGCCTAGGAAGGCTAGGTCTTAGGACTCCAAAGACTGGTCTGATGTTGCCCTGTTCATTTGGTATACCAATCTGCTAAATCACGAGACCCCAACATAAATGGCGATCACGGTGGTACCTTCTGAATAAATAACATCTTAGACATCCTTATACCTCAGAAAACCCCAAAAAATCCTTATATTGGTATTTTAATTTTTTATGGTGGACAAAAAGTACAACCTTAAAAAAAGTAAACATCATCCACCTGGTGACTCCATTGGTCTTCAGTAGCCCTTTTGACCCCACTAGTTCTTATAGACTCCCCTGAGAATGCATTGAGAAATCCCAATCATGCTTATGGTGGACAACAAAGTCGAAATCTTCCACCTAGCGACTCCACAACTCTCAAAATACCTAAAGACTCCATTGGTAGATAACTCTAGACTGGTTGAAAAGATACAGTGACCCCTTTCTGATTTACAAACATGGATCCAAGAATACAATGAAGATATGCCCCAATGAGTAGAGATCATATCCTTGGATTCCCACACAAAATGCCTCATTTAAATTGGATAAAAAACCTACCTATATTTCAAGATGAAAAATTTGTTGACGCCTTGTTACATCTCATCAAATTTCATATACATGTATGGAGGTTAAAGGTTGAATGGAATGGGGATTGCCTCATGAAAATGTTTATGGCAACATTAGAATTTAAGGCAAGGGAATGGTATGAATGGCTAAAACCTGGCAGCTTGTTCTCCTAAAAGATCTCCACAAGGTATTTTGTGAGCATTATAAATAAAATTATCCATCTCTATTATTAGCTAAAAATTGATTTGATCAACATGAAGACCTCATATAATATCTTGTGAACATTGATGAAGATTTAGGAAATTGGCATCCTAAAGACCTATTATAGGAAATTCATGCATTTTATTCTCAAGGTAGTGTTGAGGCCTCGGAAATCTGTGGCAAAAACAAGGTGGATAAGAACCTGGTCTGGACCTTAAGATAGTTCCTTTTCCATTTGGGATAGTGGATCCGACTGGATATAATGGGACTAGTTTCCCAGAGTTGGGTTTTTGTTTGATTGTTGGGTTTCTCCCAAGGGATTTACATGAAGAATTACTAAAAACTAAAACAAATTTATTCTAACATGCAAAGCTTAAAATTGAAACTAATTTAATCTAACTCGGGATAATACTAATTTGATGCGATCTAAAATGATATCTATTCAATATGTGATGATTAAGATCATCACAGATTTAATAGAATTATTACTTTGTAAGATGATTCTCTTGAAAAACAATTAATCAAAAGAAAATGAGAAACATATCGCATATATTTGATGATCATATACAAAAAAAATCAATTCCTATCTTTATATCATACATTAGTGCAACTGATATTTCAGACAAAAACAATTGATTTCATATATCATTCATGAAAGTTGGATTCATCACTAACATTCAAAACAGAACTAGCATACATGATAATAGTACCAGATATGTACCGTATTGTTCATTTGATCAATGATATTAGGCCACATTCAAATCATATATCAGTAAGTCTTTCAAAGAATACAGAAGTGCATCAACAGTTATCAACAAAATGATATGTAACTGAAATGGCTGTGTTCCATTATTTCATCAAGACATCCACAAACTTACTTATAACTAAGCATTCTTTGCAAATGTTTTCAATAAAATTGCTTCTCTAAATGCATGAGAAGGGTTTAAATACTATGCTAATTACCTACAAAATTTTTATACAAAATATCATATGAGGTGGTTTCAAACAACCTTCCTCATCTTTAGTATCTATTTGCTAAAAATTGAATTTATATAAAACAAACTAACTAATAATCATGTCGGATGATAAGTTACTGCCAGTTGTGCTTTTTACTCACAAATTTCGGACATTGGTTGAACTTGTGGAGGTTTTCCAGACTTTGTCTTCATTTGTGCAACAAATATACTGTCCGGTAAAAGCAGCTGTATTCTCTGTATGGAGTTCAGAAAACAGTTCAGTGTCATGATCTGAATGTGTGGTTTGACTAGTAGCTGCTAGTATGCTTCCCAATCGGTTTTCTTTAGATGTATAAGTGCTTCTTCCCTGAGTTGACCGACTTCTTTCCAACTTTGTTCTAAATCTTTGATATCAAGAAGAGATTTGAAATTTCCTTCTTTGATGAGCTCGGAAGTATGTAATATATGGTTAATCATTTTGACCATATTCTTTGATATACCTGTTGTTCTGGCTATGGCTAATTCTGCTTGTTTCACTCGTGGATCCCAGTCTGTAAAAATAATATCTTTCAAAGTTTCCTTGATCTTTGGGAGATCTGACTTTCTCCCTTCTACTGTATCTTGCCATTCAATATAATTAGAGATTTTGATATTAAGTTCATTGAAATCAATCCTTTGATCAATGACTGTGTTTGTTAATTGTTCACTGATTACTAGGTGTGGAATTATGTTTGACATTTGTACAACAAATAGGTTTTGTTGTTTTGAGATTAAGGCACTTAATGCTAATGCTTCTTTTATAAATTCCTCTGCAGTAGGAATTCCTTCATATTTGGTAAGATCTTCTCTTAACTATTCAATCAGTAAATTTTTTCTAGATAAGTCATTTTCATGACTTATCTTAAGCATTTCCATTTCTTTCTGTACTCTGAGAAGTTTTTGTTCCACTTTCTGATTTAATCTTTTTCTTTCTTCATCTAGCCGCTGTTGTAGTTCCATAATTTTGACATCCTTTTCTTGGATCAAAATAGATACTTCTGCTGCCTTATCAATTGTCGCAGTGGTGGATGCACTAGCGAATTGAGATAGCCGAGTTAAATTTTCAATCGGATTTGATAGAGTATCTTTCCATACTACTTCCATATTTTCATTCCTTGGGGGTGTTTCAATCCTTCTTATTTTCCTCTATTTTCTTAATACAACCTTATGAAGAGGGAAATAAAACACATCTAGTGGGGGAATATCAGTCACCTTGAGGATAATCTCATCGGTCGGATCTGTAGGAATGATTTCTGTGTCTTGGGAGATTATCTCAGGAGTTTCAATGATTTCCTTTGTTGAAACTATTTGTTGCTGTGGAGTCTGGAATTCTGTATTTTTCTATGATGCTGATGCCTCTGGAGTATTTGTGAATGCATTGCTGAGTGAAGTACATATTTTATCTAATTCACTTTGATTTTGTGAATTTGATTTTTCTGCTCTGATCTCTTGAATTTCTTTAATTGTATAATTGGTAATCAAAACATCCTATGGAATCCGTCTAAGTATCTATTCTTTGAATTCATTGAATTTCTATATTTCTTCTGGATTCAGGTTCAATTTGACAAAATTTAGGATTTCTTCAAAAGTCCTGGCATATTGTCAAATATCTTCAAATATGTCATCAGTGTGTACAATAGGTTTGAGTTTGACTAACAAAGTGAATTTGTTAGCAACCTTTTCTGGGTCGCACTGCCTGGAGGGTAAAACGGGGAGCTTCAATAGCTCAATCTTATGACATTCTTTCAATGCGTGATTGAAATTGCGAAGTGTAAATGAACCACATGAAATTGGAAAACTTGGCCACAAAGACTTTTAACTGTCTTTCAAAGATTTAGTGAGTCCATTACCAACTGTTTGGTAATCGACTTCTCTTGCCATCAACTTATCTGAAACATATAATGGAAGAATAAGCGGGGGAGTGGAGCTTCCAAAAACTCTAATATATGAAAATGATTCTTCAACAAAACATCTGCCTATCATTTGAAGGTCTGCAAGGGCTTTGTAATATTCCCACTTAGCCCAAGCTGATGGGAATATTCAATTTTTCTTTGTTTTGTTTTGATTTTCATGTTGATGAATAAAGTGTAAAGGAGGACATGTAAAACTCCTAAAAACATCAAAATAAATCAATGCCCAATGTAAACCAGGCTAAGTCTGGGCCATTTTATAAAACACACTTGAGTGTGAAAGAGGTTGATCACTTGACCAAGTCAACCATGACTATATCTATAGTGCAGTCTAGATGCATTGAACCTCCTTGAAGCATACGTGGTTCTAGATGGAGGCTCTACATGTGAAAGGAGCCAAATTGATGAAGTGGTTTAGGGTTTGACAATACTCCTAACTTATAAAAGGAAGAGGAGGGCAGCATGACGAGGGTTGTTGAAGATATTATTTCAGAAGAATTTTTCTGCTTAGACATTTCTCATTCTCTAGCTATTTAGCTGAGAATAATGTTGTTTAGCATTGGGTGTTCTTGAGCGGGAATCCCACCTCCTTCCTAGAGCAGCTCTTGGAGGAGTTGTGCTTGTCTTGACCACTATCAGACTTGGGCCAAGCTTCACCTTACACCTACAGTGCTGATCCTGTTGAGGGTTGGGTTGTCCTTGTGAGTCGCAGGAAGTGGGAGATAGATCTCTTCATATATATGCACACCTAGCCCCTCTTTTCATTGGGAAAGTCTTCTATCCAATTGGAAAGAGTGTCCTAGATCATTGGAGCTACAGATCCAGACCTTGGCATCAGGCCAAACCATTCTCAGAGTTTACAATGCAGTTTCCCTTCCCAAACTGCATTATTTGGAAGGTTGCAGTTGTAGGGTGTTTTGTCTGCATTTTGGAGGAGAGATCCCTGGTGATAGGATTCTTCCTCTCATTGTGGTGATCCATGGATTGGCCATCCAATCCATTTTTGTTTCAGATATGATCTTCTATTCTATTACATGATTCAGAAACTTTTGAATATTACTATAGATCTGCAACTCTAGATCTCAGATCTACTCTTGTACTCTCACGTTTTTCACAAAACCCCAAGGGGAATGTATAGATGAGATTTTCTTGTATAAAGATCTGAATTAGATCCATATTTTCATATACAGATATTCTCTATGTTTGAGTTATAATATATTGCTGCTTCAACCCCATTAAAATAATGTTGTCAATTTTATGCAGACATTTCTTGTGGCTGTAGCACCTCATTTCTGAGGGTTTATCCCTGTATAGTCTTCTACTTTCTCTTGTACACTGTATGGGATGATTTTCTGTTGTACATATGATATATGAGCCTCCATATTGATATCCTACAAATATTGGGCTGAACTGCATTATTTTCCAGCAGTGTTATTTTGTATTGCTGCAGTCCCTTCCTTGGGTAGTTTTCAAGCCTTCCTAGGTGTGGGAGATATGTTTAACCCACCTAGAAATATTTGTTTCTGATCTCATATTGGATTTAGGTCTTAGATACTCAGATATAAGTGATCCAAGGGTTGATTTCATATTATGTAGTAGTCATTCCTAGAAAATGCGTTTTCCAGTCATGCCTTGCTAGCAGTCTCGATTTTGGGATACTACAGTGGTATCAGATCTTATTTCTTGGCTCATCCTGTGAGCTTCAAGAATTATGGAGTATTCTCATGAGAAGGAGGAGATCTGCAAGAGAAATCAAAGAAAACCCTTGTTTTCTGAAGAAAATAAGTTCACAAGACTTCTATCTCAAGTCCTACAGGGTATCAGCAAGGACATCAAAGAAATGAGAAGGGAAAAACATGGAGATCCCTCAAAAATATCTACAAGATCTATACATGAGGAAGGTTCTAAGCCATCATCTCATGAATATGAGAACTCAGCCATATCATCAAACCAACAATGTTCTATCAACAACTTCTTCATGAAGAGGAAGGGAGGAGAGGCACCAAAAAGAGAGAATCACTTGAGCTTCCAAGGGTCTTTCAAGATCAAGGAAGAGAAGGCTGAGAATAACAACGTAGTCATAAAAAGGGCACACCCAGACCCTCATGGAGATGAAGAAGGGATAATGGTTCCAAGGAGAGAAACTCTTGCGCTATTGCAAGGAGTTCCTGAGGATCTCACATATGGAGATTGTGGTACAATCCATGTGCAGCATGTGCCATCATTATCAAATGGTGAGAATATGAATATTGTAGAAGATAAAGGGGAGGGAAAGCACCATATGATGAGGAGTATACACCCCTCTTTATTTCAGAATATTGATGTACATAGGAGGCATGAGGATCTATGCAATGAAGGCAAGGAAAAGTCAGTCCATACATCTATGTATCCTGCTCTATGCCTTGATGTCTCTTTGCATGGAGTCATTCCACTAGGGAGACCCCCTGATTGGAAGAGAGCTAATTTTTTCTCTCAAATATATGCAGCAACAACATATCTGTCTAAATAGGGAACCTTGGGAGGAGCTACTACAGTGTTGAGAATCATTGATGGGGAGCTAAGCAATTTTTTGCAATTGGCTTTGCTATCTTCCATTCATCTATTTGTGCTAAAGAGAAGAGATTCAAAAATATGTGTTGATATGAGCATGGTATCAAAAGGCCACTCCATAGCCTTGGAGCAGCAAAAGATACTCCAATATTTGATGAAAATTTCTGAATATGACAAGAAGGTATTTCCATTCTTGTATGCAGGAGAAAAACTATGGGAGTTTTGGAGGAGGAGAACCTTTCAAAAGAGGGATGACTCTCCTAAAATTCAACCTTTCCTTGAGCAAGTTCAGATGCAAGAGGGACAACAAAAGGAAGTTGTAAATACTCCAACATGTGACTTTGACATCAAGCATGTCAAAGAGGAGAGCCATGCTATGACAGATACTTCATTTCAGACTTCTACAACACTGTCAATGTTGGGAAGCCTATATCCTTATTGGGAGTCCCTAATATTGATGGGATATTCCAAGGACCTCTTCAAATGTAAGGTTCTTGATGGGAAAATGATAGATAGGAGGCATAAAGTAGTTAATGGAGTCATTTATTTCTATGAACAGATCTACTTATCTAAAGACTCCAAACTCAAAAACTAACTACTTAATGCAACCTATGAGATCTTGATTTGTAAACCCACTAGCTTCATTACAACATGCCATACTCTATTGGAGGGATTCATGTGGGAATATTTCAATAAGGAGATGCACTCTCATATGAGGAAGTGCATGGATCATTTGCTGGTTGAGGAGGAACATAGCTGTTAGGAGAAGAAATCCTCAACACCTCCTTATTCATTGAGTGTGAGAGGGGACTCATCCATGAGTTACCTCACTAATGTAAGACAAGTATATGGAGTAACTTGTATCTATAAATATCCTGATGTATCCACTATATGCTTTTATTCTTCTAACACTCATGTGCAGGGCTTTGCTCCAAGAGGGAGCATTATTTTTAATGGGTTTCATAGGCCACTTTGAGCTATGGACAATGATGATTTTTTCTATTCCTTGAAGGGTCTTGAAGAGATGATATACTCTTCATGGTGTGATTCCTTTACACCAGCTATCATGCACTTTCTCCAAGCATGCAAGAAGGATGGGGCAGCAAACAAGTGTTGGGGAAAACACTTGTCATATCATATTCTAAGGCGGTTAGGAGTAAAACTGTGGTGGTTGCACTTGAGGGACCATTGTCCTTCTCGATTATTGCATATGGCAGCTAGCATGACTCTCATTATGATTCCATATGTTGAAATTGTTCTTGTCTTTATTTGGAACATGGATGGAGGGAAGACACATTGGTTGAATGTGTCCTTGGGGAAAAGATTTTCCCACACTTGTTTCACTACATGCTTCAAGGGGAGCATGGGATATTATATGGCCACTATGGTAAACCACTTATTTCTTTGTAAGGAGAGCCATATGTTTGTTTGGGACATGCCTCTCATGAGTATTGGGGAGGAATTTTTCTCTGAATTGCCAAGCTGGGAGGTGATTCATTTCATTTGGATGAGAGCATGGAGAGGGGATTCTTTCATGGATGATGAAATTCCCCATGATTATCATCATTCCTATCTTGAGGAGGAGATGGATCAGCAAGAAGGTTTCCACATAGACCTTCCATTCATTCATGAGGAAAGCCATTGGGTTTATTCACCTAAGGCCAACTTGCACACTTGGGAGGAACCATTAGGGGATGAAATTCTTGCATAAATTCTAAAGAAATGGTGAAGACTATTGGATGAGGAGGACACAAGAGAAGGAGGGGAGGTTTTGCAGCACTCACCTTATCAGTTGCTTGAGGACAAGCAACATTTTGGAGGGGAGGGATGTAATATTCCCACTTAGCCCAAGCTAATGGGAATATTCAATTTTGCTTTCTCTTGTTTTGATTTTCATGTTGATGAATAAAGTGTAAAGGAGGACATGTAAAACTCCTAAAAACATCAAAATAAATCAATGCCCAATGTAAACCAGGCTAAATCTGGGCCATTTTATAAAACACACTTGAGTGTGAAAGAGGTTGATCACTTGACCAAGTCAACCATGACCATATCTACAATGCAATCTAGATGCATTGAACCTCCTTGAGGCACAACGCAGTTCTAGATGGAGGCTCTACATGTGAAAGGAGCTAAATTGATGAAGTGTCTTAGGGTTTGACAAGACTCCTAACTTATAAAAGGAAGAGGAGGGCAGCATGAAGAGGGTTGTTGAAGATATTATTTCAGAAGAATTTTTCTGCTTAGACATTTCTAATTATCTAGCCATTTATCAAAGAATAATGTTGTTTAGCATTGGGTGTTCCTGAGCGGGAATCCCACCTCCTTCCTAGAGTAGCTCTTGGAGGAGTTGTGCTTGTCTTGACCACTATCAGGCTTGGGCCAAGCTTCACCTTACCCCTACAGCGCTGATCCTATTGAGGGTTGGGTTGTCCTTGTGAGTTCCGGCAAGTGGGAGATAGATCTCTTCAGATCTATGCACATCTAGCCCATCTTTTCACTGGGAAAGTCTTCTATCCTATTGGAAAGAGTGTCCTAGATCATTGGAGCTACAGATCCAAACCTTGGCATTAGGCCAAATCATTCTTAGAGTTTACATCATAGTTTCCCTTCCCAAACTGCGTTATTTGCAAGGTTGCAGTTGTAGGGTGTTTTGTCTGCATTTTGGAGGAGAGATCCCTGGTGATAGGATTCTTCCTCTCACTATGGTGATCCATGGATTGACCATCCAATCCATTTTTGTTTCAGATATGATCTGCTGTTCTATTACATAATTCAGAAATTTCTGAATATCACTGCAGATCTGCAACTCTAGATCTCATATCTACTCTTGTACTCTCACGTTTTGCACAAAACCCTAAGGGGAATGTATAGATGAACTTTTCTTGTATAAAAATCTGAATTAGATCCATATTTTTATATAAATATCTTCTCTAAATCTGAGTTATAATATACTGCTGCTTCAGCCCCATTAAAATAACGCTGTCAAGTTTATGCAGACATTTCTTGTGGCTATAACACCTCATTTCTGAGGGTTTATCCCTGTATAGTCTTCTACTTTCTCTTGTACAATGTATGGGCTGTAATATAAATCTGATTTGCTGTTGTACATATGATATGTGAGCCTCCATATTGATCTCCTACAAATATTGGGCTGAACTACGTTATTTTCCAGTAGTGTTGTTTTCTATTGTTGCAGTCCCTTCTTTGGGCAGTTTTCAAGCCTTCCTAGGCATGGGAGATATTTTTAACCCACCTAGAAAGATTTGTTTCTGATCTCCTCTTGGATTTAGGTCTTAGATACTCAGATATAAGGGATCCAAGGGCTGATTTCATATTCTGTAGCAGCCATTCCTGGAAAATGCATTTTCCAGTCATGCCTTGCTAGTAGTCCCGATTTTGGGATATTACAAGCTTCCTTAGTGAACCTAGGGCTCACTATGTCATACATAAATTGGTGTAATGGTAATACAACTCCATAACACAGCTTATGAAAATGTGGTGCATAATTATGTTCCTATATCTCTTTATAACTCAAATTTATCGGGGTAGGGTCTTCAAGGGTCCATTTCCATCCCATAACTGGAAAGTTGGTAGAAAAACAGATGGCATCAAAAATATATGCACTCATAAAAAATTGCGGAATAGAATTAGAGGAAGAATTTCTGGTTTGGAAATATTCATTAATTGCCTTAACCAGATTCTTAGAAAGGATAGTCGCCCAATTCATTATGAGGGAATTAACAGAGGAGTCAATTAGGGGAAGCCAATTTATGGAGAACTTGGTACTATCAGGTAAACCATATAATCTGCATAACATTGCTGCTGCAAAGTTTTAAGGGTTTGTTAACGATGCGATAGGATACATATCGGTTTTCTCATATTTGAACTTGTTGTCTAATTTCCTCCAACCTTGAATTTCCTTGAATGGATCTTGGTTCTTCTCAGCAAACTTTGCAACAAACGACTGTTGTAGGTATTTTGTGGGTCGGGTAGCTTATACATGATTTTCAAATATTCAGGTCTTAAAGAACCTAGAATCTCATCCTTGCAGTTTCTTAATTGCCTGTCTTTTATCATTGATTTATCAAGCACCCATCTAATCATGTCGGTATATGGAAGAAGAGTAGCTCTCGCTGCTATTCTATGGAGGAAAGAACATGCAATATCTTTGAATTGTAAATCTGAAGGTGTTGCGTCATCGGCAGTCACCGTGACTTCCACTACTTCTGGCTCTTTGTCTTCAATTATAGTGTAAATAACTTGCAATTTAGTAGCTCCTCCATCAGCAGTGCAGACAATTTCAGAGACTATAGGTGCCATTCCTGTTTGTTCGAACTCTGCAAATTTTTTTTTGTCATGCTTCTGAATAACTTTGCGGATGGACATATCTTGAAAGGAAATCCCTATTAAAGACAGATTAAATGATCAAATGATGGAAGATCTATTAAAATGATCTGTTTTGAAAGAAAAAATCCGGAAACAGCTATATCATTAATTAATCATGACGCATCCATAACTGTTGACATTGGGATGATAAAACATAATTAATACTTTCTAACATAATTTATTTTGCGTAAAAACCTTTATTCAAACCTGTCAGATCGATCGCATCGCGCCCTTTGAACCTGTCTTAGTGATGCGTATTGCCCTTTTTTTATGCGATATGCAATTTTGCGAAATTGTAAAATTGTAGTATTGCAATATCACAGTATCACAATATCGGAGTTTTGTTAAAAATTACTTTAAAGTTTTGCAGTGTAAATATGTGATATGCGATTTATTATTTTTCTTGCAAAATTTCAAATCGGCGATCGCAAAATCGGGATTTCGCTGATTTATTGTTTTAACTAAGAAAATATTTGTGCGAAATTGTGATTTGTGATAAAGATGTTTTTATTTAAAAAGTGTTGATGTTTTTTGGAGTTTGATTTTTATCAAAAGACAAAAATACTTTTATAAAAAGGGTCCCTATTTCTATTTATCAAAGGTCTAAATTATTTTAAAAATAAAAATGGGGGGAGTTGTTGCATAGCACAACAGGTAGCTATCATGACAGCCTAGAGGAATTAGTTGAGTAAGAACCCAATCAAGAAATAGAAGAAAACCCACAGGAACTCTCTGAAGGCACAAGTGATGATTCACCATCTCTTCTAGGTGAGGCTCAAGAAAAAATTCAGCCTCAAAATCATGCTTCAGAAGAGAAAGAGAACTATTGTATTTATATCCAAAGAAAGAGGAAAATGCCTCCTCTTTTGACTAAAGAGGAAATAAATCAGATGCTAAACATGCAGCCAACCTCTAAACCTTCATATGAACAAAACGTTTATGTTCATTCTCCTGCTAATCCCCTCTACCATAAGTTAGAAAGTGAACTTCTGGATCAATTCAAAGAAGAACAAACTGATAATCCTAAATTTTTGATTGGTGACATTATTTATATTGATGATTTTCCAAAGTTTGATCAATCTGATGATGATGTTCTCCGAATAGAAGCTAACCTTGCAAAGCCATCAACAGTTAGTTTGTGGGAGGAAGATATGCTTCATCATCTTGGAAACAATGGTCAGCCAATACATGCCATTTATGACACTCATGAGGAAAGCCTTGAAAGTTTAAAAGTAAGTGAGGGATCTTCCACTCTTTTCTCTACTTCAATTCAGTCCATCAGAAATAACTTTCATAGAATTGGAAATTAGCAGTCTTTCAGTTTTGATGTTGAGGTTGAGGAGGATGATGAACTTCTTGAGCAAGTTGTCAATGAGAAGCCTTTTCCTGAAATGGTTGAGGAAATCATTTGGGACATGGAATCCTCCTTAAATCCAGATTTGTAGCCACCAATTTCCATTGAATTACAAATTGTAGATGAAGGCTTGGAAAGTTATGATCACATAAGAGCTACTGCAACTCCTTTTCAAGAAGATTTGTTGCCAAAAATTATTCCTGCTTATCAACATGATGGCCTCCCCGCATAATTTAGCCCACTCAATCAGAACATACCAAGTGTTCTAGAGGATAACATTGCAATCTATGATGAGTCTACTAGTTCAGATGATCATGAAGAAGAGGAAGAGTTTCTTCCCCAAAATATTCCTAAGCTCAACCAAGTGGAGAAAGAAGGAGTCCTGGATCATGCTTATTTTCCAAATATTCACATTCAGGTATTGTTTCAAGATCCCTTTGCTGATTTATTAGAGACATTTGAAGAGGGAGTAAAACATGTAAAGAGCGGTTTGATGCAGAATTTCAAGAACATTTTAAACACTACTATTCAAACACAAGTGAGGTGGGAGTTGCCTTTTTATTTTTTCAAAACCCTCAAAGAGCTAAACCACGATCCCTCATGGAATCATCTGCCTGATTGGTCGTATTGGAATAGAGATTTCACCAGCTGAATATATATCATGTATAAGATAGATTAGGATAGATAGGAATGCAAATAAGCTCAGCCTTTGAGCATCTCTTAGTTATATATTGTTTTGAAAAATGAAAACACAAAAACAGAGAAAAGATGAAAAAAGAGGGCAGATTTGAAAAGAGGTACAACCCCATACCCAAAAAATAGCGTGCAATCCTAAATGCCACTACTTGATCAAAAACGAAGATCGTGTTCACTCATCTAGCCTAATCATGGCTTAACATGTTTTAAATTTATGTTGATAAGTTAGTGTAAAAATGATTGTCAAATTTATTCAGGCTTGACTTATCGGGAGAGATAAATTAGGAATAAAAGATACTAGTTCCACATGCTCAAAACTGAGCCAAAGAGAAAGATAAGGATGCATAGCAAATGATGGATCACAACCCTTGCTTTTCTAGTTACTATTTTTACAAAATAATTTTTGTGTGCAGCTTGTTCCAATGCCACAAACCATGATAAGTTAGATTTCCTAATTCTGATTTGAACCATGCTTTCAATTTCATGTCAATAGTTTAGAGAATCAAGTCTGCCAAACAGCTTAATCTTGGTAGTTAAATAGTCTAGGTAGAGAATAAAAGAGTTCACTAGCATAATCTGAACTCTTAGAAGCAATAAGAATAGAAGTATATAGTTTTTTTTTGTTTGAAAAATAAAAGAATGTCAAGAGTTTGCCAATTCAAATACACTCAAAGAAGAAAAAATTCTAGGCCAAGTAGGATGGTTAGGTATAAATACAATTGAAGAAATCATGTGTTGCAGATCCTTGAGATCACCACTTCAAAGAAATATCAATAAAAGAAAAGAAGGGAAAAAATTACCCAATGGAAGAGGCACTGGTCTTCATAAACTCAGAGATTTGATATCTGAAAGTTCGGAACACCTTCAAAAAAGGGAGATGCCCTCCCCAAGTGGAGCCACTGTTAGTCATCAATAATTTTTATTGTTCTAGAGATGACTAATTAATGGTCATAGATTTCTAAAAATAAGATTTGAGAAATATTGTGAGTTCTAGAAATCTCACTGCCTTCATTATCCTAAATCATACTGTTCACTATATTTTTCCCTCTCTACCTTCTAAAATTTCACCTCACTGCTCCAAAAGGACTTCATTTCTGGGCCTATTGACCTCATTTTTCACTCCCCTACCCACACTCTCATTCACTCCCCATTTCCTCTAAAAAACCTATTTTCCCTTCATAACCTTCCTAAAAGGACACCCTTATTCCTCGATTTCATTTGTTTATATTAAACAATGTAAAAGTCCCCTTTTACATTGTTTAAAAACATGACTTAATCCTATCGGGTGTTTCATTTATATATATAAAACTCAGTTTTTATATTATAAACCCCCTCTTATGATATATAGGCCTAAGCCCCTTCTTCTCTAAAAAATCAACACCTTGCACCCATGTGATCCTGACCTCCTCATATCTATAAGCCCCTTCCCCTAAACAAATCCCTTTCTTCCCTTTCTATTCATAACCCACCATAAAACCTTATCAAAAGGATCCATAAACCTTTGATATATAAAAATTGGGCCCCTCTCTCCACCATACATGGCACCCCTCCTGAACCTTAAAAATTAACATATTTATGTTGATTTATTAAGGCCCTGGGCCCATTCTCTAGTTAACCCCGTGACCTAATAAACATGCACCACCTATCCTCCACTCCGCCAATTTGACCACCTGCTCACTGCCTCCAAAACGCGCAACAGCCGTCGATCTCTCACCCCGAGATCTGACGGTCCTTGACGAATATCGCATATATAATTGCGTTGGGGTTAACATCATCCAACCTGTGAGAAATAAGTGGTTTTTCCCTGCCACACATCGTGCTCTGGGCCATATTGCATGCCCCCTCTCAAAAACTGCTTACCACACTTTATCCATGCAAACCGCTTCCTGGTTTCCGAAACCGCTTATCCCTCTGTGCCATTTTTCAAATCCTCCCGCCTCTGTTCAAACTTCCGCCTGGTTACGCCTTTGGAACCCTACCTCCCACATTGTTTTCTCCTCTGCAAAACCTTCCGATAAGCCCAAACCATAGAAAAATGCAGACATTTCCCCTCCTGCAATTGTTTTAACTAAAAAATGCTTTTTGTGTGCAGGTTTAATGGCAGAGTGCCTAAGGAGCATTCCGATGGTCCAAAAATGACCAAATGAGCCTCTGGTTGACGATATAGGAGCTTAAATCAAATCAATGATGGCCATAGGGCTTGTATCAATGTTTGCCATCGATGAAACATGATCATCAATGGATAAGAAACCCTCATGCCACCAAAGGAAGCCTCCCCTGCACACAGAAGACAAATACAGTCAGAGGACATAGTGAAGAGAAGAAGATTAAATATTAAAGAGTTAATCCTTAATCAAAAGCAAAAACAAAAGATTAGCAATTAAAACAGAAGTCAAAGGATATAGGCAGACAATTAAAAATTTAAATGATAAAGACATAATATCGGAAAGATAAATAAAAATGATTAATGACAGGGAGAGATGAAGCAAATTAAAGAGAAACACAATATAAACAGACAGTCAGAGCTTAAAGATAGAGTTTTAAGGCCTAAACATAGAGATTAAAGATAAAACAAGAGGCAAATTAATCCAAAGCAAATTCGAATTAACTGCACCTATAGGCAGTTACTTCTTTCAAAGATATTTTTGCCACCTAATGCTTTGTTTCCTTCAATAAAGCATTAAACGGTTATTGAACCTAGTCAAAGATATTTTCTATCTGCCAAGAAGTTATTGTAAAGATATTTAGAGGCCTTAAAAGTCAAAAATTTCACCTATATTCCCTCAGAAGTTAAGATAGTAGTTATTATAAAGAGAAATATCTTCAGATATTCCTGCCTTGAGCCTTGCATGGTCTTCAAGGCAAAGAATTCATTAGTTTTGCAATAAATGACACCCAAACCCTAACTTAGCTTCACATCCTCATTTGCATATAAATACTGCATTTGAGCTCATCATATTGTTTGCATTTGATGACTCTTTGAAGTAATACATAGTCTGTTGGAGGTTGAAAAGAAATTGATGTCTTTGAGCTTGTGTATGCCTTGATTTGTTTGTTAATGGAGGAGGCTTGCTTGCAGGATCCCTGAGCTTGGTTTATGGTGAAGTGATTCTATTATGTTATTGTTTTTTCCTATTTCATTATGTTTCCATCTTTCTATACTGCAGTAGAACAAGATATTTATACTAAGAAATGTTTTCAAAGGCACCTTAGCTCTATTTGTTATTCACTATCTTTATGTTTTCCTCTGCTAGGACATTTTAGAGAATTCTTAATTGCTCTCTAGACCCCCTAATCTTGTTTATTTCACAGATGGTTTAATACAGTAGGTATCAAACATGATTTATGGCTAGCCCTGCTTATTTGATGTCACTAAAACATTGTTTTTGAAGTCTCTCTCTAAAGTACCATTAATTAGGTTTGCCAAAGAGGTTTTGTTTCGATCATACCCTTTGTACTTGCTTAAATAATTGTTTTAGAGATCTTCATATCTATAATCAAAGATGTTTAGGTGTTCCCTGTTCTCTGATTATAGTTATATGTGTGTCTTGAATGTTTTCTGTCCTTGAAGGTGAAATCACTGGAAGTTAAATGAGTTTCTCGCCTTCTATATTTCATTGGAATGTTTTTCTTGAATAATTATCTACTTAAGTTGAATCAAAGAATTTATGGTTTGCCCTATCTATTGATTTCCTCTTTATGCTTATGATATTTAAGTCCCTTCTTGTTAAAGGTACATGATAAAGGATTCTTAATTGCCCTTTGTCCTACTTTTATTCTCACAATTGATGTCCATCTCATTGCCCTTAAAAAGCTTGAAGATCCATTGACCAAGTTAGATTTGTCCTATGATGCTCCCCGATCTATTGATTAACCTTTCATGACTTTTATATAATCCATTTCCCAATTACTGTGAATATTTCCTCATTCTACCTATTTTTCTAGATCATCTTACCCAACCAAAACAAAAAACAAACCCTGTACTTAATAACTAGCCTAAAATCAACCATCTAAAGCATACAAGTTCACATCCTTTGCATATAAATAGAGAGAGCCATATTTGAGCCCAGGAAGGCAAGGTCCTAGGACTCCAAAGAGTGGTCTATTGTTGCCATGTGCATTTGGTCTACCAATCTTCTAAATCACGGGACCCCAACATAAATGGCGATCACTGTGTGACCTTCTGAATAAATAACATCTTAGACATCCTTAAGACCTCATAAAACCCACAAACATCCTTATATTGGTATTTAGTTGTTGATGGTGGACAACAAGTACATCCTTAAAAAAAGTAAACGTCATCCACCTGGTGACTCCACTAGTCTTCAGTAGCCCTGTTGACCCCACTAGTTCTTATAGAATCCCGTGGGAATGCATTAAACAGTCCCAATCATGCTGATGGTGGACAGAAAAGTTGAAATATTCCACCTGGTGACTCCATAACTCTCAAAAGACCTAAAGACTCCACTGGTAGAGAAATCTAGACTGGTTGAAAAGATATAGTGACCCCTTTCTGATTTACAAACATGGATCCAAGAATACAATGAAGATATGCCCAAATGAGTAGAGATCATATCCTTGGATTCCCACACAAAATAACTCAGATAAATTGGATAAAAAACCTACCTATATTTCAAGATGAAAAATTTGATGACCCCTTGTTACATCTCATCAAATTTCATATACATATATGGAGGTTAAAGGTTGAATGGTACAAGGACTGCCACATGAAAATGTTTATGGCAACATTAGAAGGTAAGGCAAGGGAATGGTATGAATGGCTAAAACCTGGTAGCTTGTTCTCCTTAAAATATCTCCACAAGGTATTTTGTGAGCATTATAAAGAAAATTATCTAGCTCTATCATTAGCTAAAAATTTTCGTGATCAATCCCAAGACCTCATACAATATCTTGTGAACATTGATGATGATTTAGGAAATTTTCATCCTGAAGACCTATTAGAGGAAATTCACGCATTTCATTCTCAAGGTAGCTATCATGAAAGCCTAGAGGAATTAGTTGAGTAATAAACCAATAAAGAAATAGAAGAAACCCCACATGATCTGTCTGAAGGCATAAGTGATGATTCACCATTTCTTCTAGGTGAGGCTCAAGAAAACATTTAGCCTCAAAATCAGCCTTCACAAGAGTAAGAGAACTGTTGTACTTCTATCCAAAGAAAGAGGAAAATGCCTCCTCTTTTGACTGAAGAGGAAATAAATCAAATTCTAAACATGCAGCGAGCCTCTAAAACTTCATATTAACAAAAAATTTATGTTCATTCTCCTGCTAATCCCTTCTACCCTAATTCAGAAAGTGAACTTGTAGATCAATTCAAAGAAGAACAAAATGATAATCGTATATGTTTGATTGGTGACATTATTTATATTGATGATTTTCCAAAGTTTGATCAATCTGATGATTATGTTCTCCAAATAGAAGCTAACCTTGCAGAGCCATCAACAATTAGTTTGTGGGAGGAAGATCTGCTTCATCAGCTTGGAAACAATGGTCAACCAATACATGCCATCTATGACACTAATGAGGAAAGCCTTGATAGTTTAGAAGTAAGTGAGGGATATTTCACTCTTTGCTCTACTTAATTTCAGTCCATCTAAAATATCTTTCATATAATTGGAAATAAACATTCTTTTAATTTTGATGTTGAGGTTGAGGAGGATGATGAACTTCTTGAGCAAGTTTTCAATGAGAAGCCTTTTCCTAAAATGGTTGAGGAAATCATTTGGGACATGGAATCCTCCTTAACTCCAAATTTGCAGCCACCAAGTTCCATCGAATTACAAATTGTAGATGAAGGCTTGGAAAGTTATGATCACATAAGAGTTGTTGTAACTCCTTTTCAAGAAGATTTGTTGCCAAAAAATATTCCTTCTCATCAACATGATGGCCTCCCCACAGAATTCATCCCACTCAATCAGAACATACCAAGTGTGCTAGAGGATAACATTGCAATCTATGATGAGTCTACCAATTCAGATGATCATAAATAAGAGAAAGAGTTTCTTCCCAAAAGAGTCCTAAGCTCAGCCAAGTGGAGAAAGAAGCAGTCTCGAATCATGCTTATTTCCCAAATATTCACATTCAGGTATTGTTTCAAGATCCCATTGCTGATTTGTTAGAGACATTTGAAGAGGGAGTAAAACCTGTCAAGAGCAGTTTGATGCATAATTTCAAGAACATTTTAGGCACTGTTGTTTAAACACAAGTAAAGTGGGAGTGGCCTTTTGATTTTTTCAAAACCCTCAAATATTTGAACCAAGTTCCCTCATGAAATCATCTTCTTGATTGGTTGTATTGGAAAAGAGAGTTCACCAACTGAATGTATATCATGTAGAACTTAGATTAGGATAGATAGACATGAAAATAAGCTCAGCCTTTGAGAATATTTTAGTTATAGATTGTTTTGAAAAATGGAAACGCAAAAACAAAGAAAAGATGAAAAAAGAGGGCAAATTTGAAAAGAGGTACAACCCCATACCCAAAAAACAGTACTGTTGAAAGTGTGCAATCCTCAATGCCACTACTTGTTCAAAAAATAAGATCGTGTTCAGTCATCTAGCCTAATCATGGCTGAACATGTTTTAAATTTATGTTGATAAGTTAGTGTAAAAGTGATTGTCAAAGTTATTCAGGCTTGACTTATCGGGAGAGATAAATTAGGAATAAAAGATACTGGTTCCACATGCTCAAAACTAAACCAAAGAGAAAGATAAGGATGCATAGAAAATGATAGATCACAACTCTTTTTTTTTCTAGTTGCTATTTTTGCAAAATAATGTTTGTGTGCAGCTTGTTCCAATGCCACAAACCATGGTAAGTCAGATTGCCTAATCATGATTTGATCCATGCTTTCAATTTCATGTCAATATTGTAGAGAATAAATTATGCCAAACAGCTTAATCTTGGCAGTCAAATAGTATAGGTAGAGAATAAAAGAGTTCACTAGCATAATCTAAACTCTTGGAAGCAATAAGGATAGAAGTAGATAGTTTTTTTTTGTTTGCAAAGTAAAATAATGTCTAGAGTTTGCCAATTCAAATACACTCAAAGAAGAAAAAAGGTTAGGCCAAGAAGGATGGGTAGGTAGAAATACAGTTGAAGAAACCATGTGTTGAAGATCCTTGAGATCACCACTTCAAAGAAATATCAGCAAAAGAAAAGAAGGGAAAAAATTACCCAATGGAAGAGGCACTGGTCTTCATAAACTCATATATTTGATATCTGAAATTTCTGGACACCTCCAAAAAAGGGAGCTACCCTCCCCAAGTGAAGCCATTGTTAGTCATCAATAATTTTTGTTGTTTTGGTGATGACTAAGTAATGGTCATAGATTTCTAAAAATAAGATTTGAGAAATATTGTGACTTCTAGAAATCTCACTGCCTTCATTATCCTAAATCAAACTATTTCACTATATTTTTCCCTCTCTACCTTCTAAAAGTTCACCTCACTGCTCCAAAAGGACTTCATTTTTGGGCCTATTGACCTCATTTTTCACTCCCCTACCCACACTCTCATTCACTCCCTTTTACCTCTAAAAAACATAATTTTCCCTTCATAACCTTCCTAAAAGGACACCCCTATTCCTCTATTTCCTTTTTTATATTAAAAAATGTAAAAGTCCCCTTTTAAACTGTTTAAAAATAGGACTTATGCCTATCAGGTGTTTCATTTATATATATAAAACTCTGCTTTTATGTTATAAACCCGCTCTTATGATATATAAGCCTAAGCCCCTTCTTATCTAAAAAATCAGCCCCTTGCACCCATGTGATACTGTCCTCCATGTATCTATAAGCCCCTTCCCCTAAACAAATCCCTTTCCACCCTTTCTATTCATAAACCCCCATAAAACCTTATCAAAAAGCTATATAAACCTTTGATATATAAAAACTGGGCCCTTCTCTCCACCATACACGATGCCCCTCTTGAACCTTATAAATTTACATATTTCCGTTGATTTATTAAGGCCCCAGACGCATTCTCCACTTAACCTTGTGACCCAATAAATGTGCACCACATGTCCTCCACTCCACCAATTTGACCACCTGCTCACCGCCTCCAAAAAGCACGATAGCCGTCTATCTCTCACCCCGAGATTTGACGGTCCTCGACACATATCACATATATAATTACGTCGGGGTTAACATCCTCTAACCTGCGTGAAATAAGTGGTTTTTACTTGCCACGTTTCATGCTCTGGGCCATATCGCATGCTCCCTCTCAAAAACTGCTTAGCACTCTTTATCCATGCGATAAACTGCTTCTGGTTTTCTGAAACTGCTTATCCCTCTGCGCCATTTTTCAATCCTCTGCCTCTCTTCAAACTTCCGCCTGGTTCCGCCTTCATAATCCTACCTCCCACACTGTTTTCTCCTCTACAGAACCTTCTGATAAGTCCAAACCACATAAAACTGTAAACATCGCCCCTCCCGTAGGTTTTTTAACTAAAAAATGCTTTGTGTGTGCAAGTTTAATGGCAGAGTGCCTAAGGAGCATTCCGATGGTCCAAAAACGACCAAATGAGCCTTTGGATGATAGTCCAGGAGCTTAAATCAAATCAATGATGGCTAAAGGGCTTGTATCAATGTTTGCCATCGATGAAACATGATCATCAATGGATAAGAAACCCTCGTGCCACGAAATGAAGCCTCCCCTGTGCACAGAAGACAAATACAGTTAGAGGACACAGTTAAGAGAAGAAGATTAAAGATTAAAGGGATAATCCTTAATCAAAAGCAAAAGCAAAAGATTAGCCAATTAAAACAAAATTCAAAGGATATAGGCAAATAGTTAAAAAATTAAATGATAAAGACCAAAGATCTGAAAGATAAATAAAAAATATTAACGACAGGCAGAGATAAAGCATATTAAAGAGAAACATAATATAAAAAGATAGTCAGAGCTTAAAGACAGAGTTTTAAGGCCTAAACAAAGAGATTAAAGGTAAAAAAAGAGGCAGATTAATCCAAAGAAAATTCAAATTAATTTCACCTACAGGTAGTCACTTCTTTCAAAGATATTTCTACCACCTAATGCTTTGTTTCCTTCAATAAAGTATTAAACCGTTATTGAACCCAGTCAGATATTTTCTATCTGCTAAGAAGTTATTGTAAAGATATTTATAGGCCTTAAAAGTCAAACATTTCACCTATATTCCCTCAGAAGTTAAGATAGGAGTTATTATTCAGAGAAATATCTTCAGATATTCCTGCCTTGAGCCTTGCATGGTCTTCAAGGCAAAGAATTCATTAACTCTGTAATAAATTACACCCAAATCCTAACTTAGCTTCACCTCCTTATTTGCAGATAAATACTGCATTTCAGCTCGTTATCTTGTTGGCATTTTGATGACTCTTTGAAGTAATACATAGTCTGTTGGAGGTTGAAAAGAAATTGATGTCTTCGAGCTTGTGAATGCCTTAATTTGTTTGTTTATGGTGAAGTGCTTCTATTATGTTATTTTTTTTTCCTGTTTCATTATTTTTCCATCTTTCTATACTGCAGTAGAAAAAAATATTTAGACTAAGAAATGTTTTCAAAGGCACCTTAGCTCTGTTTTTTCTTCACTATCTTTATGTTTTCCTCCGCTAGGACATTTTAGGGAATTATTAATTGCTCTCTAGACCCCCTAAGCTTGTTTATTTCACAAATGGTTTAATACAATAGGTATCAAACATGATTTATGGCTAGCCCTGCTTATTTGATGTCAGTAAAACACTATTTCTGAAGTCTCTCTCTAAAGTACCAGTACTTAGGTCTGCCAAAGAGGTTTTGTTTCGATCATACCATTTGTACGTGCTTAAATAATTGTTTTAGAGATCTTCGTAGTTATAATCAAAGATTTTTAGGTGTTCCCTCTTCTATGATTACAGTTATATGCATGTCTTGAATGTTTTCTGTCCTTGAAGGTGAAATCACTAGAAGTTAAATGAGTTTCTCGCCTTGTATATTTCATTGGAATGTTTGTCTTGAATAATTGTATGCTTAAGTTGAATCAAAGAATTTATGGTTTGCCCTGTCTATTGATTTCCTCTTTATGCTTATGATATTTAAGTCCCTTCTTTTTAAAGGTACATGATAAAGGATTCTTAATTGCTCTTTGTCCTACTTTTATTCTCACAATTAATGTCCATCTCATTGCCCTTAAAAACCTTGAAGATCCATTGACCAAGTTAGATTTGCCTTGTGACGCTCCTCAATCTATTGCTGAACCTTTCATGACTTGTATATACTCAATTTCCCAATGAATGTGAAGATTTCCTCATTCTACCTATTGTGCTAGATCATATTACCCAACCAAAACAAACAATAAACCCTGTACTTAATAAATAGCCTAAAATCAACCATTTAAAGCATACAAGTTCACATCCTTTGCATATAAATAGAGAGATCCCTCTCTGAGCCTAGGAAGGCTAGGTCCTAGGACTCCAAAGACTGGTTTGATGTTGCCCTGTGCATTTGGTCTACCAATCTGCTAAATCACGGGACCCCAACATGCTAAAAATATTAATTATGGAAAAATAATAAAAATACCTGTACATTTGGCTATCGAGGAGGCTATTTGCTATAGAATTTGCAAAAGAAAATTTTACCACCATTTTTCAAAATGCAAGCTGAGATTGGTGGGAAATGCACAACAGCAGTGCATGCAATGATTGCTATGGGAGGACCGATGTCAGGGCGATTCAGACAAGGATAAATTGCACTGGTGCTTGACAGCTCTGGAGCACTGAGAAAAGTGAAAAATGTGATTTTTTGGCCGTAATTTTTTTTTGTTTAACCCTATTCCAGTGCACGGGGTTTTATAGGCGCACTAGTGTATTTTCTTAATACCGCATCGGGTGGTTTCGGTTTTGGCGCTGTGTTTTATGATGCACCGGTACGGAAGAGTTGTAAAGAACCGGTGCTCTACAGTAATACGATGCATCAGGCGGGTGTGTACAGAGCGCATGGTGTCTAGTGTGCCACTGTTTTTTTTGCACAGGTGCTTTCTCTTGTTGAGCACACCGGTGCGGTTTTGGATGATAAGCACATCAAGTGGAAAACATCTGCAAAACCCTCCACCTGCCAACCTCCTCTAGTAACCTCCGCTAGAAACTGATTTCTGGGGAATTTTTATAAGGGCTTCCTCAAAAACATCTACTAGAGGGTCTTTTCCTTGTAGTGAATTTTCCATATAGCTACCTCTACAGAAGTTTGGCAAAGATGGCAGAAAACGTTCAGCATAGGAAAAGTGATCATGAAGTCAGCCTCTTTCACCATGCTCTTATCAAAATAATTGTTCTACACAATCTTGAACAAAATAATATCCCTTGGGAAACTTTCATGCAATTAGATGTCTTTTTTCCTTCTGCTAGTCAGCCTACTAGCATTAGCTCACCATCAGCAACATCAGTACCGTCTAAACATATGGAGGTTAGCTCATCTAGAAAAGTTTTAGTGAAGAGGAGGATTGAGGTCCCTCAGACATATTAGAGAGGTAGAAGGCTTGTATTTGATCCAAAAAATGAGGTAGGGGCCAAGTCTGCATTAGTAGAACAGGGATCACCATCACAACATGAGGCATCTTTACATGATGAGGAGCCCATCCATCATGACACTGATATAGTGGACTTGGAGGCAAATAAAGAGCATGAAACCCTAGAGAAGGTCATCAAGGAGGAATATGCTTAGATCATCGAACTCAAGGACAATTTGGCAAGGGATAATTTCATAATTTCCTTCCTAAAGCAAGAGAACAATCAATTGAAGGTAAAGCAATTATTTTTAGAGAAGAATCAGTTTAAAGCTAGTATGCAAGATGTAAAGGGAAAATAAGTTGTTGAAATTGAAGATTCAGATAAGAATGAATGGAAGGTTACAAGGAAAAGGCCAAGGACCATGGGTCTCCGAAGGGCACTTCAAAAATAAAGAGAACAAAATCCACTAGGTGAAGAGTTGACAATTGAAGAAAGGATAGCCATGGAAATCAATGGAAATAGAGAGTTCTAGCTTGACCAAGTGAATTTTCACTTGGAGAAGCTCCTTGAAAAAGCCAAAAGAGACAACAAGTTTCAAAGGTATATGGCTATCCACTACTACACAAGAAATCAGATTTACAAAGCAAACAATTGCAAGCAAAACTGAACGAAACCCTAATCAATAAAAAGGAGAAGGGTAAGTTAGACCTGATTGTTGATGATATTATAATAACATAGCATGCCATGTCATAAATTCATCTAGCATTTCTGGACAAAAATTTTGAAAAATTTTGAACAAATTTTGCATTTTTGTGAATTTTGGTGAAATTTGGCAATTTTTGAAAATAGTCCCACTGGCAAAAATGCAATATGGGCCATTCTACGCTTTAGTTGGGGAGGTCCAATGATGAATTTATTGCATGGGTGGATTTATCTTGACATATACATCAATCCTAGTCGGCATAGCATCCTTTTCATCAACTTTTGGAGGGTAAAAATGCTAAAAAATCATCAAAATTGACCTTTTTGCCCTCTTTTTGGAGGCCACGCTGTGTTTTCTGAGTAGTCTTGGGAGATAGAGGTTTTGGAAGGCTAGAAACAACCATTTTTAGTGCTTGAAGAGCCTATAATGTAGAAGACATCCAAGTCTATCCAAAAAAACTTTTAGATCAACATTTCGACATCGGGAAGGTCTCCAAAATTCCATTCTCCCAACCACACTGTGTTTTCTCCAGGCATGCTGCATTTTCTCCTAAATTCATTGTGTTTTCTCCAGTATGTGATTTTGCACAGTCAGTTTGACCAATGTTGAATTTTAATTATGTAATTTATGAGTGATGATGATGTAATGATTTCATGAAATGAAATTAGGTAGGTGAATAGTGAAGTAGAGTAGATACATGCTTGTAAATGTCAAAAATGGTCAAAGGAATCAGTTTGTTTATCTCAGGGAAAGGTTAGAAACCTCTCAAGTCTTTAGGTTTTAGGTGAGAGGATCAAGCGATCAGCTCTACAACTCACAGATTCGACCCCTAAGAGTGGGGAAATGATATTTTGTCTATATGTATGAATTTTTTAGTCATTTTCATGGTTGGAAATCAGAGGTTTGAGACCATTGTAGCTTGTGCTTCATATTTTATTCAGAAATTCAAAGGAAAAATTGCAGCTGTTACACAGAAATTTTTCACCATCCCTGCAATTCTCCATCCCGCACATTGGAGGGCTTATTTCGTGACTTGTGAGCAGTGACATAACTTGAAAACACTTTCATGGCATTCCCCTGAACATGTAATTTCATTGTCATGAAGACAACTCCTTGTGAAAAACCCTACAAATAGCCTTTTTATCCTTGGCATGACTAGCCAGTGTTATACCCGCGCCAATGGGGGAAATCCTCCAAAGAGGGCACGCCAATTGGTGCTCTGTCCCAGAGTTGTACCCGCGCTAGGCTTAATAAAGAGTGTTTTTAAAAAATAAATGGCGGAAGATTCATTCCAACCAATTCCTAAACTGGTTCCTAATTTGAGTTAGGAGGTTGGCTCCGGATCTCCATGTAGAGGAAGTAGTTTTCCACCTCTCATGGAAGCTTCCTTGAGGATAGGGCCAATCCCATGATTGTAAGGATCCCAACTCCCCTTCCTCCATCTATATAAGCTTGCCATTTTCCTTTGCAAGCTAATCTCCAAGAGCCTTCAAGAGCCTAAAGAATGCTGCAATAGTCCTCATAGTGTCAAATCCATAGCAAGGAGATTGACGATCGAAGAGAGAGGCTTGTCCCCAACCCTGACAAGCTTTACCGAGACGTATTCTGCTGGCGACCCGTCGAAGAAGAATTCAGCGTCAGAGCTAGGTTGTATTTTCCTTTGTATGAATTAATGATAAGCAACTATTGGTTATGGTTCCACTCGTTTTGTTCATTATGATCATGAGTTGTGTCCTCTCTGACTGACACATAATTGTATATATTGGATTTTATGCTTGTGTTTGTTGTATTTATTGTGTGTGCAGGTGTTCGATCACGACGAGCGTGAAGGATTGTGATCTGCCGGAGCAAGGGAACAAGAGCGCTACCCCCTCTACAAACGACAGCGTTGGATTCAAGGTAAGCCTTCTTCGCAAGTTGGTTTATTGGAATTAGAAACTTGCACCATTGCGTGTTATGATTGTTGCTATACCCGAACTGGGCTAGTAGGGATCGCCTCTATCTGCAGAGGGGATTTACCTCTTCAGCAAATTGGCGACTCCACTGGGGATCGTCTAGCTTGTTGTTTTCTTTGTAAACTACAAACGGAGCCTGAAGTTAGCCAGATAGCCTTCGAAATGCTCTTGCTCTGCATTAGCGAAAGTAGATGAATGCTGCTTCAGTCAATCTCCGGTCTAGTTTATGAACTGAATTTTTGGAGTATTATCTTGTCTTTTCGGTCCATCCTTGACTTTACTTGCTTGATCAGCTCTTTTGGCTGGCTCTTTCTGTGTGTTTGGCTTTCTACTTGACTTTACCATCACTGGTCTGCTTCTTGGATTGATCTTTTTTCATTTTTCCATAGTAAACTCAACTGGCGCGCTTTTCAGCCTGACAGTCGCGCCCATTGGCGCATGTTGCTAGTGTATTACCCGCGCCAATTTTGTTCTGGCGCTAGTTTCAGCTTCACAGTCATGCCAATCCTGTGAGGTACTAGGGTTTGCTCTGTTTTGAGCTTTTTGAGTTTGATCTAGGTGTTTGGTGTTGTTTTTACGACTGCTTGAGTGTTATGGAGCCTTGTTTGACTGACTGTGACCTTCATCCTTTGGTTGTTTGCCTATTTCCATCGGTTTTACATTCTAGCCCTAGGGCATCTAGGCGCTATTCTATGTCGAGCCTCCCTTGGGAGTTTTTGTTTTTTATCGGTTCAATCAACCTTGTGATTTCTCTCTGCATTCGTTTGGTGGTTGTCTATCGTTTCATTGTGTTATTTGAGTGATTGGTTTCTTCTTCACTTGAATTCCGCTTTGTCTCACTTTGGGCCTAGATTACATTGGTTCATTTGAGTCTTTGGGATTCTCTTGGTTTTGAGGGATTGTTTTGTCAATTTGAGGTCTGATTGTGTGTTTGCATTGAGTGATATTTGCTTTTTTTTTCTCTTGTGCTATCGCTTCTCAAATTGCTCTCTTCATTAGTTTTCATTTCGTTTAGTGCACTTTGCTCTTAAACATTGAAAATACAAAAAAAAAAATCTCTTTTGCTTGTGATTAGTTAGTGTAAATTCAATCTTTTCTCTGTTATTAGTGATTAGTAACTTTGAAAGAAAAGCTTTTAGTTTCCATTAGCTGCATTAGAGACATTACTGGTTGTTTTCTGATCATTTTGTTCTTATGTGAAAAGCTCTCAACTCTCTCATAATTAGCTTTCATCGAATGAAATGACATACTGTGGCATGTAGTGTGCATTTAGGAGATTTTGAGACATTACATTCGCTAGGACCTAAAAACTGAAACATAATTGAAGATAAACATTAAAATTTATTCAATTTACACTACGACAGCATTGAAACATTAACGAAATATTTAGAGGTCTAGGCTAGAGACGTGTTCCGGTGTCTTTAAACCTAGTAGCTGTCATTTGCCTCTTGGCTTTAGATAGCACTAGTATGGACTTGTGCTCCCCGTACCATCGCGTATATAAAGGGAGACCCCACTAGGTTTCCATCCTTTATCCATAGGAAGCTGAGTCTGCTGCCCTATACCCGTGATACACCAGACACAGCATTCGGGGAGATTGCCTACACGTACATTAAGTCCTTGGTTGATTTCTCTTTCATTTTGAAACCAAGGTGTATATTGCAGTTCACGGTTATTTGGTACACCCTTTGCCTAGTATTCCTGAGCAGTCATTTTGATCTTATCTGACTCCTTAAATTTGAAAATATCACCAAGCGCTTTTCCTTTCACACTTGCTTCAAAACTGAAAGAGATAGAGTCATATTTCATCCATTTCTCGACTCTTAAAACATGAAACGATGAAGTTTCTAAGTTTCAATGTCGTAAAATAAATCACCCGCGATCACATGCCCTGTTAGATTTTGATTGTTGGCCATTTGATTGTGTGCCTTGGTTCTTTTTCAGCCCGTGTGTGTGTTTGGTCTTTTTCTCTTGTCGTTACTGTCACAGTGGTAGAACCCTCAGTTTCGTCTACTGGTAGTCCATATACGAACGATTCATCAGAGGTTTCTCAATCCTCTGCTGAACCTCAACAGCCCATCGTTTCTGAGTTTCCCGACAGGGGACCAGTTCTGTCTGAGCTTCCCTTTGGTGGACCAGTTGAGTTCAATTGGCCCTTGTCCGACCCTTGGTCTGGATTTGGAGTAGGGGAATATTTCCCTCCTCTTACATCGGGTTCGCCTTTTATAGCTGCTGTTATTCCTCCTAGTCCTCGCCGTCTGTTACAAGATCTAGCGGTAGGTTCAAATATGAATGATTCTCTTAGTGAGGAAATCCCCACGTCTGGTGAAGATTACCATCTATTCCCAAAAGTTACCCGAAAGTTATTCCCAGAAGACAATCCCGAACCCTCTGTTATGTCTTCGCCTGGTCCCTCACTACCAGCAGGGTATAGATCCTTAGGTCAGATTATTGTCGCTGCTGCCTCTATGGGGGTATCAACTCCTTCTACGAGGCCGGTTATTCCTTCATTGGGGATGTCTCCCAGGACTCCCATTACGTCATCCCCTCAGGTCACTTCTGTACCCATCAGGCCCACTGTCTGTGTGGCCGCGTCTATGCCCACTGTAACCACTCAGTCCGTAAGGGCTGCTTTGCTTCCCGAAGACGTTTATATAGAATCTGCTATGTCGGAGACCATCTCTCCTGAGGAGTATCGATTGTCCCTACAACAATCGAAGCCCGAGGTCGGACAATCCTCTCAAGATCCCAACCAGTCGTATTTTTATCATTATGCACAGGATGGTACACCCGTGTACGTCTTTCCATATCAGTACGATGAGCACGGGAATCCTTTACGTTTACCCACTCCTGAGGCTCAACTTCATGCTCAGGATTTACCGTATAACCAGACTGGGCAGCCTTATAATCTGCAAGGATAACCTTTTCAAGGCCAACCTTCAGGCCAGCTTGGCTATCCTTATGACCTGCAGGGACAACCCTTACAGGGCTACCCTCTGGGCCAGCAGGGGCCATTATACGGTCCGCAAGGACAGTATTATAACCCTTCAGGTCAAATTGTGCAGCCTCTTCCTGGAGTCCAACCTGGGCAACCTCAGGGACTCACAGGTCAACCAGGGTACCAACCAGGGCCGGTATATGGTCCTGGGGGGAAAGTCCAGCCTTCCCAACCCATGAAACCTCAGTATCCTCTTGGTCCAAATGTTGCACATTAGCCAGGATCATCTTATGGTCCTGCTGCAGGTCAAACCGGTTACCAACCACCACCTGGCTCCATTCCACCACCAGGCCAACCGGCCCATTCGACACAACCTGGTGTCCCTCCACCAGGCCAATCGGCCCATCCGGCACAACCTGGTGCTCCTCAAAAGCCAGGCCAACCTGCGCAACCAGCACAACCTATTTATCCGAGTCAACCTGTTCAACCAGGGCAGCCCGTTCAGCCAGGTTAGCCTGTCCAACTAGGCCAACCTGCACATCCTGTCAAGCCTGCCCAACAGCCGACTTATTCAATGCCGCAGCCAAACCAACTGCTGCACCCTAATTATCAGGCTCAGTAGGGTCCCACCTATCAGTAGCCCACTCAACCTCAAGGCGGTTACTATTCTCATGGTTAATACCGACCGAATTATAGCCAGCCCCAAGGTTCTAACTATTACTCTCAACAACCCGGCTACACCTATACTCAACAGCCAAATCCGCATACTGCTCAAACGGTGCCGACGTATAATCAAGGTCCATACTCTGGTTATCAAGTCCCGTAAACTAGTTACCAGCAACCAAATCAGACTGGCTATACACCCTATACCCGTTACGGTCAGAATCCTACGGGACAGAACGCATGGGGGCAGGGATATTCTCAACCAGCGTGGAGTACAAGTACAGTTCCTTATTGAGGGCCTGACATGCCGGTCAATCCACAATTTCCGTTCTTGGCTACCTTGGAATTACCGGATGTTTCTAAATTAACCAATGATCCAATTCTTCACAATCCTTATTGGCCTCCGGTTCCGACCAAGGTACCCGCTGACTGCCCAAAGTTTGAGGGTAAAGCTGGAGAGGACCCCCAAGCTCACGTAATGACTTACCATCTACGGTGTTCGTCTAACTCTTGGGTGGATGATTCAATTCGTCTATGTCTCTTCCAGTGCACTCTTACTAGCACTGCCACTAAGTGGTATATTGAATTACCCCGTGGCATCTTTCAAGATTTCAATACGTTAGCCATGGATTTTCTGACTCACTTTCAGTTACCGGTCTGCTATGAGGCCGGGACACATCTCCTGACTTCATTGAAGAAGGATAAATCCACCCACATTTCTGATCACATTCATGAGTGGCGACATCGTCGTAGACTGATCAAGTTTGATATACCTGATCAGCTACTAACTCATTGGTTCACCACGTCCTTCGTTAACAAAATCGCCCAAGATATTGCTATGGGGGCATGTGTGACTGAAGAATAAGCCATAGCACATGCCCAGTATCTTGATCTGGTATACTCTCAGTCCAGCACGCTGTATGATATTTTGACTGATGCTCCATGCCCAGGAACCTCTAAAGCTCCACCTACCCCAGCGGTGGATGGTGTTATTGGTTCCGTATCTCAAAATTCTCGAAAGTCTTCTAACGGGAAGCAGAAGTCTAATTCTTCCAAAAATCCTGCTCTTCCCGCCCTTCCAGATTCTGGCCAAACTGCGGAGGTCAACGCTGTTCAGGCCAATCCTACGGAAAAAGCCTCCAAAGGGAAGAAGAAGGGTAAAGGTAAATCCAAATCTGACGCTCCAAAGCCAGAATCTTCCAAACCTCATACTGAGGACAGTTCCCAACGCAAACCGAAGTACCCCTGCCTCATTTGTGAAGGATATCATTATACCAAAGATTATCCATGACGATTTGAAATTAGTCAACTTCTCAAAGGCTCCAAAGGAACTCCGGCAGTTCTTAAAGAATCGTTCCCGTCTCAGCAGACCCAGATGGTTGAACAGCCTTCACTATCTGCACCATTTGGGTTCCCAGGTCTTTATGATGAATGTTACTGAACCTATCTCCATTACTATGCATTCGAAGGATTATAATGGATCACACCAGGCAGCTGGGAAGGAAGTTGTGGATGGTCCACCTCCCCCATCTATCTCCGGTCTGTTGGAAATTGAGAAGCCTATTGTTGAACCTGTTGTGAGGCCACCTCCTAAAGGTGTTCTGCGAAGATCTTCCTAAAATCAAAATGCCCGTGCCGCTCAACACTATAGTATTGTTGAGGATTTGGCACAGGCGCCTTCTGCTATGTCTGCATTGGAAGTTCTGCAAATTTTCCCATCGCAACAGAAATCTTTGTTGTCTGCAATCGCTGGAATCGATCCCATTGATTCTAATCTTCTCACCTTCGACTTAGAAAATTTTACCCCCCGACTTCCACATCAGATCGCTCTTGTTATTCAAGTTGGGATCAATGGTCTTAACATCCATAGGGCCGTTGTGGATGAAGGTGCTTCTACCTGTGTCATGTCGTCTGCTTGCTGGAAGGCCATTGGCTCTCCGGCCCTTTCATCATCTCCCAATGCCTTAGAGGCATTCGATGGTCGGGAATCCAAACCCCTGGGTGTTCTTGAGAGTTTACCGATTACCTTACAGGGGAAGACAGTCAACGTAGAAGTAGAAGTGGTTCACGCCAAGCTTAACTACAACCTGCTTCTCGGCCGCAGTTGGACCCACGCTATGCTATGCGTGACGTCCACCCTCTTTCGACTTCTCAAGTTCTCTCATGAGGGAAAAATCATTACTGTGGATCAGTTGTCTTTCTTCACCTCCACCTCTGAGAACAATGTTCCTTACGTGGATCAGATTCCAAATCCCCCTGACAGTGTAGGACCCGTTCTCTTCAAGGACCCTATCCTCATGGGTATTTTTCCCACGCCGCCACCGCACACCATTCAAGTTAATATGATCTCTAGGTCTGATGACCCATGGATCATCCCTTCGCTTGAACAGGTGACTAATTTTGGAGAATCGATGCCCTTAACTCCAGTAGAGATTAACTACTGTGAAATCGTCGCCGCATCTGATCCTCCCCCTCCTCAGCATGCTCCTTCGAGCATGGCTTTAGATATCTACTCTCAATCCCCCTGGCTTGGCGAGGCCGACGCGCCTAATCCTCTTAAAGAGATTTTCCCTTCTGATGAAGCCATTGTTGAAACAATGTCTCTTGAGGAGCTGCCTTGGAGCGATGGACATCATCGTTCCTCCTTCATGCCAAGCCTGGGGGCAATGTCAGATTGTCTAGAGCGTTTTGCATCTCAGGTTCCCATTCCACCTCTCCAGACGCCCATATTAACACATGAGGTTCTTTCAGAGGGAAACCTGAGCAACATTACTCAAAACATTCCGATCAACATCTCCGTTAAACCGGGGATAGTTGAGAGCATACATGTGGGAGTAACTTGTTCTCCTGATGAGATACGAGTTTATACTGACCTTTTTCGAGAATTCAGAGACGTGTTCGCTTGGTCCTATGAGGAGATGCCTGGGATTGATCCCAGCATAGTAGTGCACGAGATTCCTACCTATCCTGGTGCGAAACCCATGCGCTAACGCCTACGCCCGGTGCATCCTCACAAAGCCGCTACCATTAAAGAAGAAGTTGAAAAACTTCTAAAAGCAGGCTTCATTTACCCGATTCCCCTCACAGAATGGGTCTCAAATATTGTCCCTGTAGATAAGAAACAGGGTTCTATTAGAGTCTATGTTGATTACCGCAATATTAATCGGGCTTGTCCAAAGGACAACTACCCCACTCCTTTCATAGACCAAATCATTGACGAATGTGCTGGGAGTGAGATTTATTCCATGATGGATGGCTTTTCCGGGTATAATCAGATAAATATTCTACTTGCCGATCAACACAAGACTGCATTCATCTGTCCGTGGGCTACTTTTGCTTATAAAAAGCTCCCGTTCGGTTTGAAGAACGCTGGAGCTAATTTCCAACGCGTTGTCTTACGCGTTCCACGACATACGCCATGTCGTTCAGCCTTATCTGGATGATTTTCTAGCTCACTCAGCTCGGTGAGAGGACCATCCCGAACACCTCCGCCAAATTTTCCTTCGCTGTAGGCGCTATAATATCCGGCTTAACCCTCATAAATGTGTCTTTTGCATGGATTCTATCCGTCTATTGGGGTTCATAGTCTCCAAGGACGGGATTCGCCTCGACCCTCTAAAGGTCGAGGCCATTGTCAATCTCCCATCACCCTCTTCGTTACACCAATTGCAGATTCTGTAGGGAAAATCTAACTTCCTACGACGCTTCATACCGAACTACGCGGAAGTGGCCAAAGGATTCATGCATCTTTTAAAGCAGAACGTTCCCTTTCATTGGGACGACATTGCTCAACAATCCTTTGAGAAGCTTAAGACGTTACTTGTTAATGCTCCGTTGCTTTGGCCTCCAAAATATCACCGTGATTTCACTTTGTACTTGGCCGCCGCCTTTAGCACCATAGCTATGGTTCTGGTGCAGGATGATGATGATGGAAACGAACACGTTGTTTATTATCTATCACGAAATATTCTCGACACAGAAACACGTTACGCTCATGTCGAGAAGCTGGCATTAGCCACAGTGCAAGCTGTGCAACGTTTCCGCCATTACATCCTGCTGCGTACAGTAACCGTGGTTTCGGATTGCCACCCCATGACATATATTCTATCTCGACAATTACTGGGGGGAAAATACTCCAAATGGATCATTATCCTTCAGGAGTTCGACTTAGAGTTTACCACTGCCAAGTCGACCAAATCATTGGTTTTTGCGGATCTCATTTTCTCCCTCTCGACAGACTCCACCCCCTCTCACTCCGAAGATCATATCCTGGACGAAACCCTCTTCCTTATCATTACTCATGATCCGTGGTACGACAAGATTATTGTGTATCTTCAAACATCAACGTTCCAGTCTGAGTTGACCAAAGATGCCCAACGTCGGATTCAGCATCAGTCTCAACCCTACCGCATTGTGGGAGATACTTTATATCGGGTTGGAGTAGATTCGATGCTCCGTCGGTGCTTGACATTGGAAGAGGCTGAAAGAGTCTTGAATGACTGTCACAGTGGCACCTGTGGCGGTCACATGTCTGGATATGCCACCGCCCAGAAGATTCTGCGTGCGGGTTACTTCCGGCAGTCAATCTTCAAAGACTGTATCATTGCAGTTTGCAAATGTCAGGCGTGCCAGGTTTTTCAGCGCAAGATGCACGCGCCACCTCTCCCTCTGCACCCTGTCATTACCATCAGCCCTTTTGCAAAATGGGGCGTATATTTTATGACTTGTAACCCTCATTTGGCCAGGGGGCATGCATATATAATCATCGCTGTTGACTACTTTACTAAGTGGGCCGAAGCGATGCCTACACTAGCCGCCGATGGTAAGACAGCTGCCCAGTTTATCTTCAACCACATTATTGCACGTTTTGGGGTCCCTCAGGCCATTGTTACCGATCATGGTACACACTTTCGAGATTACATGATGGTCAAGCTGACATCAAGATTGGGATTACAACACGATAGCTCAACGCCATATTACCCCCAGGCAAATGGCCAGGTTGAGGTTGTGAACAAATTTTTGGTCATAATGCTTCAACGAACAGTTGGAATTCATAAGTCCAATTGGCACCTCCAATTTTTCTCAGCTCTATGGGCCTACCGGACGTCAGCAAAGAGTGCGACTGGATTCACACCATTCTAATTGGTGTATGGTCTGGAAGCAACTCTTCTGGTTGAGTGCGAAATTCCTTCCTTAAAGTTGGTTGTGGAACTTTTGCCCGACACTTCTCCTGAAGAAGAGCGTCTCTTGTATTTGGAATGGTTGGATGAAACCCACCGCTTGGCTACTTTAGTTATTGAGGCACAAAAAAAACGGGTCAAAGCTCACTTTGATCAATCAGTCTCTCCACATTCCTTTGTCAAAGGAGACCTTGTCCTCCTATACAACCAAGCGCACGACAAACTCGGAGCAGGAAAGTTCCAACCCATGTGGAATGGGCCCTACATAGTAAAACGAGTACTGAAAAATGGGGCTTATGAGCTCATTGATTACGAAGGAGTTCCATTGGTGCAGCCTAGAAATGGGCTGTACCTTAAAAAATACTACGCTTGAAGTTATTTTTGGTGTGGTGTGTGTACATAGGTGTGTATATTCATTTGTGTGCATGTGTGGTGTGGTGTGTGATGTAAGCATATTTCTACTGATAGGGTCTTCCTGATTGTGCAGATCTCCATTACTCCGTTTGTGGGTTTCGCGGATGGTGCCTCCCGCAGTACTAGGAATCTGTCCTTGGCAGCAAGGGTAATCTATGATCCTCCTGGTGAGTTGGTTAACTTGCAAGGCGTGTGTCTAGGTCCTGCTACAAATAATATCGTGGAATATAGTGCCATATTGGAATTATTAACCGAGGCTGTAGACCTTGGCATTCGTGAATTACTTGTGTATCTAGACTCACAACTTGTAGTATTACAGCTTAATGGTCATTATTCAGTTAGAAACCCATCCATTTTACGTCTGTATCTATGTATTCGTTTACTGGAGAGGAATTTTGACTGTATCACATATCAACACATACCTAGACATATGAATACATTAACAGATGCAGTAGCTAATATGGTTTTAGATAGACATTTGTGGAACTTATAAACAAAACATCATCACATGTAAAAATATCCATCCAGAAATAGGTATATATATGTGTGTGTCGAAATTTTTACATAGTGTGCATCACTTAAAATAAAAAATATACATGTTCATCTTAATACAGTCGGAGACGACATGTCTCTCAAAAAATATGCATGGAAAAATCCCTAGGCGTTTAATCTGCATGGTGCTCGTGGTAACAAGTCACCACGCACACTAAGTGTCTTAGTAGTCGGTGGAGGTGACTGGGTACTCCCACCGTGTGTCTCTGATATGCCATCGGCACGTCAGCTAGTTGGGCATAGTCCGGAATTCCCCGGGCAATGCCCTCCAAGTTCTGGATCAGTTCGCCTCCTTCGCCACCCTCAGCCTGAGGGTCGTGTGCCTCATGGATTCTCCGCGCAATGGGCGACATGCCTGCGGGCCTCTCTGGGCCAACATCCGCATACACATAAAACTGTTGTTAGGACGGACATGTATTACCAAAAGAATCATAAATATACAAAAATCAAGAAAGAAAATAATCATACCCAACTCCTCATCCCAATCCTCCCCCTCCGGGAGCAGAAGATCGGGATCTCTGGTGAAATTGGTCCCAGCATAAGGCCAATCCTCGACCACAATCTGTTGACGCAGTAACCACCCAAAGAATTCGGGCCTCCAGGACATCTGTTGGCCTCCTCCTGATCTGGGCATAAGTGCTGCCCAGCGAGCCATCCTCAGCTCTCTCGGTACCAACTCAGCAACTATTGCCCCTTGGCCTTGGAAAATGGGTAGTCGTTCCAGAATGAACGACACCAAAATGGAACTGTAGCTGAACTGCTTTAGTTTGGCTTGCTTGCATCTTTTTAGCTGCCTCTTGATATTGATTGTCACTGCGGTGGCCCAATCAAACAATGTGGGGTTCATACACTCGGAGGCTAGTATGATTTGGGCCTTGGTTGCCTCATGCGGTGCCTGCGATCCCGCAGCCCGTGTAATGGTGTGTAGCACTACTCTAAGTGCTAGATCGCGGACAGTGTGGATATCCACTTCCCCGCTTCCTGATCCTAGTCATGCCCCTGGGCACACTCTCACCATTACTTGTTCCATCTTCTCTCCAGATGGTCTGCTGCCTGTCAAAATAGGTACTGGACCTCTGCGCGACAGTTCGGTTATGAAATACACGTTGGAAACCTCAAGTTCCAGCACTTGGTCCCGAAGTTTAAATACTTCTTCATTTTCGTCCCATATGCTAACCAAGTATTGTAGCAGCTCAGGTTGAGCTCGTAAGCATGGTGTAAGGAAGAATTTTTTGAGTCCACAGTTCTTGAGTGCAGTCATACAGGCTTCATTTTCCATAGCCATTTCATCTTCCTCTCCATGTTCCCTCTCCTTCCATTCAATAACCATTGTGCTTGGTTACCTGCATCAACATGATCAAAAACCCTTGTTAGATCTCTGTCATGCTTGAAAATCCATATGGATGGCTCACTGTTTAGAACTTTAAAGCGGAAAATTATGTCGCGCCATTAGCGCGACCCCTTTGTGAGCAAAGGTCCATTGGTTCAGGTCCATGCCCGATACCCGCGCCAATGGCGGAGCCCTAAAACTTTAAAATGTCTCCTTCAGAGATCGACTGTGCAATGGAAACATATAAAAAATGGATTAAAATGGAGCTTAAGGGAACGCCTTTTACCTGGAACAAACGCAGAGCTGAATGACGTCCCGGATCAGTCGCAATCGCCATCGGAAGTTCACACACAAACAAGACCACCGTTGCTCTCCAACAAGGTAAAAAGTAAAAGTAAAATTGTTTTAACCACTTATGACATATTTATAACTTTTCAAATCAAAATTAGGTTTAAAAGTCATTTTTCCTCAATATTTTAATATTTTTTGTCGAAAAATGGATTTTACACTTGCCTTTATGTGCAGCGACAGGTTTTTCACAGCTTGAACAGTGATACGAGTTGTATTTTATACTTTTTCGGACTCGGTAAAAACACAAAAAAGTCATTTTGGAGTCATCTTTCAGCTCTTTTCTAACTCTCTAAACATGAAAAGATTGCCGAGTCCCTTGTCGTTTCGATCTCGTTAAAGTGGTCATGAAACGACATCTACCCAGTATACATTTACCCCTTTTTCGGGCTGGGATAGATTATTTACGAAAAAGGAATACCCTAGCCTATCGCGACTAGGAGGTTTTCTCAGATATTATTTTCTACCTTTTCGGGTCTAAGGAACTATTTACGAAAAGGGACAGTTGGAGTTTACTTTTCTACTGTCTTTTCAAACTCTCTAAACATGAAAAGATGCCAAGTTCTTCCTTTTTTAGACTCCTTAAACCGTGATGACATTGAATTTAGTCGTAATGACGTTATTCAAGTTTCTCCTTCCTAGGGCTCATTAAATGTACTAGGATGGATTCGTCCGAAGGAAGGACTTATATTACAATCATATGCTATCCCCTTCAAGCTTGTTTTCAAAAATAATTGGGGTACTCGCCAGAAATGGTGGGGAAAAATGGAACCAAAATCATTGTCGTGTCGACAGTATGTCACTCTTGAACATGGCACTTGTCTGCATTCGTGTCGGGTTGGGGACATCTCATCTTGTTTTCACTTGCCTCCGTGGGTTTCGGTAATCCCTTTTGACCTCTCATATGCTCTTTGCCTCGTCATCATGACCTCTGATCTGTTGATGTAAAATACTGCCAAACTCACTATCGTGCCGCCATATGTTCAAGAGAAGTTGACCTCTGCAAAATTCCAACCTTCCTCTGATTCTCATCTGATCCTGATTCACAAAAGACATTATGTTCCTTTGTATCGCGTCGATGATGTGGGAAACACTATGGCCCACCTTCGATCAAGGTCACTTCCTATCCACTTCAGCTCATTATCCAGGAAGCTGATCTAGAGACTCCCTTCTGGTACCTTGGAGCCTGCATGCCTCAATGGCAGGTTCTTTGCATTCGACGTGAGGTTTTCATCATTGGCCTCCGATCGAGTGATTCTGCGGGTGTTTGATGTCAGCTCATTGTTCACATGCCGTAGATTGTACTTGTAGTACCTTGAGGACCATTGGCATTAATGGTGGTACCTCTCGCATTTGTTAATAGCTTTCATCATTGCCTGGTAATCAGATGATGTTCTTGCATGTTCGACTTCAGCTCACTTATTCACATGCTTGAACTTGTACTCTGTTCGGGTCGAGATGGAGCACAAGACCCTGGATTTCTGTCTATTATAATCCAGGCTATGATTTTGTGGATTATTATGATTAGTTACATGACTCACTGATTGGATGGCTGCGACCATACCTGAGTCTATTTATCGATCCTCACTGGATGGCTGCATCCATGCCTTGTATCCAGATTATTGTATACTCTGTTATGGATGGCTGCGCCCATATCACATATATATCATGTATCTGAGATATCAGTTGTATTTCTCTACACAGGTTTTCCGACGGCGGTGTTTTCAGTTGGACACGTTCTTGTAAAGCATTTCACCCCTCTCTCTCTTCCGGGCCTCATGCTTTAGGGGGCATTTGTTACACAGCAATTTTTCACCATCCCTGCAATTCCCCATCCTGCACATTGGAGGGCTTATTTCGTGACCTGTGAGCAGTGACATAACTTGAAAACACTTTCATGGCATTCCCCTAAACATGTGCTTTCATTGTCCTGAAGACAACTCCTTGTGAAAAACCCTAAAAATAGCCTTTTTATCCTTGGCGCGACTAGCCAGTGTTATACTCACGCCAATGGGGGAAATCCTCCAAAGAGGGTGTGCCAATTGGCGCTCTGTCCCAGAGTTGTACCCACGCCAGGCTTAATAAAGAGTGTTTTTTAAAAATAAATGGCAGAAGATTCATTCCAACCAATTCCTAAACTGGTTCCTAATTTGATTTGGGAGGTTGGCTCTGGATCTCCATGTAGAGGAAGTAGTTTTCCACCTCTCATGGAAGCTTCCTTAAGGATAGGGCCAATCCCATGATTGTAGGGATCCCAACTCCTCTTCCTCCATCTATATAAGCTTGGCATTTTCCTTTGCAAGCTAATCTCCAAGAGCCTTCAAGAGCCTAAAGAATGCTGCAATAGTCCTCATAGTGTCAAATCCATAGCAAGGAGATTGAAGATCGAAGAGAGAGGCTTGTCCCCATCCCTGACAAGCTTTACCGAGACATATTCCGCTGGCGACCCGTCGAAGGAGAATTCAGCGTCAGAGCCAGGTTGTATTTTACTTTGTATGAATTAATGATAAGTGACTATTGGTTATGGTTCCACTCGTTTTTTTCATTATGATCATGAGTTGTGTCCTCTCTGACTGACACATAATTGTATATATTGGATTTTACGCTTGTGTTTGTTGTGTTTCTTGCATGTGCAGGTGTTCAATTGCGATGAGCGTGAAGGATTGTGATCTGCCGGAGCAAGGGAACGAGAGTGCTACCCCCTCTACAAACGACAGCGTTGGATTCAAGGTAAGCCTTCTTCGCAAGTTGGTTTATTGCAATTAGGAACTTGCACCATTGCATGTTATGATTGTTGCTAGACCCGATCTGGGCTAGTAGGGATCGCCTTTGTCCGCAGAGGGGATTTACCTCTTCAACAGCAGCTATTATCTACGAATTCATGTGCAGTGAGTTATTGATGTTTTTTTTTCTCTGTTACAGTCTATTATATATATATATATATATATATATATATATATATATATCTATATATATATATATATATATATATATATATTCTCTTTCCATGCCTTGCTTTTCTCAGTGATCTTCCTAAAAGTTGATAATCATAATTCTTTCGTGGCTCTGTTTTTTTTGGCAACATCATTTCATGTTTATTTCCTTTAGTCTTAATGAATTCATGATGCATGCTCATTAATATCTTCTCCACTTTTTCAAGCCCTACACTACACTCACAAAACCCTAATCCATCATTAAAGAATTTCTACCTTTCTCCTTTATATATTTGTAGTTGTAACCCTTTGATACATTTGACCTAGCTACCTGGTTTCATCCCTGATCCAACACCAAAATCATCAAACTTTCAAAACCCTAAAGCTGGCCTAACTAGCCTAAAATCTACTCCTCATCCAGTCAAACCTTTTGGTTGTGATCTCATAGAGAGAGCTCTCTCTGCTTTGGTAGGGCTAGCTACCAAAATGAAAGCTTAGTTTGAGGTTTCCTCCATCAACATACTTTCATCAGCCTTGGGATGTTGTGGAGGCTAACAAGGTCTATGTAGCATTCACCACACCATCTAACTCCCTGGGAGCACAAGACTGGTCCTCGACGTGTAAAGTCATCAATCCATGTTATCTATGTCCTATTGGAAGTTTATCACTTCAACAAACTTTCACTTGACAGTCAATGTAATCTCCCATACCTCTGAAATAGCCTCCATCGACGCACACCCTGAGGCCTAGCCCACATCCATAATGCCCAAGCTTTCACTTTCGCACTTACCTCGTGTGTCACAAACTTCTAGACATTTGAATTAAATCCACCCCACACTACCTATAGTTGCAAGGACCCCACACAAATATTCTATTCAATCTAGCCTGTGATGGAGTCTAGTACCAGAATCCAAATTAAACTAACCCCAATGGACCCCATGCTAGATATACCATATCCGGTCCACCTATTACCCAAATTAAACCAATTTTGTCCCATGTGGAATTTGAACCCATGAAGTTATAACACTCACATTTCCTTTGAAATGCCTGGTCTTTGGGACTTTCTTGGAGTAACCAATCTGGCCTCATACACAAGGAAAATTCCACCTTAGCATCCCATAACGATTCCCTAGGTTTTATTTAAACATTTCATGGAATTAACAAAGTGTTCTTCGAGAGCTTGGTTATACCCAACACATGCATAACCACAAGAATTCACATTCATACATCAATACCATGACCTTTAAGTGTTAATCATGATAGAATAAATTCATAAATATATGAACCTGCCTTGCGCACAAGCATCATTTCCAAGCCAAAACCATGGCTATTTTACTCTATAGTTCTCACTACAACAACACCATACCTATCCAAAAGTTCCTAAGTAATTCTATCATGCTTATCAGCATATTGAGGCATAATTTCTCCATTTCATTCATTTATCCAAATTTAAAGAAATCAAAAATCATTTACACACAACGAGGATCCATGTTAACTCATAATAGGCCACATACCATTCTTTTAACAAAAAAGCTTTATATACTCAAGCTCAAATATCCTTTGATATCCATAGCATGCAGACTATGGAAATTGAAACCATAACAATTAAACTAAGTTCTTAAACAAACAACATAAATCATGCACATAGTTAAGAATATGTCAATAGTTACAAGGATTTGCAAGTACCTCATATTCTAAGCACAATCATGTAATACATATCACTGCAAATACATATAGGAATAATCATTTCTATATTAAAAACACTCATAAATTCTTCATCATAGCAAAAACACATTTTTTCTCATTTGCAACAAACTTACACATAGAAACAAGTAATAACTTATCTTATCAGTTAAATGACTACTACTGAGAGAGGGAATTCAACTCTCCCAACCATAGGACAACTGCAATATTTTTTTTCTTACAGTTAACCACCCTTGAGCCAGATTTAGATCCAGAGGACTAGTGAAATGCTCGAGGAAAATTAACACTAGTCATCCTCGACACTAGGAATTCAGAGCACACAGTGCCTCCACCTACAATATGGCAGGAGTCAAGAGAATACAATGTATCCACCCAAAAATTTCACTTTATGGAATCTAGAGCACAAAATTCCTCCACTTTCAATTCAACAAGAGTCCAAAGCACATAGTGTCTCCACCTAACAAACACCTTCATGGATACAGAGTCCACAGTTTCTCCACTTGATTCACACTGTTAGAAAATTATGTATTACAAAGCAATGGAACACATCAAAATATGTGGAAATACAAACACGGGAAACATATAAAATAAGAGAGACACATATATATGTGGTTCACCAAACTTGGGCTACATCCACAGAGAACAACCAGTCCTTCCTTTATATTATCCAGCAAAATGAAGAGACACAACCTACAACAGATTCGTTGTAATATCCTCTACTCTCTCACGCTGTCCCCCTTTCTCTTTCTCACTCAGAATACAATCTCAACGCACAACCACAATACAATTCTCTCATAAACAAAGGGTTTTCCTTCTAAGGAAAAAATCCCTAAATTAAACATAACTTCTACTGTCAGATCATCCACTTAATGAATGGCCTAGGTTGACTACGAAATTACAATATTTTACAAGGAAATTTTACATTGATTTTTAGCTTCAAGGGTGTTTCCCCCTAACCCCTAGACCCCCATGGTGGGGGGGGGGAGGGACAAGTCCCCCCCATGTGGAGGGGTGTAAAATATTCCTAGGGTATACATCTGGCTGTAACAAAGACCTCTAAATTAGGATGATAATCAAGCTCCACACCCAACAATCTCCCACTTGGGGACTTATTTTAGAAACTACACCACTGCTTCATTTGCTGGACAATGACTCCACTTTGGACCTAGATTTTTCTCATCTTCATGATCATGCTTGAAGACCAATTGAAATTTACCAAAATCTCAGTTTCTCCCTGGTTACAACTTGTGTTAACATATCTGTAGGATTCTAGCTAGTGTGTATCTTTTCTAGCTTCAATTGTCCATCTTCCAATACTGGCCGTATGAAATGGTACTTGAGATGTATGTGTTTAGTCTTGGAATGAAATGTTGAGTTATTTTCAAGATGAATGACACTTTGGTTGTCACTTTATAACCTGCCCATCTCCTGTTTTTTACCCAATTTATCCATAAACATTTGTAACCAAATGATTTATTTACTAGCCTCTATAGAAGCAACATATTATGCTTCCATTGTTGAAAGTGTGACAACACTTTTCATTTTCGAAACCCAACCGACAGTTGTTCCACCTATGGTAAATAAATACCCTAATCCTACTCCTATTATCTCTATCACCTGCCATATTTGCATCAACATATCCCTGTAGATAAATGCTTGAACCACCAAAGCATAATGTTTGATTTGTGGTACCTCTCACATACCTAAGAATCCATTTCACTTCCATCCAATGTTCTTTTCCTAGATTGTTCATTTACCTACTTACAACTCCCACTGCATCTGAAATATCAGGCCTTGTGCAGACCATTGCATACATTAAGCTTCCAACTACTAATGCATATGGAATTTTAGACATATAATCTATTTCTTCTTGGGTCTTGGGGCACATATCCTTACTAAGTTTGAAATGGCTAGCAAAAGGCGTACTAGATGGTTTTTCATTCTACATATTAAATTTTTGCAACACCTTTTGTATGTACTCATTCTGGGACAATGTTAATTTGTGATTTTTCCTATCTCTAGTTATTCTCATACCAAGGATTTTTTTTTTACGGCTCCCTAATCCTTCATTGCAAATGAATTTTCCAATTTTCCTTTGAGCACATTCATTTCATGCATGTTAGACCCTGCAACAAGCATGTCATATACGTAAAATAAAAACATAATATAGCTGCCATCATTTGATTTTTCAGATAAAAATACTGATAAGAGTGACATCTAGTATAACCTTGTTCAAACATAAACCAGTCAAAATTTAGATAGCATTACCTTCGAGTCTGTTTTAAGCCATAAAAGCTCTTATTCAACATGCACACTAATTTTTCCTTCCCTTTGACCTCATATCCTTATGGTTGCTGCATATAGATCTCTTCCTCCAAATATTCATGGAGAAAGGTTGTCTTTACATCTAACTGTTCAAGATGAAAATATTCTGTTGCTACAAGACTTAAAATAGTTTTTATTGAAGTCATTTTAACAACAAGAGAAAATATTTTATCAAAGTCAATACCTTTCTTCTGTGCAAACCCCTTCACTACAAGTATAGCTTTGTACCTATGTTTTCCTCCATCTTATTCCTTCAACCTGTAGACCCATTTATTCTGCAATGTTGTTTTACATGGAGGAAACCTGACTAAGTCACAAGTCTGGTTATGTTCCAATGACTTCAACTCTTCTTTCATGGCTAGCTCCCACTTCTTCCTGTTTTCTACCTGCATTGCTTCTTCATAAAATTCGGGTTCACCAAAATCAGTCAACAATACATAATATAATGAAGGATAGTATTGTTTAGGGGGTCTACTTTGTTGATCAAAGGTTGTCATTGATGTCAACCCAAGCAGCACCAGGGGCTAACCCAATATTGCATGGGAATTTTGACCTACCAAATTAATATATTCTGGGTCAATAATGTTTTTGATGGTTTCCACTTGTCGAGATGTTTCCGTTGATATATGGCATGCCATGTAATTCTTCACGGTTTGAGAGATATTAATGTTTGAAGTTTGTACCCCCAGTTAGTGGGCTAAAACCCCATGGGGTTGAGGTATGGGTCATTGAAAAGTCATAATTAATATTTTAAATTGGTTTCAGAGCTTGGTTCCTTCAATAGCAGTTTAACAGCAGGAAGGAGGTCATGGAGCATACCAAGAATGGTGTACCTCTATTCAATGAAAATAATTATGCACTCTAGAAAGGAAGAATGGAGGTCTATCTCTTGGCGCAAGGTTATGAAGTATGGGACACTGTTCAAAATGGATTTACATCAACTAAGGATGAACAAGGTAAGAAGAATTTGGTAAATGATGCAAAAGCAAAGAATATTATTATCAGTGGACTTAATGAATCTGCGTATCATAAGGTGTTGGGTTGTAAAACTGCCAAAAATGTATGGGACAAGCTTGAGAATATATATGCAAGTGACTCAAATGTCAAAGAAGAAAAGCTTAAAATCTATAGAGCAAAATCTGAGCAACTCGGAATGAAAGAAGATTACAACATTACTGCATACTTCCAATACGTTGATGAAATAACTAATACTCTGGAAGGATTGGGAGAGCCAGTTGACGAGAAGACTATTATACGAAATATTCTTAGAACGTTACCAGGGAGATTCAACCCAAAGGTATCAATCTTAGAATACAGTGCAAACTGGGATAAATTAGCAAAGAGGAATTACAATATTCTCATAGCATATGAAATGAGACTTGATGAAGAAGAGGGTACTTCAAACATCTAGAAACTCGTGTTCATGCATCTAAGAAAACCAATAAGGATAAACAACCTTCAATCTAAAAGACATGCACTGGCAGTGTGAAGAAAAGGGAGATGATGAAGAAGGTCTTTCAGATGAAGAATATGCTTACTTCACGAGAAAACTAAAAATTGGTAAGGGACAATTCAAAGGTAAACTTCCATTGATATGTTTCAGTTGTAATGAGGTTGGGAATTTTGCAGAAAAAATGTCCAAACAAAAGTAATGGCAACTCAAAAGGAAAGAAAGGCTTTAATAAATTCAACAAGCAAGGATCCAAAAGGAACTTTCTCTCTAAAGAAGATAGTTCATCATCCGATGAATACAATGACAGTGAAGAAGAAGCCAATGAGAGAGTATTGTTTATGGCCAAGCACAATAAACCCAAGCACAATAAACAAGAGGTATCAAACAACGAAGAAGAAGGATGGACCATAGAATAATTTTATGAGGAAGCAATCAAGCTTATTAAAGATCTCAAGACGGAGAAGATCCGTTCCAAAACTTTTGAAGAACAAGTTCAAGGTCTCAAAATTGAAGTTGAAGAACACAAATGCATTGAAGAGTCACTTCAAAAGAAGTTGGAAGAAAGCACCAAGAAAGGGAAGAATTAGAAGCCGAAGTAGTCTCGTTGTGTGAGGAAGTGAAGAAAGGAAAAACTATCCAAAACTATGCCAATAGCTCAAGGGAATTGGAAGAACTCATCAACAATCAACGATCTTACAATGACAAAACTGGCATCGGTTACAAAGAAGAAGAAGAAGGACCTTCTGCAACAAAATATAATGAACCTATGAGATATGGCATGCATGTAGACTTCATTGGACAAGATTTGCAAGAACAACCTTGGAAAACAATTCCTCGACGAAAATTTCCATCCAGGTACCAACGTATTTTTTATGGCTACTGTTATTCATGTGGAAAATTTGGTCATAAAGCTGTAGAATGTCGCATGTACCCTAGGAACGAATACAATTCCAGGATATCTGTCAAATATGAACCTCCCAGGGCTCAGCGAAACATCAATAGATTTGAACATTTAAGAAATAATATTGAATGTTACAAATGTCGAAACTTTGGACACATAGTCAAAGACTACTGACTTGAAAATTGTCCAGAAGAATCTTTGAAGCCACAGAATGAACGAACATGGAAGAAGAAGAAGAATGATAATTTTGATCTCGCTTTCAAGGCTCAAAAGAACAAATATGTGTGGTATGTTGATAACGGTTGCTCAACGCATATGACTGGAGATAGAAATAAATTTGTATCTTTGAAAGAGAAGAAGGACGGAATTGTGTCCTTTGGAAATGATGGATCTTTAAATGTTATAGGATCAGGTACTGTCACTCTCGGAAGCAAAGATTCTCTAGCCAAGAATGTTCTATTGGTTTAAAACATGAATCACAATCTGCTCAGTGTTGGACAAATGTGTGATCAAGGACACACAATACTATTCAACTCCACGAAATGTGAAATCAGGAAGGGCGTGTATGGTGAAATTGTGGCTACAACAAGTCGAGATCCAAACCAAGGTGCATAACAGCAGTAAGAAGTTCATCATATGAAGTCTTCAAGTGGTTAGCACTGCATACAATCATTGTAAAGGTATCTTTGTACTAAGTCATTGTAAATACATTATTGTAAAAATTGTACTAGTGTCTATCAGCAAAGGGTTGAAGAGGCAGTGTTGGGAGGTCTAGGATCATCATTAGGTGGTTGTGTCAAAGTTGGGGTTATGGTCTAGTATATCTTCTTCTTCTACATCATTCTATATCATTGTAAAGTGGACCATTTTCCCTGGTACAGGCGTCCATTCTTATTTTATTCTTCTATAGGGTGGTAGGGTGGTGCTAGGGTGAGTTGTAGCTCAATGGGTGCTGGGGCATCCGTTCAGTTGGCTAATGAAGAATCTCGGGTGTTGGAGCGTCCATCTAGTGGGAGATGGAGAAGAATGTTTTTCTAGATTCTAGGAAGTTGGAGCTTTATTTTCAATTGGAGTTGAATATTAAATAATTATTAGAAAAGCATTAGGTGGTTTTTGTCCCGGAGTGGGTTTCCACCTTAAAAACTATGTGCATTTGTGTTCCTCTTGTTTGCTGCTATCATTTTACAAACACTGATAATAATTGAAGATTAACTAATGCTCTAATTGAAAGGAATACTGATTCACCCCCCCCCCCCTCTCAGTATTTCCAACACACTTATCCTGGTAGATCTTCTGACACCACTTTCAGGTGTTTGAGTTGTTTGTTGTTGTTGTGGTGGTTTTTGTTGTTGTGCCTGTTGATTATTATTAATTTTAGGCACCTTCACTTTTTCTGTGATCTCATCAAGATATGTGTATTATTTTTTTTCTTTTTCCTATTTCTTTTCCTCTAATTGATCCTTATCCAAGACCTTTTCATTGAATATTACATCTTTGTTCCTAATTATTTTGTGATTTTCCTAATCATATAAGCAATAACCAAAATCATTAACACCATATCTAGGAAAGGTATGTATTTATTTGATTTTTCATCAAGCTTTGTTCTATTTTATTTATTACTATGGACAAAGGTCTCACTGCCAAAAGGCTTTAAAAAAGAGTATTTTACCTTTTTACCTGTCCATGCCTCCCCTGTAATACCACCATAAAAGGAACTTGAAAGCCCTATATTTATTAGATAAACAACAATATCTACAACATCTGCCCAAAATTGTAAAGGCAATCTTGCATACAATCTCATGAACCTTGCATGCTCCATGATTGTCGTGTTCATCATTTTTGACACACCATTTTCCAGTGGTGTTATTGGAACTGTCTTCTCTCTATGAATTCCATGCTCTGAACAATACCTATCAAAATATTTGTTGAAATATTCACCTCCATTGTCTGATCTGAGACACTTCAATTTCCTTCATGTCTCAATCTCAACCAAAGCTTTCCATTTCTTGAAAGCATCAAATACATTAGATTTATTCTGAATACAATAAATCCATGTTTTTCTAGTTGCATCATCAATAAAAGAAAAATAATAATGATATCCATCGAGAGATGATACCTGAGCAGGTCCCCATAAATATGTATGCAAAATCTCTAATTTTTCACTCTTCTTTTATTTCCCAACTCTAAGAAATCTGACTCTCTTATATTTTCCATAAACACAATTCTCACATAAATCCAAATCAATATTCTTCAAACACGGCAACAAATTTCTTGTGTGAAGAATCTTCATCCCCTTCTCACTCACATGTCCAAGCCTATGATGACATAAATCTACATTTGCTCCTGTGGATTTAAAGCATTAACACAATTAGAAATACCATTGCATAAATACAATGTATCAACCTTTTATCCTTTTTTTTTATTATGACGGCTCCTTTAGTGACCTTACAAGTTTTATCTGTAAACGTTTTCACACAACCTTCACCGCCTAACTGCCTTGTTGAAATGATATTTTTCTTCAGTTCTGGAACATGCCTTACCTCCTTTAATAATCATTGGTTTCCATTATGTTTTTTTACAAGAAATTTACCAATTCCAATGATTTTACAAGGTTTATCATCACCTAGACAAAGTTGTCTAAAATATCCTTGAACATAGTCATGAAAAGGTTTCATATCAGGTATGGCATCGAATGAGGCCCCTAAATATACCGCCCAGGCATCAATAACATTTTCTAAAGAAATAATCAAAGCATCTTGCAACATATCACCTATCACATTTGCTTCATGATTGTTTTCTTGTTGTCTCCACGCCCAACACACACTATAGGAATCCAGAGCTCATAGTGTCTCCACTTGATTCACACTAAAGGAATCTAGAGCTCATAGTACCTTCACATGCAATCAAGCAAGAATCCAGAGCATGCCATGCCTCCACCTGATAACTTTCACAGGAATATTGATTCCACCTTCAAGGTCTACACGTGTGAAAACACCAAGAGAAGTCCCAAAATACTTAATGTCTCCACTTGATGAGCAGGAATATATAGTCCAGTGTCACTCCTCCTTCTCAATACCACAAATATAGATTGAGTTTCAACTGAGCTCTTTCCAGTGGTGTACATTCACTACTACTATTGCAATATTCTTTTTCCACTGCTACCACTACCTTGATCTCTCATGCCTTTATTAGCATGCTTGTTGTTAATGAACACTCACAACCCATTTCTTGAGTCCCTTCATGTGACAATTTTTTCACTTTTTTGTCCTTGAAATGCTCGAATCCCCCCCCCCCCCACCCCGCGGCCTTGCTTCTCTATTAGGATACTTCCTCACCTTCCCCCATAATTACTCCCATATACCATTTTTTAGTAACATGTTGACTAAGCCAACACGTCCCATGGGGGTAGGTCTAGCTTGTCCTCTTGCCCATGCACATATCAATGTTTGTACCAGTTTACATTCAATTCATCAGGGAGATTGATGGCTAATTAAATGCCACTTCCGATCTTGGTTATTTTACCAAGAAATTCCCAAGCAACTTCTCCTTCCAAAACTCTGAATCCACATCCTATCTCTCATTCTAGTCATTTTTACATTCACAAACATTCACAATTGTACATAAAAAAAATTACAAGAGGGGTAACCAAAAAGGGTTGTCACATTATGAGGGTGCATGAATGAAATAACTCTCCTTCTTCTTCGTGTTGTTGTTGTTAGGGACTTGCTTATCCTCCTATAAAATCACGTAAATCTCCCTCCACTATAATCACACTTGAAAATATCTACTATCCATGGGATATAGACCATATCAAAGAAGGATTCTAAGACATGAATGAGGACATAGTCATTGAGTGAAAATGGTATAAATTTATAGTTAATTTATTTTGTTTTTTATTAGCTGCTAGTAAGATAGATTACGAGAATTAATACCAACAAGTTTTCAAGTAAGAGAACTACAATAATTTTAGCTTTCATTTCTTTAAACATTTGTGTTTTATGTTCTTTATGCTTATAACTCTATAATATGGAAATGGAATGCACTTTTATTTTTTCCATGTTTGTCATGCTCCCACCTTTTAACATGAAGGTGAGAATAAGATTTTTGATACCTTTGACAATTCCAAGCAATAATTAGTATAGGAAAAGGGAACATGTGATAAATTGGATTTAAACCTACATGGAGAGGATAACAAATCTCCTCTATACCACATAAAATTAATTCACATAAATATATTAATCTTAAATTAAAAAAACCCACAATTTTTATATAAAATAGTACTTGCGATATATATACATATGTAAGTGATATTTGGAAAATATAATTCTTAGTTGTCTTAGTTGTGATGCTTTCTATGTACAGGAGTTTGTTCTTAGTATTTGGGAGTTTTTTGAGGTCTAGTTGGTTGAGATATTTTCTTGAACTGATTAACTTCCTAGATTGGTGTGTGGTTGAGATATTCACTCAAGCAAAAGATTGTATGTCCAAAATAGATTAGATATCTCTAGACATAGTTTCTTATCTTTATATTGCATTATTATTTGATTTCTACTATGATAAAGTTATAAAAATACTTTTAAACCCCAAATATCCACAATAAATATATCTCAAAATTATTTTAATTATGGGATTAGGCTAATTATTTGGCATTTCACCCTTCGTTTTTTGTTCTCTCCCCTCGTCGGCGAACCTCCTCCAGTAACTTATACTTTCTACGTGATGTTGGTTGTATGTCTCAGGTCCCACCATTATGTTATTTGACACACATCATCACCATCCATGTATCTACCATGCCATAGATCCATTAAATTGACATGAATGAATTTGATTTGAAATTTGAAATAGTGGTGGGATTTGAAATTTGAATCTCTTTGTTCCTGCTACATCATCTTGTAGGTCCCAGGTTCAAGGTAAGTTGTTTCTATCTCCAAGTAAGAAGGTTCTTCAATCAACACTCGGGAACATGAACAACTAGAAAATGGGATCTTTCGCATGAATATGTTCTAGCAATTAATCCATTTCCTATTGACAAATGAACCAATTTCCGGGTGTTGCACTTTGGATAGAAACAACTGATACAGACACTATCATAGGTTGACTGGACCATTTCTATTCCAGCCACTTCCAAGGGAAAAAGGCTAGGGATCTAGACTATTGAGTAGGAAATGAAGTGCAGTTAAATAGGCCCCTTCTTTGAACACAATCTAGGGTCGGATGCAAGGGAACAAAGTGGTTAAAATACTATGTTTTCTCACTAAGGTCATGAGGGTTGACAAGGGTAAAAAAAGCTCAAATCATCCACTGATCGACCTCGGGTATGCGGCGAGAAGCCAGGCTTTGAATCTGGGTAACGACTTTCTTGACATAAGGGTCAGTTTCAGTTTGCATAATATATGTTATTATACAACGAATGGCTCAGAAACTTATCAAAACAGGTGTCATCAATTCACAAACTCACCAGAAGTTGTTAAATGCATCAACTCTTTACATTGCCACAAAAATGTATAATAGGTAGCATTGGCTCTAAAAGCATTAATTGATCCCCGTCCATTTCGAGTGTTAGGACTTTACTAATAGTGGTGAGTGTCATAGAGAAATATAAATAGTGACTTGAGTGTGTTAAGATAGCAAGGGACCCTGGAGAAAATGGGTAATTTTCAGTGGTAAAGTAAGGAATCAAGACGATTGGTGTCCCGAACCACACCAAATTTTCATACAAACTCCCAAGTTATAGCTCCTGCGAGATCATCCTTGAAACTAGGACCATATTTTCGGTTGAACCTACCTGATCGGTAGGCCACACCATGACTTGGACTAAACAAATTGGTGATGAGGATAAAGACCATGTTCTTGTTATTCATCGGTTTTTCTTCTTCATCAATTAGAGGTGGGTGGGAATAGGAGAGTAATTTTCAGAATGTTGAGGCTTTTACAGATTAGCATAATGTTTTTAGACTTTAGTTTTTGCAAAAAAAAAAAGGTGCTTAATATGAAAATTACCTCAATATTTTCAGCAACTCACTTCTAATTTGTGGCAACTCCGTTGCTCAAACTACTTTGTGGCAGCTTCGTTGCTCAAACTACATTGTGGCTACTACTCAGGGATAAAATTTCTAGACGTAAACATGAAATAAATTAGATTCATAATCATGCAAACATTAGGACAATTTTATAAGGAAGTAAAAACACTATTATGAGCTAAATGGGGAAATTTTTATTTTATTCTCATATTTTCATTTTTATGAACAATGCAATCCCATTTTATTGTAAGAATATCTCATTAGGGACAATGAAATCCCATTTTATGGTAAGAATATATCATTTTGTTATAAGAATTTATTGTGAATTTGTACTAATGTTAATAATCCTTGAGTTATTTTATTATCATATTTTCTTTTTTTATGAACAATGCAATCCCATTTTATTACAAAAAATTACTGTCAAACTTATACTTAAATTAGAAATCTTTGAGTTATAATTATGATTAAAGATAGAGCAGTATAGGTACATTTTTAATAAGAAATATTGAAAGAAAGTGACATGTATACGATGCATTTATTCTATTGCAATAATAAATATCATAATTGCACATTTTAATCTTTATTATAGGAAAAAATGGTAACATGAAATTACCTTAAAGACATTTGTTGTTAAACAGTGTCTAGTTGGTGTGTCTCATTTACTATAATAGTTGTGATGATATTTCATATCATATTTGTTTATTTGAAGATTCTTTATAGACTTAGAGTGTTTTTTGTTTTATTTCACAATGTCTAGTTGGTGTGTTTCATTTACTATATTAGTTATGCTCATATTTCATAATTTATTTATTTATTTGAAAAATCTTTATGGAGTTAGAGTGTTTTTGTTTTAATATAAAATATAGGGTAAATACTCTTCAATCCTATACACATATTGCAAAATTGTTAAAATTATTCAGTAATATGAACACACCACTAGTAGTTTATTTCTAATTCCATGTTTAACCTCATTCCTTGTTTAATACGATTATATTAATAATCATACTTATTAGACCTAATTATTATCAAAATTTATATAATCATACTTATTATACCTAGTTATTATTAATATTTATTTTATAATGAAATAGGAATTCGAAAAATCTAGTTCACCTTATTCACCCACGTTTACCAGGTATTATGTAGATGGCCAAAGTCTATTAAACTTTAATTAATTAGGTATTATGATGGCCAAAGTCTGCTTTTATTGTAGATAGGTATCTTTTTATTAAAAGTTAATCTATATTTTATCGTCCATATTTTAGTTGTCTCCTTTACACAAATGGATGCAATTTCAAATATTAACTAGTTTGTATCTCTAAATCCATCTTTACCTTTTTCATTTATGTAATACAATCATAAAATTACCATGCAAGTTATCAAATAATAAATGGCATCATGTGAATACATGTTTATCTTATCACATTTACCTAATATGATTACGAAATTACCATTCAAATTATCAAATAACAAGTGACATCATGTGAATATGTGGGTTATTGTTGGAGTATGTAACTCCTATTTGTCTTATGTGTGCGTGATCATATTTAATTATTGAGTTTATTGGTCATTATTTGGTAGAGTTATAGTCTCTACCACAGGGATTTTATTCTTATTATTTAGGAGGTTGTTGAAGCATAATTGGTTTGAGAGATTATCTCCAACTAGTTAGCATATATTTTGGTGTGAGGTTTGGATATTTAATCAACTAGAGGATTGTATTTCCAAGATAGCTTCTCTATCTAGAGACAATTATGATGTATTTATATTTATATTATTACATTTTTGAATACAATTATTTGTGTATTTTTGTGTGTAATTAGTTCTACTCTCCTGCATCTTAACATGGTATCAAAGCAGGTCTAGACTTCACTCCCTCATGAGAGGGCCCAAGTACATGCGAAGAGTATAGTTGTGTTATTTGTGGAAAAGTTTGTTTGTCCATCAATATATTAGCATAAATTAGTTTCTTTTAGGAGAGGATTTGTTATTAGAAAGAGGTCGCATTCCTACTGATCATCAATTCCCATGCTCAAGTACAAAGAAGTCAACATATGTGTGAAGGATCATGTATTTAACTATGCATGTCCATACAAAAGGAAAGATTAAGAATAAATGCTAAGGAGTTTATGGAGGAAAACATTTGAAGAAAGATTAGGGGAGAATACAAATATGTTGCTTGACCATTACGAAGGATGGGCCGGAGGTTGTTGTTAATGATGGAGATGGGCATGAGGTTATGTCCAATTATGATCACGGGAATCCTTACTACACTAGTAATTTCTCAGAGTCTAATTTGCAAAACATATTATTTTCTTAGAGTATGGCTTATGGGGGATGAAAATTTTCCATTAGCTATCCTCTAACAAAGGCATTTGATTTTATGCAATATAAGTGTATTCATAAGTATACTAGTTTGTATGGGAGTATTGATAGAATTCAAATCTACATGTTTGAGTTGAATGTGCCACTTACAAAAGAGCCTAGCTTTCATGAGTATGATGTATATGGTTATCTATTCAGATTGTTGGTAACTCATCCTTTAACTCCCATGGTGTCACTTCACCATTTGGATGTTGTGGAACACATATTCCCTAACATGACTAGATTAATGGAATTGTAGAAGTAAGCAAAGACATAAAATTAGATCTAGATGGAACAATGCAATAGTGCATTTTTTATGACAAAGTTTGATTGGCCTATATTAGTCTCATGGGTTTATGCGATTCAAATATTCAGAACCATATTTTCCCTCATGTGTTGTAGATGCCCTCTAGGGAATTCTTAGATTAGCATGGAAGAGAAAAATTTACAACATATGCTTTCAATGCCATGCTTGTGTGTACGCATCCATTATAGAAGAACTTAATAATTTACTAGAAGGATATTCCTTATGATCATGCAAGTAGGAAAATTATAAGTAGTTATGCTAGAGATCAAGTAAATCCTTCTCAATGTAGGTGGATAATACCTTCCCTAGAGATCGTAGCTTTTCTTAGTATGGAAATCACCATGGTGAAATAAATATGTTTCTAGAGGAATTTTATTATGGAATTTGAAGGCGATATTGAATTCCCATGTAGCATGAAAAACATAGGTAAGTTTTTGTCTCTCACATCATTCCATGCTTCAACCTTGTGCTACAGTGGTTTATCTGTGCATGTGTAGAAATTCTTGTTATGTTGGTGGAATTATGTTGGCAAATGAAGTGATGTTGCATTCAATCATTTTGGCTTATCGTCCATGTCATTCTATGTTTCTAAGGATTTTTCGACAGTTTGACCGTAAAAATGGTTTGGATTTGGAGGGAAATTACTTCTTTGAAACACTACTTCTATTTTTTCTCATGTCTAGTTTGGGAATTTTTGACGTTTTATGTTTAATAGAGGAACTCAAGAATTATTGGAAGTCACTCAAGGTCTATCTCTAGGGGTTTACCCATGTAAGTGTTACTTCTTAGAAAATGTTGATAGTCTGTGTCCTATGAGCTATGAGTTTGGAGCTTTGGCTTACTAATATTGTGAGAAGATGGACTACTCTGAGACTTAAGTTCCATACAACTTGTTAAAGGTGCATGAAGAGGCTATTAGTGCTTTGAGCACATAACTAGACTATTTTTGGTCACATATCAACAAAATGGAGAAGTTGTGGAGGCAACAATGGGATTTGTTAATGTCAATTTTGTAGTAGCAAAAAACATGAATCTCAATTTTGGAGGATGAGGTCAAGGAAATGTAGAAAAAACACAGCCTAATCACATTCCTTGTGCCATTGTTTTTCATCATCCCATTCCAATGTAAGTAATGTATAAATATTCTTTGATATCTATGAAATTTTCTCTTTATCTTCGAGCAAAATAGGTTCATGTTAATGTTGATATACCAAAAAATGTTAGTTAATTTGTATGGGTATTGAGTTTTGTATGGAATTCGTGTTTCCCCCAGAGAATCTCTATTTTGCATATGTAGTTTGTATCAGATATAATGGCAAATTTTTAAATATGGGGCTTGTGAAAATGTAGAGGAAGACCATAAAAGATGTTGTTGTCCTATAAGCGTAACCAATAAGTGTATAAGGTAATCTTAACCATTGTCCGAAGAATGATGCAGAACCATAACCATTGCACCAAGGAAACTGCAGAACAAAACCAGAGCAAATGATATACATGCACAATATTAAATTTTAATAATGAAAGAGTCATGTTAAAATATGACAAAAAATGTAAATAAAGTAATTCTGGGAAAATTTATTTATTACTTGTTAGTTGGTTGTATAGCGAAAAGAAGTTAGAATAACAAAATAGCCCAGGTTAAATTGGATGGCACAAGAGGCTTGTAAGAAGTCAAGAATCATTTGATTAATAGAGTTTCCAATCCCTTGCCCCGTGGAGGTTTCCTTGACACCCTGTCAGGGTTTTACCATGTAAATTCATGTGTTTACATTTTGTGTGTGTTTCATTTAGTTTCATTCTTTCTTTCTGTTTAAATGTATTTCCCAATTCGATAAGTGGTATCGGAGCAAGTAGAGCAAGAGCCTGTGGATCAGTCATTTCAGATTGACACTATGTGAAAGAACAACTCGATTATTACCGCAGCCAATTACTAAAGCACTAAGTCTGAGAAGTGGAAGCTGCGATCCATAACCACCGAACTAACAGCCATTGAGGTAAAATACATAACATCCAACAAAACGACCTGTCTGTGCCTAAAGAAAGCTGAGGTTGTGAAAAACAGCCAATTAGTTGAGTCGTCGAAGGAGAAGAGACAAGGCGCGATGTTGAAATTTGTCTTGTACACGTAGTTGACAGAAGAAATAATCTGCACAATGTAGAGAGAGCCAACGCCATATTTAGATAAAAGGGGCCGTTGAAGAAAAAGGGGTCATCGAAGGAGACTGGAGAAGATGGTTGCAGAGGGAGAAGCATACACGCCGAAGAAAAAATGGGTCGTAGCAGAAAGTTTGCTCGAGTATGAAAAAAAGGGGCTATAGCATAAAGTATGCTCGAGTATGCTCATCGAAAAGCATGCACCTACTCATCTAAAATGTCTCTTGATTAATGCTGGCATCCATATGATAAAAATCGACTGAAATCGACTGCCAGAGAGGTATTTTTTTTATGAAGAATTATGTTGCCTTCAAATGAAAAATTAAGGCTCAAAAATATATTTTTTTAAGACAGTGTGATAGAGGGAATAGATTGATAGAAGGAATTTATAGAAGGAATTTATTTATTTTTTTCCTGTGAAAGAATTATATTTTTCTTAGATTTCTGAAAAATTGATTTAGTGGAAAAGGGAGAAAAATAGATTTTTTTTTACCCTAGTAGAAGAGGGGAAATCTTTTAAATCAGAAAACCTAGCAGAAAAGGGGAAATATTTTAAATCTTAAACCCTAGTAGAAGAGGGGAAATATTTTAAATCAGAATTATAAACCCTAGCAGAAGAGGGGAAATCTTTTAAATCAGAATCAGAAACCCTATCAGAAGAGGGGAAATCTTTTAAATCATAATCAGAAACCCTAGCAGAAGAGGGGAAAGATTTTTTTTAAACCCTAGTTGGAAGTTTAAGTAAGAAGGGAAAACTAGAAATGGCCAAAATGACAAATGCAAAGTTTGAGGTGGATAAATTCACCGGGAATAAAAATTTCACATTGTGGAAACTGAAGGTTAGGGATTTTCTGGTGTAACAAGGGTTGCACAAAGCATTAGACGGGGTAAAGAAAAAACCTGCAAGCATGATAGCTTCAGACTAGGAGGACTTGGATGCTCGAGTCCTCAGTACCATTCGATTATGCTTGGTAGATGATGTTCTCTTTAATATTGTTGAAGAGAGTACAACTGAAGGGTTGTGGGAAAAACTAGAAACCTTGTATATGACTAAATCATTGACAAATAGAATTTATTTAAAAAGACAATTGTACAGTCTTCAGATGAAGGAGGGTACAAAAGTTGCAGAACATTTAAATGTTTTTAATACGCTTATTTGCCAGCTATCAGATATGGAAGTTAAAATGAAGGAAGAAGACAAGGCAATAACCTTGTTGTGTTCTCTGCCCGAGTCATGGGACCACTTCATAACTTCAATCAGTTTGAGCACTACCGATTATTTGAAATTTGATTTTGTTGTGGGTGCTCTCTTATCTGAAGAAGCATGAAGGAAATCTAGTATTGAGACATCTGCACTAGAAGCCATGGTAGCTAGAGGTCGGTCAAAGGAAAGAGGGGAGAAAGGAAGGGGTTCTTCCAAATCAAAGTCAAAGGGTGGAAAGAAGTGTAAAGCCAAGTGCTGGTACTGCAACAAACTTGGACACCTCAAGAAAGATTGTTGGAAACAGAAGGAGTCGGAAAACCATAACAAGGAAGCAAATCAGGTTGATTCAGGTATTGTTGATGAAGTTTTAACTACTGAAGCTCTCCCTATTTGTAACGTCTCTCAAGATGCTAAAAATTGGCTATTAGTCTCTAGTGCTTCTCATCATATGAGTCCGCACCAAAGTTGGTTTACTTCATATGAAAATGTAAATGGTAGTTCTGTATTCATGGGAAATAATGCATCTTGTCAGACTGTTGGGATTGGTAATGTAAAATTTAAAATGTATGATGATACAGTTAAAACCTTATTTGATGTTAGGCATGTACCTAAACTAAAGAAAAGCTTGATTTCCTTGGGAGTTTTAGATTTGAATGGGTATAAATTTATAGGTCAGAATGAAGTGCTGAAAGTCTCAAAAGGAGCCTTGGTTGTTATGAAGGCTAAAAAGGTCATAAATCTGTATAGACTCGAAGGAAGCACTCAATTTAGTGAAGTAACGATCATATCAGAAAAATCAGAACAAGGGTCTTGTCTATGGCATCAGCGGTTGGGTCACATGAGCAAGAAAGGTCTTCAGGTATTGATGAACCACAAGTTGCTTCCTGATTTGAAATCCTTGAAGTTGGATTTTTGTAAATATTGTGTGTTTGGAAAACAATGTAAATAGATGTTCAAGACTGGAAATCATAATAGTAAACAGATTTTAGACTACATTCATTCTGATCTGTGGGGACCATCTCCTACTATGTCTTATGGAGGTGCATTATATTTTTTAACATTTATTGATGATTTCTCCCGAGAATTTTGGGTCTATATGTTGAAAAAGAAAGCTGATGTATTTAATGTTTTTAAACAATTTAAAACAATGGTGGAAAAGAAAACAGGCAAATCAATTAAATGTTTAATAATCGACAATGGAAGTGAATTTACTTCTTTAGAATTTGAAAAATTTTGTGAGGATGAAGGGATTGTTAGACATAAAACTGTTGTTTATACTCAGCAAAATGGTGTTGCTGAACGGATGAATCAGAATCTTATGGAAAGATATAGAAGAATGATCAACAAAGCTAACCTGCAAAAGGAGTTGTGGGTAGAATCAGTATCTACTGCTTGTTATTTAGTTAATAGATCACCTTCGGTTGCAATAAATTGTAAAATTCCTAAAGAAGTTTGGTCAGGTCAGTCTTGTGATTATTTTCTGTTAAGTCCCTATATTAATAGGATAGCCCCTTATTATGTTAGTGTAGCCCCCCTTATTGTTATTATTGTACCCCTGTAACCCCCATATTGTTATTATTGTGCCCTTAAATTATTATTGTTAGGTCGGCTAGGATTACATTGTGGCCCACTAGGATTACATTATGGCCCCATGGACTCCTATATATAGAAAGGAGGTTTTGTAAATTGTATCATCCAAGAATTGTTCATTCATGTAATGTATTGGAGGTTGCCCCCTCGAAGTGGCTTATTTATAAGGCGTTGATATCTCTTTTCTTCTCTTTTTGGAGCTGGTTACACAACATTTTCATTTGAATATTTTTGGTTGTGATGCCTATGCTCTTATTCCTAGAAATCAACGTTCAAAGTTAGATCCAAAATCGAAATGTTGTGTCTTTGTTGGATATGATTATGCAGTGAAAGGATATAGGTTACGGGATCCTTCTTCACAGAAGATAGTCATTAGTAGAGATGTAACATTTGACGAATCTTCACTTCTAAAATTAGATGTTGGAAAATTTGAACAGGAGAAGGTATCGCCAAATCAGCAGATTCAATTGGAGACTAAACCTTTTCTAGAAAGTCGAAAGGAAGGAGAGACTTCTGATGAAGAAGGTGGAGAAGCAAAGGAAACTAGAGAAATTCCAAAACCAATTCAACAACCAATCACTCTAAGAAGGTCTAAAAGGGAAAGAAAAACACCCAAAAGGTATGAAGATTCTGCTTCATCTTCTTCATTGATTACTGAAGATGGGGAACGTTCTTGTTATCAGGAAGCAGTAGATGATGCAGATAGCAAGATATGGAGAAAGGCTATGGAAGAAGAAATGGATTCCTTAGCCAAGAACAATACCTATGATCTTGTAGAACGTCCTGAAGGGAGAAGCATTGTTGGGTGCAAATGGGTCTTAAAGTTGAAAAGAAAAGTTGATGGAAGTATTGAGAGGTATAAGGCGAGGCTAGTTGCAAAAGGATATTCTCAGGTTGAAGGTATTGATTTTCATGAGATTTTTTCACCAGTCGTTAAAATTGTTTCTCTTCGTACTATGTTAGCACTAACTGCATTAATTGATCTTGATTTAGAATAGTTAGATGTTAAAACAACCTTTCTTCATGGTGATTTGGATGAAGAGATATATATGGATCATCCAGAAGGTTTTGTACAAGGTCGCAGCAGAAGATTAGTTTTCAAGCTCAGGAAATCATTGTATGGCCTGAGGTAGTTGCCCAGGAAATGGTACAAGAATTTTGATTCCTTCATGGTGAGCCAGAATTTTATTAGAAGTGAGTATGATCATTGTGTATACTTCAAAAGTTTCAATGACATTTTCATTATCTTGGTGTTGTACGTGTTATCACTCTAGTAATTTCTTAAGCTATGGGATTTGATTTTTTAGTCTAAGAACACTAGAGGTAACCACAAATCTACTTCAAATTCTAGGATCTAGCCTTCTGTTGTACTATGCAACAACCCTCCCCATTTCAATTTTTTTTTTATATATTAATTTTATAAGAAAAGGGTTCCCCCCTTTTTTTTCTTTTTAGATTCAATAATTTTTCCTAACTTCGCTTATTGCAAAAAAATTAAAGAAATAACTTTATATATATGTAAATATTAAAAGGAAATAAAACAAAGCAAAGCCTAAACATAAACCTTTATCACATTTCACAAAGTATGAAAGGAAAAGCTCAATATGTCATTTGCCCAAAAGTTCCAATGCGATAAAGTGAATCGCTAAATCACATATCTCATAGGAATAAATTCAAAAGCTTTCTCCATCATTCTGATGTGATAGATCGGATCGCAAAAGCACATATTGCATTAAACATAAGGTTAATTCTTCCCTTCGAAAAGTTCCGATGCGATGAAGTCTTATCGCAATCGCAAATCGGAAAAATTATATCACAATTGGCCCCTTTTGAAAATCTCTGATGCGATAAGTCCAATCGCAATCGCGAATCAGCGGAAAAATTAATGCATCCTTATGCGTTCATTTAAAAATTTCCGACGTGATAAATTAAAAAAAAAAACGCTCATCGCTCAAAATCACATCACTCATCAGCGATCACAATCGAAAGCTTCAAACGGTAATCTTTAACCGAAACTTTGAGATTTCTGATCCTCGATGTACGATCATCATTGATCGGAAATCAGGTAAGTCATGACATTAACTCAAATGTGAATGCGCAATGTGACTTTCCATAATGGCATTTAATTTTTAAGACAAAGATCATTAAGTCAGATTCATGAACGAAATCCTTTGCAGATTGATTTTTTTCAATAATATAAAGTTCCTTTAAAATGATTTCCTTTTACATGACGTTGTTTATTCTTCGTTTTTTTCCTCCCAATTCTAAGAAAATTTTTCATCATTTCCCACTTATTTGCAAACATGTTAAACGCTTCTAGTCAGAGAAAATGTCGAAGAAGCTTAAGAAAGCAAAGGTTACCACCATCCCAAAGGAAAAGCTAGCCAAAGTTAAGTTAATAACCAATACCACATGCCTTGGTATCTGAAAGACTTCTTGGGAAGGGGTTTATAATCTGCTTGAAGCTGAAAATCCCACTGTGACAGTGCCAGATGAGGACTCAGAATCAGATAATCCCCTCAAAGAACTGGAAGACTCTTATCTTCATAGAGTAGTGGCTTGAGAAAATGTACTTTTGTACTATGATTTAATACGATGCGTAATAGAGGGCATAAGCATCACAAAAAGAGCATTTTTCATAGCTGGTGGGAAGATGTTCGGATCCTTTAAATCAGAGGATATCAAGGAAATGTATTTGTTAGCCGCCCTATGAAATTCTTGACAAGCAAGCTGGGGGCTAGAGTGTTTTGGACCCTTCAGGGGATGTCTTTCCCTGAAAACCCATCACCCTTGAAGTCTCTTAGTGCTTTTCCTTATGCAAATGTCCCCTGCTGATTCCTATTTCGGGAAGCCTATTTCTGCCCCTTGTTCCTGCAAAGCATCCCTTTTCATCCTTTTCGCCCTGTGTCAAATTCCTCTTTCCTTCCCCCAAAATTCTCCCCCTAAACCTTCTAAATCATGCCTATACCCCCCCTAAAACACACCTGCACCCTCGGTCCAATTTTATAACCCCCCATTCTTCCTATCGTTACCTTGGTTTGGCCTCGAAATGCATTAAAAATGGTTGAAAAACCCACTCTAAACATTATATTTGGCCTAAGCCCCTTCTCGCTAAGCCCCCGCTCTGTTCCCCACCATGTAACCCGACCCTGAAAACCACCCGCCATCTCCAAGGGCACCTACCACAATAGTCTATCATGCGCAGCCACAGCCGTTGATCTCAGTTGATCGGACGGTGGTCGATAAGTCTCCAGCGCCCACGTCCTTCCCATTCATTTACCATGTTGTGCCATCGCCGTCCATTTCCACGATAATCCGACAGTCCGCAGTACGCTCGATGTCGGTGGTCCCCATGCGACTATTCCAAAACCGTGGTTTATTTCGCACCGCTCATGCGCGGTAGGTGGTATCTGTCCATAGCCCAGTGATTCCACTCACCCTTCAACACACGTCTTCTGTACGATCCCGAAACCGCCCATCCCCCGTGCGTTATCATTCGGTCTAAATCTCATAGCGAAATTCACGACAATCGTTAGATCCCAGGACACTCATCTAACGGTCAGCATTCACCCAAGCTGCACGCTGTTTAACCCTATTCACCGTACCCCCTGGCCTACTCTCCACCGTTGATCCCCGCCGCGATTAACGGTCCTAATTTGTCCCTCTGTCATTGGCCATTCCACCGTCACCTGGGTCTCCACATCATCCGTCCACGTGTCTGTTCCATATGCTACGTCACCCCACATGTGTCCTTCGTACATCCGCCCGTTCTATTGCATTTGTTCGTTCATTTTCGTGTTTTTTAATGTTTTTGACGTCCAAGCTCCGCTCTGCAAGACCACCACCCCGCCGAGCGATTTGTCACCATGGTTCGCATTTTCTTCCCTCCATACCGTCATCTGCACAGTTATGCTCATCATCCACCTCATCCGCCACCCCATCCGTTGTTTTCTTCATGTCTTTTGTGTTCTTGCAGGGTTTGCAACAGTTAATGGCCACCATGATCGCTCGGTTTTCTATGCAGCGGCCAAGAAATGCAGAGGAGCCTTACACCTAGATACATTTAATGAAAATGGCCCGAGAAGGTGATGAAAATACATTCATTAAAAAGAACAGGGTTGAAACTCTGTGGAAAACCCCCTATGCACCATTAAAGGTTCAAGCTACCTGTCAGAAGCAGAGATAGACCGGCAGAATGTTTTTCTTCATGCAGTACAGGGCACCCATACTATTTTTATTTTGTATCATGTCCCTGAAGGAATTCTCGCCCTAACAGTAGTTCGAGACTATCAGAACATACGTGTAGCGGACTTCTCAGTAGTCTATTTGTTTTGTTTATGCCCCACAAGTACAACAAAGTACTACAGCCTAGTTGCATCAAAGTCATGTCTGGAGTAAAAATGAATCTGAAGGAGATCACTCTTCCATCAAAGAGTGACAGAAGTTAAATGCAAAGATTGGTTTCGGCCATCTCCTTCGATTCTGAGTTTAATGTTTCATTTAGTGCTACACCTACCTCCTCAGCTCTTCTTCTGCTATAAAGCTTAGGAGAAAATATTGTAATGGTTGTTGATGAGATATCAGAAAATGCAAGCATTTTCCTCTTGAGACAAGTTCTCTGTGTAATATTGTAAGATAGGTTGAGACTTGATGTATTCAGGCTGAATGTTCAAGCCATGGGTAATGTTGTACCTGATTGGTGTTGTTTTTAATATGACAAGTATATTTCTTTGGATCCTGATCTAAAGCAGCTGGTGATGTTTTCCTTTCTCTGTATTTGTGATTTACTTGCTTTCATTCCATTATGTTTCTACTGGCTTGCATCAGAAGTTTAACATAGGATTCACCCTTGTTAGGTGCCCTACGTATCCTGCTCTCCTTGCCTTTAATGTTTTCTGCTTATATGTGTGTCTAGATATTGATTTTAATTGATTTAACCAGTGTAGTGGATGTTATTGCCTGCTCTCTAATGTATGAATTAATGAAATCTATGTGTAGATGTTCTTGTTAGGTTTTAGCTGGAAGATTTGGGAACACTAGGGATTAGAGTTAGCCCTGTCCACTAGGATCCTTGTGCGACCAGTTTGCCTTCTTAAGATCCCTCGTCTTACCTCCGATTTTTTCCAAGCAGGTCTGGAGTTAAATGACCTCTGACCTAATCCTTAGACAGAATGGGGTGGTTCTCCTATTTTCATTTTCAGCCCTTAATGTCCCATTCCGCCAATCATCTTTAAGATCCAAATGCTCTAGGTGACTAGCCCAACAGAAGCTTGCACATTGAATACAAGTAAACCCTTTCTTGACTCCATTGCCCAATAGCCTTGATGTTCTCTGAGTTATTCACCTTTGCCTAGTTCTCCTCTTTGCTCATCCTTGTTTCATGTCGGGCCCTTCTTTCCCGATTCCCAACAAACAAACTTCAAAACGAACAAACAAACCCTGTGCATATAACTAGCCTAATATCTTGAACCCGAACCTCAAATACATATCCTTTGACTCCCATAGAGAGATCCCTCTCTGGACCTAGGAGGGCTAGATCCTAAGGTCTGAAAGTGTTTCTATGTTGTCTCATCTTTTGGTATTTCCAACCTTGCCAAAACATGGGAACCCCAACATAATGGCGACTCCGTTGGGGAATTCTGAGTGCACCTCACCTTAAACCCTCTTAGAAACTCGGAAACCTAGAGCTCTGGCCAGGTTGGCAGTAAGTCACTCCTTTCTCGAATCAGCCTCCATTTGCCTCGTGTGTCTCATACTCTTAGACAGAGTCTAGAAAGGGCCAGGTAGCCTCCGGATCTCACCCTCCTCGGAGGTGACATATCTGGTAAATTCCCTCTCAGTCAATATCTGGTTGGACTTGTTTGTGTTCTTGAGGTGATTCCTGAAAGGTGATAGTGCCTGAGCACTGTGGTGGACAGTGTAACCCTCTAGATATACTCTAAACTTTCCACCTGGCGACTCCATAGTCCTTAAACGATAAAAGACTCCACTGGTGATCAGTGGGCCTGCTGATTATCTTGGTTTCACATAAGACTCCACTAGGAGACCGACCTTCAAAACAACATCAACCACGATAAGAATAACAAGTAGGTTAAGCCTTTGGTTTAAGCAACATTCTGGCTTCTAGAACCATTCACACAAGAGCTTATCCCAACCCTGACCCACCTGAAATAGTTGACAATCTGGAGAGAATCCTCAAGGGAGCTCTCACACCTAAAAGACCAACTATTTCTAGCCACATCTATAGAGCTAACTCTACACCAGAAGACCTTACAGCTCTATCGCATCTTCACCCTGACCTAGACCTACCTAGTAGACTACCAAGAACTAGGTCATTCAATCATTTAGACCAGTCATACCCAGAGCTTCACAGGTCACCATCCAACAGTGGTCAACACACTAGGGACAGAGGAACCCCTCCATCTACACCACGTGATATCCACTTCATTCAGAACTTGGGGCTCTCCCACCCTAGATCCGCCCAGTGAACCTCTGTTGGCCCTAACATCCCTGTCATCCAAATATCAGCTACTCAAGCTAATCCTTTACCTCATCAAAACATCACCATGGCAGCTTGGTACGCACCTCTGGTGTTACCTCAACCTCTAGTACCCTTACCCAATTATTATCAATCAAATATCCCTCATTTCCCTGCCAAAGAGCCCACCACAGCCCAACAGCATGTGGATAAGATGGAAGACTTTTTTGAATACATGGAAATTGATGATGAGACAGTAAAAATGAGAATATTTGCCCAAATCTTGGGAGGTGAGGTGAAAAAATGGTTTAAAAACCTACCTTCTGGTAGTATTCAAGACCTCCCTGCTTTATACCAGACTTTCATCAACAAATGGGAAACTAGGGCAAACCCTCGCCAACTCCTAGCAGAATACATGGGCCTAAAAAGAAATGTAGGAGAGAGTGTCTATGATTACACAACGAGATTCAACAGCATTTACAATGCTCTCCCTCCCCATATGAAACCACCACAAGGTATGGCCCTAGCAAAATACCCCGAAGGCTTTGATGCTGACATGGCCTATGAGCTTAGGGACAAAGAGTACACCACCTTGGAGGACATGCAAAAAGGGGCCATAACTATAGAGGCAAACTTGATGGAGAAAAGAGCTAGATTAAGAGCTGAAAAAAGAGTAACATATAGGGATGACAGTGTAGCTTCCACATCTGATCCAAATTATGATAGATTGTCTAAAAATGTGGATAGACTGTAGCAAATGATAGAGAAAATGGTTGTCACTCAGAACAGGAACCAAAGTCAAAACCAAAACCAGAACTTTAAAAGGAACAACAAAATTCCCAACAGACAAAAAGAATCAGATCAACAAGTCATTCCCCCATTCCAAAACTTTCTTGATGAGGGTGAGGGAACCATAGAAGATTCTGAGGGGAATGAAAACACATGTTCGAAACAGAGGACTCAATCCATAACTGTGATTCAGAGGATGATCAGCCCTCACCTTCATATGGAGATGATGAAGGGTTTGAATCTGAAGCCTACAGACTTGGATTTGAAAACATCATAATGCAGGTCAGGGAACAATATGAACTTAGGAGTAAAAGGAGTCAGGACACTTCTAAAACTAAAAATCTTGAGATTACCATCAAGAAAAGACCTGAGAAACCTTCTAAAGCAACTACTGTAAGTAACAAAACAACAGCTAAGAGTTCTAAGAAGAACAAAGAAAAGGACAACCAAAACACTGAGAAACAAAGTCAGCCAACCAGCAGTACTAGCACCTCAGTCAGTGCTCCTGATAAAACTGTTCCTTCACATGTACATAGTGATAAACAGCCTGTTGATTCAGCCACTAAGGCAGTGGCAAACAAAACTGAATTGAGCATTCCTAAGGGTCAATCCACTTTCAATTTGGAGAGTGAGATTGCAAAAATAAAAATCTCTATACCATTATCTGAGCTGGCCACTCAGGATGTATATAAGGGCCAAATTTTGAAAGCATTGAATCTAGGGGAAAACAACGATTCTGTAAATCTAAATGATGATCAACCTGCCCTCCTGTTTGGGCCAAAAATTGAGGGAAAGTTTCAAGAGGGGGTAGTCCCACCTTTCTATATCAGTCTCAACATCCATGACAAGATCCTCCATAATGCAATGCATGATTCTGGAGCATCCCACAACTTGATTCCTAAGGTAGTGATGGAAAAGTTAGGCCTAGAAATCACCAGACCCTACAAAGACTTATATTCATTTGACTCTAACAGGGTAAAATTCCCAGGTCTAATCAAAGACCTGTGTGTGAGCTTAACCCAGATTCCTACCAAATGTATGGTCATGGATGTGGTGGTGGCAGATGTGCCACCCAAGTATGGCATGTTATTGTCAAGATCATGGGGAGCCAAATTGCAAGGAACAATGTAGATGGATGGCTCATATGCCACTGTCCCTATATTTTGCCAGCCTAGAAGACTGTATAGAGAGGCACAGATGAAATTCCTGGTTAGTAGCCCTAAGAAGCCTGAAAATTCACCATTATACTCTGTACACACAGACCTAGATTCTTTCATTCTTTACAACGACCAATCCTTAGGAGAACCAGAGTCGGAGAACGGAGATACAAACAACAGCACTTAGCCCATGGACTTCAGCATAATGGCTACTCTAGAGGAATACAACGAAGAAAGCCGTGGGCCAGGAGATAAGGATGAAACTCAGAATGAACCAGAAACATGATGCAGTCGGCCTGCTAGTCACCCCCCTCAAACTTATACACCTCGCGGAGAACAAGACAACCCGCAGCCTAGTACAAACTCCCCAACGCAACATAATGGCGAACCCTTGTGGGAAATGAATTTCGATGGGTCCTGTACTAGAAAAAACGCTGGAGCAGGCGTGTGGCTATGTAACACAGAAAATGACTATGCTGAGAGCCACGCTGTCAATCTGCACTTTAAATGCACAAATAATATTGCTGAGTATGAGGCTCTCATCCTGGGGTTAAATCTGTTGAAGAAATTAGGAGCCCATAGGATAGCTGTGAGGGAAGACTCTGAGTTAGTCATAAAACAAGTGAATGGTGAGTATTCAGAAAAACACCCTAGGCTTAGGGCATACAGGAATGATGCCATGGATATACTGAAAACATTTGTTGAATACCAATTGGTGTTTGTTCCTAGGGGTCAAAACGTAATTGCAAATGGATTAGCTTGCCTAGCTAGTTCATATCCTAAGACTCCAGCTGACCAACAGATCATTATTCAAACCAAATTCAGACCCGCAGTGCCAGACAACGAAAAATATTGGCAGGTCTTTGAAGGTGACAAACAGATTGGGGATTTCTTGGCAGGCAGAAATGAGTTTGAATTTTCTGGTTCAGACTCCAAATCTGAAGACGACTTCCTGAGTGAGGAATCCTATGACAAATAATCCCCACCTTGTAACATAGAAATAAATTCTTTTTCTGAAGAAACTAGAAATTCGACCACAGAATGTGAAAACGCAGATAGCGAAGAGATGGAGGTGCTCCAGGCCAAAGACAAGAACATACCCAGAGGCCTGGCACCCTTAGAGGATCTGTTCAACTTTGATGACATGGAAAAAAGGCCCACAATAGAACATGCAGATTCAGACGTAGAAGAATGCAACATAGGCACTAAAGAAAAACCCAAAGTGATTAAACTGGCTAAGTCTTTACCTGCAGACATGAAGAAAAAATACATTGAACTGTTTAAAGAATTCATTGATGTGTTTGCATGGAGCTATGAAGACTTAAAGGCCTATGACACAAATATCATTCAACACAAGATACCCTTGAAGGAAAACCAGAATCCTTTCAGACAAAAACTGCGTAGAATTAATCCGAAACAATTGTCTACAGTTGAAAAGGAGATTAAGAAAATGTGTAATGCAGGCATAATAGTCCCTGTAAGGTTCTCTGATTGGGTATCAAACTTAGTGTTTGTGAGAAAAAAAACAGGGGATATCAGGTTATGCATCAACTTCATAAATCTCAAAAGAGCCTCCCTAAAAGACAACTACCCCTTGCCTAGAATGGAACATATCTTGCAAAAAGTAGTGGGCTCTAAGAGAATCTCCCTGCTTGATGTTTTTTCAGGATATAATCAAGTCTTGGTACTCCCAGAAGACCAACTAAAAACAACATTTACCACTCCATGGGGCACCTTCATGTATGTGAAAATTCCTTTTGTACTGATGAATGTTGGAGCCACCTTCCAGAGAGCGATGGATATTGCTTTCTCAGATGAAATAGGGCATTTCATAGTTATCTACTTGGATGACTTGACTGTCTTTTCCAAAACTGAGGAAGAACACCTGAAACATTTGAGGAAAGTCTTTGAAAAATGTAGAAGGTATGGTCTGTCACTGAATCCTAAGAAAACTGTGTTTGGGCTGCAAGAAGGAAAACTTCTAGGCCACATTATATCTGAGAAAGGGATAAGGATAGACCCACAGAGAGTTGAGGGAATAATACAGATCACACACCCCAGAAACATCAAAGAATTGCAGTCCTTCATTGGGAAAATCAACTTCCTTAGGAGATTCATTCCCAATCTAGCAGAACACCTTAAGAACATGACTAACATGCTGAAGAAAGGTGTAGGAGTGAAATGGACTGTAGGAGCTAAACAATCTTTCGAATCCGTGAAACTTGCACTCACACAAGCTCCTGTTTTGATTAGCCTAGATTTCTCAAAGGAATTTCTGATATTTTCATTTGCCTCCGAGCACACAATAGCTACAATCATGCTGCAAAGGAATTCAGAGGGTAATGAACAGCCTATAGCTTTTTTCAGTAAAGCCTTGAGAGATGCACCCCTAAAGTACAACATAATGGAGAAATAGGCTTATGCTTTAGTCAAAGCCTTAAAATATTTTAGGGTGTACATTTTACATTCTCACACCATTGCTTATGTGCCTAACATTGTTGTTAAAGACATCTTGTCCCAAGACCCTGATGGGAAAAGGGGCAAGTGGATTGCTGCAATTCTAGAGTATGACCTTGAGATTAAACCCACTAAGCTGATCAAAGGGCAAGGTTTAGCCAAGCTAATGACTGAATCAAATCTGTAGACCCTTGATATTAACATGATGAATGCCTTGGATGAGCAAGAAAACCTACCTGATCCCGCTATAGAATAGAAATTCCAAAACTCTCCATGGTATTCTGATATCATTTATGTCCTCACCAACCTCAATGCTCCACCAGAACTGACAAAAACTAAGGCCAGATTTCTGAAACTAAAAGCCAGAAATTACTGCATCTTGAATGAAAACTTATACTGGAAGAATCCAAATGGCCTATTGTTGAAATGTCTGTCTGAAACCGAAGCTGAAAATGTTAAACAAGAGTTTCATGCTGGAGAATGTGGAGGCCACCTGAGTTAGAAAGCCACAGCGAATAAGATACTCAGGGCTGGTTATTATTGGCCCATAATGTTTAATGATGTTCACAAAATGATAACCACTTGCCACAAATGCCAGATCTTTGAAGGAAAAAGAAAACTTCTTCCCCTCCCCTTACAACCCATCATTGTTGAAGGTCCTTTCATGCAATGGGGTCTAGAATTTATAGGGGAAATTCATCCCACCTCTTCAGGACAACACAAATGGATCTTAACAGCCACTGATTACTTCACTAAGTGGATAGAGGCCATCCCAACTAGGAGTGCCACGGACTCTGTCATTATTAGGTTCCTAGAAGGTCATATCCTCTCTCGGTTTGGTTGTCCAAGGAAAATAATCACTGACAATGCTGCTGCTTTTGGATCCAAGAAATTGGTTGATTTTTGTCACAGGTACCATATCACGCTTCGTCATTCAACTTCCTATTACCCTCAAGGTAACGGCTTGGCTAAATCATCAAATAAGAGCCTGGTGGCAATCATCAAGAAGCTATTAGAAGAGAACAAAAAATCTTGGCAGAACAAGTTGGTACATGCTTTGTGGGCTGACAGGCTCACTACCAAAAAATCCATTGGCATATCACCTTTCCAAATAGTTTATGGGACAGAAGCAGTATTTCCTTCCAGCCTTGGAGTTCCAATAATCAAACTTGTCCAGGAGATCCAATCAGAGGAAGACAACATGATAAGAAGGATAAATCAAACAATCCATCTTCAGCAGACAAGGGAGGAGGTATATAACAGAGCAGTCAAAGTTCAGGAAAACATCAAAAAGCTATTTGACAAAAGAACCAAAGCTGTTGATTTCAAGATCGGCGACAAGGTTCTGAAATGGAATGCAAGAAGAGAGGACAAGGGCAAACATGGCAAGTTTGACAGCTTATGGCAGGGTCCATACATTATCCAAGCTACTGCGGGTCCTAATGAATTTTTCTTACAAGAAATTGATGGTACAGAGCCGTTTGGGGGTCCTGTCAATGGCAGGATGCTCAAACACTACTTCTGTTAAATTTCAGTTTCCAGTTTCATTCCTCATTGTACATACCATTGTAGTTTGTATTTTTCGAAGAAAAAGAGAAAAATGTTTCAAAAAACAGAAAGAAAGAAGAGGTTCAGACATGCTCAAAACATGAACCTTTGGAGTGCAAATATTGGCTCTAATAAACTCAAAACCTTAACCAAAGAAAAAGAAAACAGTTGGTCCTAACATGCTCAAAATCTGGACCAGCAAAGAAAACAAAAATCAGCTCTGATGTGCCCAAAACCAGAGCTGAAATCAAAGAAAAGAGGTGACTCAAACATGCTCAAAACCTGAGTCACAAAGAAAGAAGGATATTCCAGATTCCAGATCCCAAGCCTTCAAAGTTTTGTTTCAATCTTCAGCATCTTCAATGCACAGCAAGTCAGACAGTTTAATCCTGGCTTGGCTGTATTTCAATTTCCTGTCTTAGAATGTAGAGAAGAAATCCGCCGGACAGTTTAATCTCAACAGGTAGTAGTTTAGGTAGAGAAGCATATGAGGCCAACTGTTTAATCTAGTCTCATGGAGCAATAAGGGTAGATTTAGAATAGGCTATTTTTTTTCAAGAATAAAATGTAAAGGGTCTGCTAGTTCAAATGCACCCAGAGGAAAATCGTTAGAACTGTAGTTTGGGTAGGTAGATTGGTTGGGAAAATGTTTCTACTGATTTGAGTATCTTACATATTGTGGCAGCTGAAAATCAAAGAAGAAAGATGGCTTATGGCAGCAGGCATCTAGCCTACTCCAAAGATTACTTCTGGATTCTTGGCTTCTTCAAGAAGAATTCTTCCCCATGTGGAGCCATTGTTAGCCCCCCTATGAAATTCTTGACAAGCAAGCTGGGGGCTAGAGTGTTTTGGAGCCTTCAAGGGATGTCTTTCCCTGAAAACCCATCACCCTTGAAGTCTCTGGGTGCTTTGCCTTATGCAAATGTCCCCTGCTAATTCCTATTTCGGGAAGCCTATTTCTGCCCCTTGTTCCTGCAAAGCATCCCTTTTCATCCTTTTCGCCCTGTGTCAAATTCCTCCTTCCTTCCCCCCAAATTCTCCCCATAAACCTTCTAAATCATGCCTATACCCCTCCTAAAACACACCTGCACCCTCGGTCCAATTGTATAACCCCCCATTCTTCCTATCGTTACCTTGGTTTGGCCTCGAAATGCATTAAAAATGGTTGAAAAACCCACTCTAAACATTATATTCGGCCTAAGCCCCTTCCCGCTAAGCCCCCGCTCTATTCCCCACCATGTAACCCGACCCCGGAAACCACCCGCCATCTCCAAGGGCACCTACCACAATAGTCTATCGTGTGCAGCCACATCTATTAATCTCAGTTGATCGGACGGTGGTTGATAAGTCTCTAGCGCCCGCGTCCTTCCCGTTCATTTACCATGTTGGGCCATCACCATCCATTTCCACGATAATCTGACGGTCCGCAGTACGCCCGATGCCGGTGGTCCCCATGCAACTGTTCCAAAACCGTGGTTTATTTCACACCTCTCATGCGCGGTAGGTGGTATCCGTCCATAGCCCAGCGATTCCACTCACCCTTCAACACGTGTCTTCTGTACGATCCCGAAACCGCCCATCCCCCGCGCGTTATCGTTCGGTCCAAACCTCGCAGTGAAATTCACGACAATCGTTAGATCCCAGGACGCTCATCCAACGGTCGGCATTCACCCAAGCTGCACACTGTTTAACCCTGTTCACCGTACCCCATGGCTCGCTCTCCACCACTGATTTGTCCCTCTGTCATTGGCCATTCCACCGTCACCCGGGTCTCCACATCATCCGTCCACGTGTCTGTTCCATATGCTACGTCACCCCACGTGTGTCCTTCGTACATCCGCCCGTTCTATTGCATTTGTTCGTTAATTTTCGTGTTTTTTAATGTTTTTGACGTCCAAGCTCCGCTCTGCAAGACCGCCACCCCGCAGAGCGATTTGTCACCGTGGTTCACATTTTCTTCCCTCCATACCGTCATCTGCACAGTTATGCTCATCATCCACCTCATCCGCCACCCCATCCGTTGTTTTCTTCATATCTTTTGTGTTCTTGTAGGGTTTGCAACAGTTAATGGCCGCCATGATCGCTCAGTTTTCTATGCAGCGGCCAAGAAATGCAGAGGAGCCTTACACCTAGATACATTTAATGAAAATGGCCCGGGAAGGTGATGAAAAGACATTCATTAAAAAGAACAGGGTTGAAACTCTGTGGAAAACCCCCTATGCACCATTAAAGGTTCAAGCTACCTGTCAGAAGCAGAGATAGACCATCAGAATGTTTTTCTTCATGCAGTACAGGGCACCCATACTATTTTTATTTTGTATCATGTCCCTGAAGGAATTCCCGCCCTAACAGCTGTTCGAGACTATCAGAACATACGTGTAGTAGACTTCTCAATAGTCTATTTGTTTTGTTTATTCCCCACAAGTACAGCAAAGTACTACAGCCTAGTTGCATCAAAGTCATGTCTGGAGTAAAAATGAATCTGAAGGAGATCACTATTCCATCAAAGAGTGACAGAAGTTAAATGAAAAGATTGGTTTCGGCCATCTCCTTCGATTCTGAGTTTAATGTTTCATTTAGTGCTACACCTACCTCCTCAGCTCTTCTTCTGCTATAAAGCTCAGGAGAAAATATTGTAATGGTTGTTGATGAGATATCAGAAAACACAAGCACTTTCCTCTTGATACAAGTTCTCTGTGTAATATTGTAAGATAGGTTGAGACTTGATGTATTCAGGCTGAATGTTCAAGCCGTGGGCAATGTTGTACCTGATTGGTGTTGTTTTTAATGTGACAAGCATATTTCTTTGGATCCTGATCTAAAGCAGCTGGTGATGTTTTCCTTTCTCTGTATTTTTGATTGACTTGCCTTCATTCCATTATGTTTCTACTGGCTTGCATCAGAAGTTTAACATAGGATTCACCCTTGTTAGGTGCCCTATGTTTCCTACTCTCCTTGCCTTTAATGTTTTCTGCTTATATGTGTGTCTAGATATTGATTTTAATTGATTTAACCAGTGTAGTGGATGTTATTTCCTGCTCTCTAATGTATGAATTAATGAAATCTATGTGTAGATGATCTTGTCAGGTTTTAGCTGGAAGATTTGGGAACAATAGGGATTAGAGTTAGCCGTGTCCACTAGGATCCTTGTGCGACCAGTTTTCCTTCTTAAGATCCCTTGTCTTACCTCCGATTTTGTCCAAGCAGGTCTAGAGTTAAATGACCTCTGGCCTGATCTATAGACAGAATTGGATGGTTCTCCTCCTTTCATTTTCAGTCCTTAATGTCCCATTCCAAATATCATCTTTAAGATCCAAATGCTCTAGATGACTAGCCCAACTGAAAGCTTGCACATTGAACACAAGTAAATCCTTTCTTGACTCCATTACCCAATGGCCTTTATGTTCCCTGAGTTATCTGTCTTCGCCTAATTCCCTCTAAGCTCATCCTTGTCTTATATTGGACCTTCCTTTCCTGATTCCCAACAACCAAACACAAACAATCGAACAAACAACCCTGAGCCTATAACTAGCCTAAAATCATAACTTAGTGCCTCAAAGACATATCCTTTGACTCATTTAGAGAGATCCCTCTCTGGACCTAGGAGGGCTAGATCCTAAGGTCTGAAAGTGGTTCTATGTTGTCTCATCTTTTGGTATTGCCAACCTTGCCAAAACATGGGAACCCCAACAGTATCATCTACCAGAGCCTCAGAAGATATAAAACAAAGAATTTCTAGAGGATTTCGCTACAAAAAATGAAATAGAATCAGAACCTATTAAAGAATGGAGGAAAGTTCCAAAGAAACACAAGAATGAATCCTCAGGTAAGTACTCTGTAGAATCTCTATCACCTCCCTATTGCTACGATGTTGCCATGATATGTAGACTATTTGGGTTTGCCAATTCTATGAGGTTTTCTATTGAAATGGTACCTCTCATTGATACTGCTGTGAATTCTTATATTATGGATTGGTCAGTCATCCTATCCTATAAGATAGCAAATAAAATTCTTGATTATAGAAGGAATATGCATATGTCTATCAGAATGACACCCCCATTTCATCTTTGTGCTTTCATTTTAGATGCCATATGCTTCAATTCCGAATTTCCCCTCGGGACCCCACTCCTATCCATATCTATCATAAATATTTGTGGAAAGCCCATTACAAAAACCATGTATATAAGATTTGCCATGGATTTATGCTACCCATTCATCAAGCCATTTTTAACAAAGCCTCTCTGCGGCTATCAGATAAGGCCAACCTTGACTTAACCCTAATTGGAAACTGGTTTGGAGAGGATAATTTCACTTACATCCGAATATTCAGAAGTGTAACCAACCCTCATGTTTTGCCTCTATACATTCCTGATAAATTACTAGCTCAGGAAATTTCCTATCAGATTACAGAGAATGGTTTGTCGAGGAATCTTAAGACCTCCAAGAAACAAATGTGGCCTACATTAAACAACTCAAACTAGCATTCATCGCCCCAAGGCAATATGACCCGAAGAAAATCTCTGTTAATGTTACATCTACGGTACAAATTTCCAAGTTTGAACATGAAGATGATAGTTTCGATGACCTATTTTTCTCAGCTGAAGGTTTTGCACAGGTTCAGCAAAAAGCAAGTTCAAAACTAGAAACAAGCGATATGGAGAAATTCACGCTTTACAGGAACAAGAGGTTACTAACAATCCCTCTTGACCAACTAAAAATGACTCCTCTGCTATCCCATGAAGAACAAAAAGAAGAAAAGGGAAAAAAGAGTGATACTCAAACTAAACAGGTAAACACACGAAAGAAAGCTGACAGCTCCTTCAATATTGATATACATGTTAATTCAAAAGAAGATGAATAGTTCGATCATCAGATCTAAGGACAATATTATTTTCAGAAGATGAATACAACACAGACATATATCATCACAGTTAAAGAGACAGTTAGTAATACCAACACTCTAGATGTTGAAATTATTCCTGAGAATCCATCTAAGGAGATTTTGTTAAAATTTGAAGATATACCACCCTTGGACATTTTCTACAGTCCAAAGAATAGATCTGTGGTTAAGAGGAAATGAAAGAAAAGAAAACTGGACCACAATCTATTATCATCTTCCCAGGATGAATTGATGGATGTTGTTTGGAAAAACTCCAAGATTGATCCTTCATAGGACTTAACAAAACTATCTCATTATGCAGGAGCCTATACAGCAGCAACCATAGATAAAACTTCCAAGGTAAATTTGTTAATAAAGGAAAAATACCAAACAATAGTGCAGCTGGAGCAGCAATTAGTTGAAGAAAGACAGCAGAATGAAGAACTTAGAGAATAGTTATATTCTGAAATACAAAAGCTTGACCAACAAGCTATACAAAAACAACAACAACTGACCCAAGAGGTAAATGAATTACATACATTGCTTCAAAGAGAAAAAGTGGCCAAGGAGGAACATAATGCAATATTGCAAGAAAAATTGCAAAGATTTAAAAATTATCCTGAGGTAGATCAATTCAAGAAGGAAGCCCTTGAATCAAATAAAATGTTATCATTACAGCTTGATATTTTATCTCAGAAGATAACAATGGTTCATCCTTTATGTGAAATAACCATGTCACTTGCAGAGAAAACAACAAACTCAAGACTTGAATTTGAAGATTCCATTGAGAAAATCTCAATATTTCTCACATGGCAAGAAACAAATCAAGGAATTGTAGCTAATTTACCTAAAATTCAAGAAGCACATAAAGAAATTATATTTGCAGAATGGGAGGCACAGTTAATTAAAACAGAGAGAGCCATTTCCAGGGCAAGAGTTTTAATGAACAATGTGGTAGAGTTAATCAATGATAGCCTACATACTGTTAACTTAATCTCCGATCACATTCCAGGACAACTTCCGAAGGTCAAAGAGTTAGAAAAACAATGGGAGCAAGAATTGAAAAGAAGGCACCAACAAATTGATGCAATACAAGAGCTAACATGGGATACATTCTGGTCATATCTAGTCAAACCACACAGCTAGCAATTGACCATGAAATGCCTCTCCCATGTTATTGCTAATATGCTTCTAGAATTTTCTGATGCCACCTACACCAGTCAACTACATTCTCGTCTCAGTCATCCGCCAGAAGTCAAAGGGTCCTAAATTTGTAATAATTTTTGACTTGGAAGATACACTTTTGTACTTCTAAATATATTATTTTTATGATGGATCACATAATGTGATTTTCTGAGGAATCATTTTTAGGAGTCTACACTTTTGCATCTTGGAGATAGTTCTAAGTGAAAGAACAGGATTGGAGTATCAATTTCATCAGAGAATTTTAAATGTATCTGGTATTTCTATCATTTTTGTTTCAGTTTTCTTATGCGATGAAATATTCCTATTAAAATTGATATATATATATATATATATATATATATATATATATATATATTTCTAAAACATTTCTCTGTTATATCATTTATGAAAATATAGAAATGTTATCTTTCATAGTATGTATAGACAATATAGAAATATAAATCCGTTGAATATGATACGTTATTATAACTAATACGTTATTATAACTCTGTTCAACTTCTTAAACAGAGTTATCATCATATAAAATCTCATCTTTCTTTTAAATAAATAAGTCATCTTTATGATTATTTGTTTAATTGAAATTATTCTTAAATCATGTTCATCTTTAAATACCCGGGTTATTTTAGAATTATTTGTATTTATCAAGCAGTAGATTAAATATCAAAATTTCATCATTCATTATACAAGCACCTCACCACAAACTCATTCCATTTATTATTGGGAAACTGGTCCCATATTATCCAGTCGGAGCCACTATTATAAATGGAAAAGGAGTTGTACTAAGGTTTGGACCGAGTGGTTTCCCCAATGTTTGAAGCTAGGATTTCAGGGGCTTCAGTACCTTCCTATAATAAAACCTTCCTATAATTCAGAGAGGGCTCTCTCTTTTAGATTTATCTTTGTTTTTTGTTTATGTTTTGGGCTAGTTATGATAGAACACTTGGTTTTGTTTTTAAAGGTTTTGGTGGGAAAAAATCACTTAGAGGTACACTAGAGAGAAATCTACTTTTCCATTGGGCTATGGAGTCTAAATCTAGCTAGCAGCACTAGAAGTCAAGGCCAAAATGTACAAATGTATTCAGGGCAAGATAGATAAACCTGAGAGGTTTGGAAAAGTGTTTTTTGGTGAAATGGTATGATCAGGATAAAGGAAAATGAAGGATCCTTTGATCCAGAAAATGGAAGAAGGAGGCATGGGTCAAATGGGAGTAGGAGAAATCAAGAATTCCTAACACCGGAAATCATCAGAAAACATTAAAATGGTAACTAGTTAAAAACAGGGAGCATTAGAATAACCTGTAGTAATATTCCTAGTTACACATTCAGATAGAACAAACATATAATGAATTGCATGAAACTCAGAAAAGAAAACAATGACAAGAAGGGAGTACTTCACTCATTAGCTTATCACAGGGATCCCGAATTATGATGCCAGTTTAGCTTTGTCCAGTTTGCTACTTCAAAATCAACACATAATAGCCTCCAATGTTCAACAAAAAAGCCTATAGTAAAGTCTAGCAATTTTATTCCACACTGAAAACTTTTAATGTAGAAGTATTTATACAAAATGTAGTTACAAATATCCTAGGAGACATCTAGGAATATCTTTAGGAAATAGAAAATATCTTTACAAAATAAGAGGGACAGCTGCTTAACAAATCAGCAAGCTGTCCTCTTATCCAAAATAAATAGAACTTCTTTATCTAACAAGGAGCTTTTGAGTGATTAGCTATCCTGCTTTGCTGGCTGCTAAAAAATATCTTCATTTGAGTTGCCTTAGCTAATATTCTTTCATATGATACTCTTTAATGCTGCTCTTTAACAATGATACACTTTTGACTGATATTTCCACTGTTTACTGATGTAAAAATATATCTTTGTGCAGTAAAAAATTAGCAGAATGTCCTTTTACTTCACTGTTTCATTTTTACTGTTTTTAAGGTAATTTTATTCACTGTTTTACCTCTCATTTTTACATTAAATCTGTAAATGTTTTCCACTGTTATTCACTGGGAATTTTGACATTATTTATCTTTCTAAAATTCTCATCTGCCTCCATGTATTTAGCAAAATTTGGTTTGAACACAAAAAGATGTTTGATCTTATGTTGTAGAAAGAAAAAATCTTCAAAGTGCTGATGGAGGACTTTTCCTATGGGAGTGCCTTGTGGTAATGGTTTGCTGATTTGCTCCTTGGAAAATTCCCTGATATTTTTATCATAATCCTTCTGGGGCATTAGTTTTTCATTGAAGACATCAATGTCTGGCAAGCCCCTTTGTCTTAAGTTTGCGTATTTTACCATAAACGTTGTTATGGCAATATTCATTGATTCACATTTCTCTTCAAGGTAGTTCATCAAATTTTTCTTTGTTACCACCTTTTTAATCTGTAAAATGGTTTATATTCTATCCAATACCTGTAATTCTTGCAATTCTACTCTGTTCTAGCTGTTCACGAATGTGATGAGTTTCAAAGCCTGAGCTGGCTTATCAGTTAACTCATCCTTGGTCTTCTGAATCTCTGCCTAAGATGCTAACAATAAGTCTCTCTGCTCATATATAATCTGAATTTAATGCCATTGAGTGTGAATGGCTTCAATTATGTTTGTCCATAGATGATTCTTTACAAATGAAATTTTCTCAGTGAATGTTAGCTCTTTTTGTAAGCCCTTGATTTGTTCCCCAAGTCTAATTGCCTTCCGTTCATGGGGTTTAGCATTTATTTGGGCTAACTTATTTGAGGCCTCAAGATTATCAATCATTTTCTTTAGGTTGTTGACTTCATTAGTTTTCAAGGACATTTCCTCCATATCTTTTACAATCTGACCTACTCCATATGTTGGTTGAACCTATGTTGTAGAAGAATCTATGTTTGAAGTAGTAGTTGAACTCACTGGCACTGCAGTTGCCAGTGGTGCCTTTGGTACTAGTTTTTCTCCTAATGTGGAAGCCATTGCTGTGGTAATCACTGGTATAACTAAAGGAATGATAGGAGTGTCAGTTTCTTTCATAGATTCCTTCTCTTGGACAAGCTGGTCCATTTGGGATTCCATTTCTTTGATCTGAGAAGTTAATTTGAGGATGAGCTTCATCATCTCTTCTTTTTCACTTTTCTCTTGAAGGATTTATTTGGTCTGTGGATGCTCACTTTGAGGAAGCTTAAGCTATTTCCTCAAAGCTACAATATCATCATTCTTTTTCTTAATCAACAATTCTGCTGCTTGAACATTTGAGGGATCATATCCCACCTGTAAAACTAAATCCTCTAAGGCTTTAATCCTTAGGTCCTTTTCATACAAAGATCCTTTGTCTAGCTTCATTTGATCCTGCATGTTAAGAATAGTATTCTGCAACTTGGTAGCACTCATTTCCTTTGTCACCACAGTTGAATACAACATTTCAGAGCTATGTCTATGAAATTCAATTTGGTCTAGCTCATGAACATTTTCAGTGTCTACCTCAAACTCCACCTTTTTATAATCTACCACTGTCTTTGGTGCTGAAGTAGTTGGTTGCAAAAATTACATAATCATTTTGTTTGTAGAATAATCAAAGGTTGTCAGTAGCTTATTTTGATTCTCTGGTTTTTGCTTGAGGAATTGAGAATATATCTCTGATTTAATTTCCTCATTCTTCTGCTTTATCTGATTATATTTTTCCTTGATATCTAGGTCTTTTTCCTCTGCTGTCTGTGAGGAAGAGGCCTCCATATTTTGTGGCTTTTCAATCATTTGAGTATCATTTTTACCTGTTGTTTTCTCTTTTTCAATCTCTGCAAGAGTTTCATTGATTATCACTGTAGCTTCATCATTATTTACCTCTGGCTCATCTGTATCTTCAATGTCAATTACCCTTTCTTTCCCAATTGAACTGAATTTAAGCCTTTTATTATAAATCAGTTTGAATTTTGTCTCTGTAGTTGTTTCTGCTGTGTATGTTTCTTCTTATATGTTTATTTTGGCTAAAGTCTCTAGCTGCTTTATAACTTCAAGGGCTTGTGTTGTAACCATTTTTCCTGCTGTATCTGTATTAGTGACTGTATCTATCAGTGTGTTCTCCACCCATTCTTCTTGATTGGAAAAATTCTCAATCTCTGGTTTGGGCTCATGTATGAAGGGTGTAAGTTTACATTTTACCCTTAAATTGCTCAGGATCCCTTGAGGATCATAGTTCCACGGAAAACTTTCTTAAAATTTAAACTCTACTAGTTTCTTTGAGATTCCTTTTTCTGCCTCTCTATTATTTATGATGAAAGGACCAACCTGATTCTTCAGCTTGAATTGAGTCTTTTTCCTTACAGCTAAGAAGTTGATAGAGTCAGAATTGAGAATTTGTCTTAAATATTCCAATGCAAAAATTCTCATGTTCATGTATTTTGGCAACTTATAAGGTAATAAGTTGGATTTTAGGTCCCTATATTACTAGTATAGTCCCTTATTGTTGTTAGTGTAACCCCCTTATTGTTATTATTGTACCCTTGTAAACCCCATATTGTTATTATTGTGCCCTTCAATTATTATTTTTAGGTCGGCTAGGATTAGATTGTGGCCCCACTAGGATTACATTGTGGCCCTATGGACTCCTATATATAGAAAGGAGGTTTTGTAATTTGTATCATCAAAGAATTTTTCATTCATGTAATGTATTGGAGGTTGCCCCCTCGAAGTGGCTTATTTCTAAGGTGTTGATATCTCTTTTATTCTATTTCTAGAGCTGGTTTCACAACATTTTGTATCAGAGGTTTGGATTCTAGGGTTTCGTTGCCCCAAACAATTCATCATGGCATTTTTGCTATAACTTTTTTTCTACGAAGGTTCAAAAGCTGAAAGATTGAGAGTGCAAATCCGAAATCCTGAGAACAGTGTCGCAACATTTCAGAGCTTGCTTCGACTATTTTCAGAGATATGATCTATGAAAGTTAGGGATTTTTGCAGGCTCCTGAATTTAACCTAAACAGGTAATTGCGGCATTTGCACTATAAATTTTTTCTATGATGTTTCAAAAGCGAAAATTTTTAGAGATGAATTCGAAATCCTGAGGAACATCTTCGCAAAATTTCAAAGCTTGGTTCACAATATTTTCGGAGATATGATCTGTGGAAGTTAGGTCTTTTTCAGGCTTCGGAATTTCATCTCAAATAGGTTATCGTGGGAAAACCTTCATAACTCTCTCTCTGAGCATCAGATTGGAATGCTGTAAAAATTGGACGCAAGTACACAGACTTTAATTTCTCGTATATCAATTTCAGAGCCAAAGGAGGAAACATTGACACGTGGCAAGTCATACAAGTTTGCTATACTAAACCAGTCCATAATTGGGTCATTGTGGGAGATTGGACATAACTTTGCCTTGAATAATCCAAATCAGGTCAGACCTATGGCATTTGAAAGAAGATTCAGAGGGTGACTTCAGGGCCAAATTTTAGATATTGAAGATCGAAAATCACCAAGATAATTCAGTTTCAATATTGAGTTCCTCAAAATCAAGAAAAAGGTGTGTATTTTTTTTTCAAATTGCATAAGTCTTGTTTGAAAAATCAGTTCTAGTTGATTCCAAAGGCCTATTGAGCATAGCTATCAGTATCGGGTTCTAAAATGCCTCCTAAAAAGAATTCAACTCCCATTAAGCCTTCATAAGGCTCTACTATGACTCATGAAGACGAAGAAATGCAACATGAGATATCAAAATTCCATGAGCAAGTGCACCAAATTTCGCTATCGCAAAGAGCAACAAAAAATGAAATGGAAGTTGTGAAGAAAGGCATGGAAAATAAGATAGATGGTTTGAAGAAAGGTGTGGAAGCTAAGATGAATGTTTTGGAAGCTAAGATGGATGGAATGGAAGTTGGCATGGAAGCTAAGATGGATGACATGGAAGCTAAAATGGAAAACATGAAGAATGATCTAAAAGCAGACATGGAAGGTTTGACAAAGTTGATACAACAAATGTTTCCTAATGGTGAAAAGATAGTAGAGGAAACTAATGATGAGAACAAAATAAATGATAATCGTGATTTCATAAACTCTAATGTTGGTAGGAAGAACCACCATATTCCAAAGATGGATATGAGGAAGTTTGATGGCAAGGATCCCGTAACATGGATACTACAGATGGAGCAATATTTTGATCTCAATAATGTGCAAAACACACAAAAGGTACGCATTGCAACTTTACATCTAGAATAAAATACATTTGTATGGTATCGATGGCTTTGCTCCCGTAAAAAAATTGTCACTTGGTCAATTTTTACGGAGGAAATGATAGCACATTATGAGGATACAAAGAGCAACACCTTCTTTACCCAATTGATAAATCTCAAACAAAACGGTTTAGTGGGGCAGCACATTGAGGACTTCCAAAAATTGAATATAAGGGTAACTGATCTTACAGAGGAACACAGGATTGATCTCTTCCTAGGCACTTTAAAGGATAACATCCAACATGAAGTTCCCGTTTTGGAACCTGATTCATTGGAGAAGGCATTCGGGTTGGCAAGAAAAGTTGAATGTAAAATTATGGCGACAAGGAAGCCTACCACTCAATTCTATAAAGAAGGAAGTGTTGCTACGCCTAGATTTCCACAACCTACAAGGTTGACACCCCAACAATTGGAAGAAAAAAGAGCAAAAGGGCTTTGCTACAGTTGTGATAGCAAATACACTAAAGGTCATAAGTGTGCTGAGAAGAAATTATTTTACATAGATTGTGAAGAGGAAGAAGAAAATGAACAAGATCAAGAGGATATACACCAGGAACCAACCCTAGAAGAGGAAGAAATCAGTCCGACCATCATGTAATGCATTGGAAGGAATTACCACTCGTCAAACTCTCAAGATAGAAGGACATATCAAGAAGAAAAAGGTAATAGTGTTGATTGATTCAGGTACTACCCATAATTTTATTCATTGTAAGGTAGCCAAGGAATTGAATTGTTTTCTATACCCAGCACCAGAATGTCAATTGATGGTTGCAAATGGAGGAGCTATAAATTTCTTTGGAAAATGCCATAATATCAAGCTATCCATGGGGGAATATGTATTGAATAGTTCAATGCTTTCCATCCCAATGGGAGGTGCTGATGTCGTACTAGGAGTACAATGGTTACAATCTTTGGGGACGATAGCTTTTAATTTTCAAGAACTTTTCTTGAATTTTTTTTCAGAAGGAAAGGAAATAGAATTACGGGGTATCACAGGGAAACTAGGAAAGATAATAAGCTCTAATGTCATGAAAAAGCTTCTAAAGAAAGAACAACTAGGCGTAATTGCACAATTATTCTCACTAGAAGTTCCAACATCAAAATCATCTATTTCTACAGATATCCAAAGAGCCTTGGATAATCATTCCAATGCGTTTGATACTCTCAAAGGACTCCCACCTATTCGTGATCATGATCATGCTATTCATTTGATTCTAGGAAGTGTTCCTCCAAAAATCCGACCTTACAGATATCCTTATGTCCAAAAGAGTGAAATTGAACGTATGATTGCAGAAATGTTAGAGGCTGGTATAATTCAACCTAGTTAAATTTCCTTCTCTTATCCTGTAGTATTGGTACACAAGAAGGATGGATCATGGCGCATGTGTCTCGATTATAGGGAGCTCAATAAGCTCACCATTAAAGATAAATTTCCCATTCCTGTGATTGATGAATTATTGGATGAATTACATGGAGCAATTTATTTTACCAAGTTGGATCTTCGTTCAGGATATCATCAAATTAGAATGAGACTGAAGATATTCCAAAAACAGCATTTCGAACTCATGAGGGTCATTATGAATTTTTGGTCATGCCTTTTGGCCTTACCAATGCACCTTCTACATTTCAAGGGTTGATGAATTCCTTTTTCAAACCCTTCCTTAGAAAATTTGTGCTAGTATTTTTTGATGATATACTAATCTACAGCAGGTCTTGGAAGGATCATGTTGAACATGTTGACAGGGTGCTCAAACTATTGCGGGAGAAACAATTATATGCAAAAAAGTCCAAATGTTTCTTTGGAGTACAAGAGGTGGAATATCTGGGTCATATTGTATCTCACGAGGGGGTTAAAGTGGACCCTAACAAAATTAAAGCCATTAAGGAATGGAAAGTCCCCAAAACCATAAAGCATTTGCGAGGATTTTTCGGGTTAACAGGGTATTATCACAAGTTTGTTAAGAATTATGGGAGAATAGTAGCACCTATAACAACATTATTGAAGAAAGATGCATTTTCATGGACTCCTGAAGCAACTAAGGCCTTTGAACATCTTAAAGAGGCAATGTGCCTAGCACCGGTCTTAGCTACCCCAGACTTCACAAAAACCTTTATTGTGGAATGTGATGCCTCAGAAAATGGAATTGGTGCAGTTTTAATGCAGGAAGGAAGACCCATTGCTTTTGAAAGTCGTCCAATCAAAGGAAAGTATTTACAGAAACCTATTTATGAGAAGGAAATGTTAGCAATACTGCATGCACTAAAGAAATGGAGAACTTACCTAATGGGAAGACGCTTCAAGGTAAAAACTGATCATGATAGTCTTAAACAATTTTTGAAACAAACACTATCTTCAGAAGAGCAGCAAAAATGGGTCACAAAGATGTTGGGTTATGACTTTGAAATAATCTACAAAAAAGGGAAGCTAAATGTTGTTGCAGATGCACTCTCAAGAAAGAATGAAGAGGTGGAAGCATTGCTTTGTGCCATTTCTATTATCCAACTAGATATAACCGAAGCAAGATATGAATGGAAGAAGTACGAAGAAGTGTGGAAACTTATTCAAAAGTTGCAGCAAGATCCTAGTACATCTGATACATTTAGTTGGAAAAATGATTCCTTCTAGTACAAAGATCGCTTATATCTTGTAAGAATTCCCAACTAAACAAAATATTCTTTTGGAATTGCACACTTCTCCTTTAGGAGGACATTCAGGACTTTTAAAAACTTACCACAGGGTGAAGAAAGATTTTTTTTGGGATGGCCTTAAATCTAATATTCAAAAGTTTGTGGTAGAATGTTTGGTTTTCTAGCATAATAAAGTTGATACAATTAATACCCCGGGTCTTCTACAACCTTTATCCATTCCAAGTCAACGTTGGGAGGAGATTTCAATGGATTTTATCACAGGTTTACCTAAGTTTGAAGGAAAGAGTGTCATCATGGTGGTAGTTGATAGACTTTCCAAGTATGCACACTTTTGTGCATTATCTCATCCATTTAAAGCAAGTACAGTTGCTACTACATCTATGGACACAATTCAAAAGCTACATGGAAACCCAAGGGTTATTGTGAGCGACAGAGATCCCATTTTTACTGGAAATTTTTGGACGAAGTTATTTTCTTGTCTGGGTACTCAAGTAGCTCATAGCTCATCTTATCATCCTCAATCCGATGGTAAAACTGAGATAGTAAATAAATGTTTGGAAGGATATCTTCATTGTTTTGTATCTGATAAATAAACACAATGGGTCAAGTGGCTACCTCTCGTTGAATGGTGGTATAACACTTCCTTCCATACTGCAGCAAAAATGACACCATTTATGGCACTTTATGGATATCATCCACCATCCATAACATCATCTTTAAGAGAAAATTCGAAGGTTCAAGCAGTGGAAGATCACATCGAGCATCAACAAGAAGTTCTCCAACTCTTAAAGGACAACCTGAATTTGGCACAAAATCGAATGAAACAACAGGCAGATCAACATCGCAGTGAGAGAAGTTTTGATGTAGGAGATTGGGTATTTTACGGCTACAACCATACAAACAAATGTCCCTCAAGCAAGCTAAGAAGGATAATAAATTATCGCCAAAGTACTATGGTCCTTACAAGGTGTTGCAAAACATTGGTACTATGGCATACAAATTGGAGCTTCCTTCTTCTTCACGAGTGCATCCAGTTTTCCATGTTTCATGCTTAAAGAAGGTTATAGGTGAAAATATTCCAGTTCAAACAATATTGCCAGAACTTGATGAGGAAGGAAAAATCATATTGGAACGAGAAGCGGTCATGGAAACAAGAACTCGAAAACTACGGAATCGATCAATTTGAGAGTATCTCATCAAGTGGAAGAACTTACCCACTGAAGATTCTACATGGGAGGATGAGAATTTTATACAGAAGCACCCAGAGCTACTCAAGCGTTGAGGACAACACCTTTTTGAAGGAGAGGGGCATGTTAGGTCCCTATATTACTAGTATAGTCCCTTATTGTTGTTAGTGTAACCCCCTTATTGTTATTATTGTACCCTTGTAACCCCCATATTGTTATTATTGTGCCCTTAAATTATTATTGATAGGTCGGCTAGGATTACATTGTGGCCCCACTAGGATTACATTGTGGCCCTATGGACTCCTATATATAGAAAGGAGGTTTTGTAATTTGTATCATCGAAGAATTGTTCATTCATGTAATGTATTGGAGGTTTCCCCCTCGAAGTGGATTATTTATAAGGCGTTGATATCTCTTTTCCTCTATTTCTGTAGCTTGTTTCACAACATTGGATCCAAAAAATCTTATCTCTATATGCTTTTCATAAAGAAACCAATCTCCCATCTTATTCTATTTTGATAGTTGCAAGATTCTTTTCATTTCTTCATTGACTATGGGCTGCTCTACTTTGTACAAAATGCTCATGGCTGGATGCAGAAAGAGGTCTGAAAAATCTATGTAGGTGAACTCACTACCCTCTTTTCTGAGCAAGGAAGTCCAGAAGACAATGGACAAAGGCTTACCTTCCAAGTCCATCTTTTGAAATGTAATTGGAAAATTATCAGCTTGGAAGAATAAAAATAAGTGAAACAAGTAGGAAGAGTATCTGAAAACCCCTTCAGCGGGTAGTTTGGTCAAATGATGATGAATACTGTCTGCTATGAATCTGGCATAATAAAAAATGATTGCTGGAGGTTGGCCAGGAGATAAGGTGGATAAAAATTGAAAAATGGATTCATCAGTGAATCCATCTGTAAATTATTTCCCAGTATAAAAGATAGCATTGAAATAATATGCCTAGACCCTTCTAGAAATTTGGCAGTGGAATAAGGAGGGTTTAACTTAGGAATGTCAACATGGGAAGGCAAAAAGTTTTGAAATACCATAAACCTCTTTGGGAAATACAGGCCTAAGTACAACTGAGTCAAAGCTTCTATAGATAGGGGGACTGATTGAGGATCAGTCTGCAATTGTAGCATTTGATTTATTGACTCTGCTGTAATGGTGAAAAGTATTTCTCTGTCTGCATTAACAATGGCCCTTTGGTCTGGTTCATAATGCTTTTGGCATAATCTAACAAGGTCTTGTCTAGGGTGGGTCAATGGAACTACATATTTGGGAAAATGAGTCTCCCAAATAGGCATTTTATCTTTGTCCAAGTATTTATCATAGCACCAATTATGTATTTCTAAAAGGTTGAATTATACAATAGGATCAACAATCTTGTAGTCCATATCAGTTAATGGAAGAGTTTCTACAGCAGCTACAGGTGGCTGGAGGGGATTTATTGATTCAGTGGATTTAGCAGTGAGGGTTGGAGTAGATTTAATAGCTTTAGGTGTTACAGATTTAGGAGGTTTGGATCCTCCAGGCTTGGTTGGTTTAGAACCTCCAGGTTTAGTTTTGATTTTCTTTTTGGTCATTTTAGAATAACTACTGCAAGCTTAAATTGTTTGCAGGTGTTTTTTTTCTTTGTCAGAGGATATAAACTGGAATAAGACAAAAAATGAGGGTTTCCTGAATAGATTGACTGCAAAAGGGGTTTTTAGGATATCTATAGGCTTTAAACCCTTTTCTGTATTTGAAATTTATCTTCAGAGGTCATAAATTGAGGAAATTGGCTTCAAAACTGATTTTCTTGAACACGGAATTTTCTAGGAAACATTGGCCAGGGTTTGGCCTCTTTTTTGGTGTTTTTAGGCAATTTATTTTGGTAAAACCCTTAATTGAAAACCTGGTTCTATTATAGAAGGTTTTGAATGGAATTTGCAGGCTTTAAATTGGTCGAAAAATACCTTTAAACACAGGTATTTGGTTGCTTGAAGGGTTATTGAGAAGATATTGGTTTATCTGAAGTCTAGTCCAGACTACTGGATCAGGAAACCGCTCCTGATCAATATTTAATGGCCAAAAAGTTCTCACACAGTTGAGAAGATCTCTTTTACAGTCGAAATGCGTAAATAAACATCAGAAATAGTATAACAAAGGTTTTAAACTTTGATATTCAACTATCATAAATGCATTAAATGCAGGTCTCATCAAATGGCGGGAGCAATTTTATTTTAAAATGCGAAACCTGATGATGGTTTTCGTGTTGAGCTCAGGTGGTAAGTTTTTTTCATTGAAACAAATGTGATCCTATGAGAGGATTCCACGTCGCAAGAGGCAGAATTGATAAAACAACTTATTTCGCATCCATTTGGGCTTTGGGTGGACGATCAGTTTGTGAGCGCGATATTTTTTGTGCACCTTTGGATTTCAAAAATGGGAGTGAATGGTCAGGATATCTTTTGGAAGGTGTGGCAAAGAAAATGTGGGGTCAGGCTTTACATGGGTGATGGCAGTTAAAACATGGTTAAAAAACCTTTATAGATACGAATTGGATCAAAGCTTTTATCTATACAAAGCAGGGTTTATGCATACGGGGTAGGGTTTAGATATGATTAACCATTTATGCTTAGTGTGGAGTACTAAAAAGGTATGCTTTTGATGATTATTTCAGTGGCTTTTTAGTAGAATTTGTAAACCTTTTTGCATCATGAATTTGGAAAATAATAAGTAACTATAACAAAACATGTGAGAATTGATATGCAAGACTTAGCCGCTAATAATGGTTATTTTCTGTGCAGGAAAAGGAGAAAACGAGGAGTTGCCGTTCCAAAGGAAAGGATAAAGTTGAGATAACTACTGTCCCTCTGAAGGAGAACCGAATGCAAACAAGGCTAAACAGATTAAAGCAAATCGGCCCGGAAAAGGAGGAGAAGACACCAGCTCGGCGCAAAAGAAAAGAAAAGACGAAGGATTAACAGTTTGGCGAATCCCTCAGGATCTTTGATCCTGAGGGATCGCTGCTTTATTTATCTTGTTACTTGGACATCTCCGCCGTCACCTTTATATAAAGGGACAGCACTGTTAGCTTAAGAAGGAGAAGAAGGATACGTTTTTATGTAATTTTCTGTTAAACATCAGCTCTGATTATTGAGTCTCGTTGAGAACTGGTTCATTGTATTTTTGTCCGATGCATTAATATAAGCTTGGTGATTATCTCATCTCTGCGTCTGGATTAACTTAAGGTGGTGTATCCTTGGATGCTAAGGGCCCGGCCCCGGAGGACACTTGCTTCTGTATCACTACGATTTGATTTCTGCGTGGTTTGTTTATCATTGTTATTTGGTAATCTGATATGCTTTATATTACATGCTCTGTTAAGATTAAATCATTGAGGTTTTTACAGATAGAATCGTGTATTGACTCCGCATCAAGTTATTAATCCTTTCAGAGTTAATTGCATGTTATTAGTCTTAACCGAATATTCTTATTGTTCTGTTACAGAGCTTTTATATTGAACATTCATGTCATAGATTCGTTTGAAGTAGTGTTCTTTATGATTATTGGATTCAGAGATAATGCTGTTCCATTAGTGCGTTTGGCGTAATTTTCCTTAAGAGTGAAAGATTGTTATTTGATTGCGAAGAATGCATTTGGGTTAATAGATTAAGTTTGGTTACAACTCGCGAGACTTAGTTGTTCGATTGCTGTTCCATTTTAGAATTACTGTTCCATTCCAGATTTGCTGTTCAATTCTTTATTTGTTGTTCCATTTACTCGCATTTGTTGTTTTGGTGTGAAAGACGATCTAAGGCTGTAGTGAGCTTTGGCATTCACTGTCTAGCTCCCAGACCCGTGGTCTATGCTCTAATTTCCTTTCCATCAGTTTCCGAAGGGATGGGTTATCGCTGCCGAACCCTTGACTGATAAGCTGTTGAGTTTTCTGAATGTGTGATTTATTCTTTTGAAGTAATTTAGTTACAGACAAGAATCCGTTTACTCTTGTATTTCTTAAACACTGTACTACTAGCATTACTCTGACAAGTGATAGCCTCAGACTGAGACACTCTTTGGAATAACAAAACGCTCCCAGATTGACATATTAATGTGAGGTAATTAGAGGTGAAAGAGACCCTTTTTATAGCTCCACATTTTGGCGCCGTTGCCGGGGAAAGAGTGTAGCCATTTGTCTTTTTCAGAGTAGTGTACGAACCTGCTAGGGAGGAGTTGGATCTTAAAAACGGAAGGTAAGAACCTACGTGCGGAGCATGTAAAAGCCCTGCTCCATTATCCGCTTTCCTATCAGATTTGTTTTTGCTTTGTTTGAATAGAATTTGGTAGTTCATTTGAGTGCATGACTAAGCAGAAAATACCAGAAAAGAATATCAAACCCCCATCCAAGCCTGAAAAAGCTAAGGGGCCGGTGACCCTTGGCCGAATGACCTTCATAGACGAAATCTATAAGAAAACAGAATCTCAGCCATCAGTAGGCCTCAGGAAAAACATTTATAAACAACCTACTAGTTCCCTTCAGGCCACAGGATCACCATCTGCAGCCTTTGCTGAGGTGCATAGTCAAACTGAAGAGCAGGACTTTCAAGAAATTGAAAATTCTACTCCAGAACTATTGCAGGAAGGGAATTCCAGCAAATTTTGTGAAGGAGAAGGAGAAACAGGGGAAACCAAGGAACCAAAATCTCCTATTGGAACAAATCAGCCATTAAATAGCCCAGATAAGGGGAGTGCTGCGAAAATCATTGTTGAAGGAATCAAATCTCCTCAGACATCAGGTATTCTCATTATTCCAGATAAGGGAAGTGCTATTAAAACTATCCCTGTCAAAACCATTCCCTCTCAACCTAGGAATACCCTCCTAGATATCCCAGAAGGTTATTGGCATATATTTGATCCCATGGCTCAGAACCAGCCAAATGCTCAAACCTCTACATTACAATATCCTATAGTGGATTCTGCAGCAAATGCACCCATGAAAGCTATCCCTCTTCAGCATATCCCTACATTTCACGGTCTCACATCGGAAGATCCGGATGCATTTTTATTCGAATTCGATGTGTTATGCAGGGGGTATGATTATACCACCGATCCCCAAAAATTGAAATTATTCCCCTCTACATTAAAAGGGGCTGCTTTAAGATGGTTTATGGGACTAGGTGGCGGGGTTATCAACAATTGGGATCAAATGAAAGAATCCTTCTTAAAAAAATATCAGGATTATTGTAGGTCTAGAGAATTAAAAGACGAAATATTCCAAATGACATCCAGACCGAATGAAACATTAGAGGAGTATGTGGAACGTTTTCAGTACAATCTACAAAGATCTCCTTATGCATCGCTACCTTTACCTGATAATGTGTTAAAAAATGCATTAATAAGGGGCATGAAGGAACAATGGATTGAAACATTAAACATCATGGGAAAAGGGGATATTTATCAAGAGAATTTTGCTGACATCATTGATTTATGTATCGGGAGTTCGAGAGGCAGCACAAGAATAAAACCGACAGAATATGATCGGTTTGCAAGAGATAACAAAGTATCAACAGAAGGAGTAACACGTGCAGAAATTGGAAATTTATTAGAAAATTTCAAAACTGATATTCTAGGGACACTAACTACACAACTTGATATTGTGCAGGCTAAACAGAAGCAGATGGAGGCAGAACAGAATTTGGCGATCTTCTGCCCCCGATGCAGAAAAAAACATAGCCACAAGGAATGTCCACTGGATAAAGTCCAAACGTGCGCCATCTGTACAAAAGATCACCTTACGGAGAGCTGCCCCTCACTTCCTGGATTGAAAGCGGTATATAAGGAAGCAGAAGAAGAACCAGAATCGGTGAACTCGATCAACCAGCGTCGTCAGTGGCAGAAGAGACAATCTGGTATGTTTCCGGACTCAACCTCTTTTTTTCAACCCCCACACTATAATGCTCAACAATATGGTATGTGGAAAAATCAATCTCAACCCCCATTTTCAAACTGGTCACCACAATCGTTTCCTTCTTCAAATCCATGGCTGAATCAAACAAGCCAATCTGGTTGGCCGAATTTCCCTTACACTCCACCATATTGGCAAAATAGCCCATATCCTTCACAATGGACTCCCCCTACTTCACAAAGTTCACCCTGGCAGACAAGCTGGCAAAGACCGATGTACCAGCCAGCTGGAACTATTCCGCTCCCTCAACCTACTCTGCCAGCCTTACAACAAAATCCCCAATCTAACCTGAGACCGCAAATCCCAGCCCAACCCGATCCCAATCCAAATAACAGACAGGTCCAATCTATCCAAATCATAGAATCACCAGAAATAGGACCCGACCTGAGGGAGTGCAATGATCTTCAGTTAAGATCTGGACGCATAATTGAAACTGAGGGAGATAAAATAGTTCATATTGAAGATCAGTTACCAAGAGAACATCAGTTGCAACAAGAGGATGTAAATAAGCAGCAGACTCATAATCAAGCAACCACATCCTCTCCTCCGTTCCCAGAACGATTAGCCATACCTCGACCCATACAATATCCTGACTTTGACATTCTGGGAGAATTACAAAATCTGTACATAAAAATCCCATTCCTCCAAGCCATTCAAGACATTCCTATATACGCAAAAACTATCAAAGAGTTGTGCATAAAGAAACCAAGGAGGAATATAAAAAATAATCCAAGAGTCCAAGTAGTCGGTACTTTATCTGACCTATTATCTGGGAGAGAAACACCCATTAAATATGAAGACCCAGGGAATCCAATTATAACTGTTCAAATTTATGGTCAGACCTTGTCTAATGCCTTAGTTGATCTAGGAGCTGCAATTAATATTTTAACAACCACTACTTGCCAAAAGCTCGGCATTACATCAGTAGAACCCACCTCTACTTTGTTAGAATTGGCTGACCGATCTGTGGTTAGACCAGAGGGTATTCTACAGGATGTTATGGTCTCTGTTGATTCCTGGGAGTATCCAACCGATTTCCTGATAATTAATCCAAAAACCCGACTTGATGGACACCCGCTAATTTTAGGTAGACCTTGGCTTGCCACTGCTGATGCCTACATTGGCTGCCGACAGGGAAATATGACCATAACCAAAGGACCGAATAGCAAAAATTTAGTTCTATATCCTCCAGCGCAGCCAAGTGTCACAATAATCAAAACTAATAAGCACCCTGTATCATACCTTACTGATAACATCAGATCTCCATTAACTATACAAGAGGCACTTGATTTCAAAGACCAAATAGAAGACGATGCCATTAATAATTTCATTACTCAAACTGAACCTCGCACACAGTGTCACATGATAGAAGCAGCATTTGATAATGACTTGGAGGAAGATCCTCTGAAAGAAACGCATGACCAAACGATACCTGTTACTTCTGTTGCAAATAGAAAAACTGTGGAAATTGCACCCGGGAAAAATTTAAACATCAATGCTAATCTCACATCTGAACAGGAAATTAAGCTCATCCATTTGTTAACAAAATATCAAGAAGCATTTGCATGGGACTACCCTGATATGAAAGGAATCGATCCCCAATTATGTACACACCACATTTATACAGAAAAAGATGCCAGACCTGTTCGTCAGCCGCAAAGGAGACTTAATCCTCATCTAAAGGATGTGGTAAAAGCTGAACTTCAGAAACTTTTAGATGTCAATTTTATCTATCCTATTTCTGATAGTAAATGGGTCTCTCCTCTTGTGGTGGTACCAAAAAAGAATGGAAAATGGAGAATCTGTGTGGATTATAGGGAACTAAATAAGGCAACACAAAAAGATCATTTTCCTCTCCCATTCATAGACCAAGTATTAGATACTTTAGCAGGAAAGAAATTCTTTTCTTTCTTGGATGGCTTCAGTGGATACAATCAGATTCAGATTGCCCCTGAAGACCAGGATAAAACTACTTTTACTTGTCCCTGGGGAACATTTGCCTATCGAGTTCTACCTTTTGGCCTATGTAATGCTCCTGCCACATTTCAAAGGGCTATCCTTAGCATTGTTGCAGATTTAATAAATGATGGACTTGAAGTTTACATGGATGACTTTACACCATATGGAGATGATTTTGATCCAGCTCTAGACACCCTAGAAAAAGTCCTACAACGCTGCATTGTTACCAGGCTTTGCTTAAGCCAAGAAAAATGTTTCATGATGATGACTGAAGGACTTATCCTAGGACATTATGTTTCGGCAGCCGGCATTCAGGTAGACCCGGCCAAAATCCAAATACTTTTGCTCATTCCCACTCCTACTACTCAAACAGAGGTACGCATCTTTCTTGGATTTTCTGGCTATTATAGACGATTTATAGAACATTATTCACACATTGTTGCTCCTTTATATGCACTAACTGGTAACGTTGATTTTCTTTGGACAGAAAAATGTGACCGTGCTTTCGAGGATTTAAAGAAGCTCGTATCCACAGCCCCAGTCCTTCGAGGACCAAACTGGGACCTACCATTCCAGATATCATCTGATGCCTCAGATACAGCCATTGGCGCAGTCCTTGGGCAGGAAGAGGATAAAAAACCATACGCTATCTATTACATCAGCAAAAATTTATCCCCTGTTGAATTGAATTACACTGTTACTGAAAAAGAATTCCTAGCTGTAATACATGCTGTCAATAAATTTAGACATTATATTACAGGCTATCCTGTTATCTTGTATACAGACCATTCTGCCATAAAATATTTAGCAAATAAGCCTGTCACAAATGCCAGAGTAACTAGATGGTTGATTTTATTGCAGGAATTTGATATCACAATCAAGGATCGGCCTGGCAAAGAAAACCCTGTAGCCGATTTTCTTTCGAGGATACCAAAACCAATCGATGCAGCAGCAGTTGAAGATCAATTTCCGGACGAGCACCTGTTTGCTGTTGCCGTTCAAACACCCTGGTATGCTGATGTTGCCAATTACCTCGCGGTAGGTAAACTACCAAAACACTTAACCCCTAATGAGCGCAAGCAGATTGTTCAGAAGAGTGCTCGATTCTCGTGGATTGGGGGCTATTTGTTTCACACAGGGGCAGACATGCATATCAGGCGATGTGTTCGAGAAGATGAAATCTTTGACATCCTAAAAGCCTGTCACGAAGGACCGTGTGGTGAACACTTCGCTGAGCGTAGAACTGGACATAAAGTATTGCAGACAGGATATTACTGGCCTACGATTTTCAAAGATGCAAAGAAATTTGTCCAAGCCTGTGACAGCTGCCAGCGAGCAGGACGACCTGGTCAAGCTGATGAGATGCCTCTGAAACCATAGTTAGTCATCGAACCATTCGAGCGATGGGCTCTTGATTTCGTTGGACCCATCAACCCCTCATCAAATCAGAAAACATATATCTTGGTGGCAACAGAATATGTCACCAAATGGGTTGAGGCAGAAGCATTGCCAAGAGCCACAGAGGATTCTGTCATACAGTTCCTGTTCCATCTATTTGTACGTTATGGCCTTCCAAGGGAAATAATTACAGATGGAGGACCACAATTTGCTGGGAATAGATTAGCTGCAACACTCAATAATTATCACGTCCAGCATAAAATCACTACTCCATATCACCCACAGGCGAATGGGCGGGTAGAAAGTAGCAATAAGATAATAGAATCAATCCTAACGAAAACCATTGCGTCACATAGGCGTGATTGGGCTACCCGACTACCTGAAGCACTCTGGGCCTATAGAACCACATGGAGGAGCACCACCGGTTACTCACCTTATCAATTAGTGTTTGGAAAACAACCTATTTTTCCCATAGAATTCGAAATCCAAACATTACGGACAGCACAGGAAGTGGGCCTAGATCTAAGCGAGGCACAAATCAATCGACTACAGCAGATCAATGAATTAGACAAAATTAGGCTCTCTGCACTACAAAATACGGCATTGATTCAACAGCAGCGAGCTAAATGGCATGATGCGCTCATCAAGAACAAAGTCTTCCACGAGGGAGACTGGGCTCTGTTATACGACTCTCGGTTTCAGGACTTCCCTGGAAAAATTCAGACTCGATGGTTGGGACCATACGAAATCCAGAAGGTGCATGACAACGGAACCCTTACTCTAATTACCATTGACGGTTCTGGATATGCATTCAAAGTAAATAGCCACCGAGTTCGTCTCTATCGCAAACCACTCACTCGGGAATCCTTCTGCCAGCAGCTACGCCGAGACACTAATATGGAGATTTTAGGAGAGGAAGAGAAATCTTCCTCACCTGTAATTCATTAAGGAATTCATTTCTTTTTACAATTTGTACATAAGTTCTTGTCTTTGAGTCGTACTTGTACATATGTTTGAATTAAATGTTTTCTTGTCATTTTTTTTGCTGTTCCTTTTCGTTCTCAAAGTGTCGATTTTTGCCGTTCTAAAAAATGGCATTTGCGTGTTTTTTATGCTGTTGGCTTTGCTTGTTTTGATGTTCCTTTTCTAAAGGAACAACATTCTGGATCTCTGCTGTTCCTTTTCCAAAGGAACGGCATTTTTACATCTTTTGCTGTTCCTTTTCCAAAGGAACAACATTTTTGGTTACCACTGTTCCTTTTTTTTTTCTCAAAGAAACAACGTTCTTTTGTTGCTGTTGTTCCTTTTTCAAAGGAACGACATTTTGAGTGTTTTTGTAGTATTTTTATTTTTGCTGTTCCTTTTTCAAAAGAACGGCATTTGCATTTTTGCTGTTCCTTTTTCTATCATCCGTTGTTGTTTCTTTTTCCCAAAGGAACACCACTAGCATACTTTTGCTCTCCTTGTGAAACAGCTTATTCCTTTTGCTGATCTAAATTAAGGATGCTTCTTGCCCGTCTTCTTTCAAGTCTTTAAGATACAGCTATGTACTTGTGCAATGAATATAAAATCACAACATACCGAAATCCGCAAACCATAAATCGCTATATCTATAAGGCTCTGCATTAGTAAGAGGACAAAAGGAAGGACATACTTATTTCTTATCTTTTGTTGTCATTGTTTTACTAATTTTGCCCTGATTGGATATCTTTATCATGCTGATACCTTTAACCCTCTTTGATTATTATTTAGGAATAAGAGCAAAGGGCTTATATCTTCCTATTGAGATGATAAGACTTCTTCCACCATTCCTACTCTTAAGGAGTGTTGAACCACCCTTTGTGTATAAATAAGGAAAAGTACTCTATGAAAAAAAAAAAAAAAAATGTGAACATGATATGTGAGATGTCAAATGCAGGATAGGGGGTCTCATCAAGAGCCAGCCTACCATGATCATGAGGATGGAAGTGAAGTGGCATTCCCACTATGGCCACCACACCAAGGATATGGTCCAAAAGGTATATCAAATAATCGAACCTTGGAACAGGAGGTCTCATCACGAGCCGGCCTGCCCACTTTTCGCTCCTTCCTCGTGAATGGCATTATGGTGAACTGGTCACCAAGCCAGCATAATGGTCTACACTTTGACATAACAACATTCCTAAGTATACACAAAGGATCATGGTTCCAAGGGTGAAAAAACAACTTTGCCAAGGTTATGGACACCTGTCGGCAGCAGAGCACTGTTAATGGTATTGAAGTCACCTTGGTTACACCAATGGGTAAGATACTAATACTCTTTTGTTTCTTATATCCTAGGAAATAATCATATATTATTTCCCGATTTATACATCGCATGAACATTTATCATCACCAATCATGGCAAAGGAAGTGACCATGACCACTTGAGATTTGGCAAGTACGAAAAATGTCCTACCCACCAGCCTCATATCATAACACAGCAGCCTCTTATGTAATACGCGATCAACTCTCCGCCTCGATTTCGGTAATTCGTTGTCCTTCTAAACATGGCATAATTCCATATGTTGTTCCTTTCTGACTCGGTTGCAGATCGGGTGCTGCTCCTTTATTTGCCGACTGGGACAGCCTATCACATTGCGGGGGGGGGGGGAGGTTAACCTCATTATTCCCTGAATTACGTGTCAGCTCACCATTCGGGAAAGATAGTGTACGACGGTATGGTATGGTTTAACGGCATGGAATTTCTATTTTTACACAAGTTGCTGTTCATAATCCATTTCTGTTGCATTGTTGCATACTCTGTGTTTTTTTCTCAAAATCTTGCGATTATCACCCTCTCTGTGTTTCAAATAGCACAAGTAGTTGCTCTTCCATTGAGAATCCACAGTGAAACCATGGGAGGAAGGGCAATTCGAAGCGAACCTCAGAAGTTGACAATCTCCGCTGCTGCCCGGGAGATCCTGGAAAGAGCAGGATGGTTGAATTATCTCAGTCGCCTGCAGGAGTCTAATGAAACAGTAGCGATGGAATTTTTGCAGAACCTGCAGGATGATCACTCCATAGTAAGGGGGAAGCGGATAGCGGTCACCGACGATATAATTGCAGAAGTTTCGGGACTACCAGCCACCGGACCAGTATGGACATTAAAGAAGGAAAGATTACAGAAGATCATGGAAACTTTCCAGGACGAAGGCCAAAGCTTGAAAATTAAGGGGAAGGGAGTTCTGCCAGCAACCCTAGGAGAACCCTGGACGGAATTAGCAAGAACAGTGCAGAGCTACATCACCTGCGAAGGGAGGAAAGACATGGTAAGACCAGACATCTTAAACTCTTAGCTATTTTAAAGAAGAAATGCTCTGTAAATCTACCTGCACTTCTGAATTCATTACTGCATGATGCTGCACGAAGCATAAAAAAGGCACAGCATGTAGAGTCAGTTGTTAGTCACCATGGGTTAATACGATTAATAGTTAGTCATAGTCTCACCCAGCAGCAGAGCAGCTGGGAAGAGCTGATTGTAATGATTGAGGGGGGATTGACAGCACCATCCCCAAAACGTAAACATTCTACAAGCACACCAGAACGTCGGGAAAAACGCAAAAAATTAGTAAAACAAAAACATGTTGCTAGTGCATCTGAACGACCAGGAATACACCAGGAATCGGCAAAGCGCAAGCATGCCACCGATACACCTGAACATCCAGAAAAACCCAGAAAATCAGCCCGGTTAGCTCGGATGTGAGGAAGGATGGAAAAGCTCCAGGAAAGCACCAGCCAACCAGTGGTAATTGAGGACGAGCAATCCGAAGAGGAAAATGAGGAAGAAGCTGAGCATTCAGAAGCAGAAGCTGAACAATCCAAACAAGAGGAAGAAATGGGACAGCAGGAAGGTAGCCCACTACAAGACCCAGTGGGAGAAGATGAATTGGCCGCAGTCCTAGCCAATATGGGTAAGTATGGCCAACCTTCTAGTCCAGTAGACCTCCACGACAAACCCCAAGAAGAAAACACATCTGAAAAATCACATGCAGTAGAGGCAGAAAAAGGAAATCTACCTGTTCATGATGAAGAGGAGATAAGAGATACTGAACGGGAACAATTTGTTCCCAAGACACCAGAGGAAATTCCGGAGGGAGTAGGAGCAGAAAAATTAGTTGCCCAGGAAGAGACGGAACCAGCCAAGGTTCCTACCCCAGAACAGCCAGAGCAGAACAGCGAGGAAGCACCCCAAGAGAAAGATCCAGAAACTAGTCATGGTCCAAGCCGCAGCAGACAGCCTGCTGTTCCTTCTAATGAAACGCTGGAAATTAAGAAATTGCGAAAGGAACGACAGAAATTATTGAATACAATAGCCCAGCTCCGACAGCAAATTAGAATTCTGAAAGCGAACCAGAGGGTAAGAAAGACCGCAGGGAAGAAAAAGAGGGCCACTGCAATAAAATCCTGCGAGGCAAAAAGGCGAAGGACCAACAATCGCCCTGCTGCTCAAAACCCTGCTAGAAATCCAGCTGCCGTTCCAAATGATGTTGAGGAACAGCAACAGACTGATGTTCGCGTTAAAATAGAAAGGGATGATATGAGGACCAGCGACAAGAAAATATAGACAGAGGCAACACCCTCAGGGGTAATAAGGGTTCTGAACTCCAAGCAGCGTAATAAGAAAGTTCAGGTAAAACTCCCGGCCTCCACTGACCTATGGAAAAAAGATCCGAAGACAAGAACCTTGCATAAGATGATGAAGCAAGCCCAGCAAGAAGCCGAACAACTTAAAGAGCAAACGGTCCCCCGAGAGAAATATGAAGAGTTACAGCAGCAACTAAGGAACGTCAATCAATCCAAAAGCCAGGCCTTTGAAGGGTGGCGAAAGGAACAAGAGGAAGTTGCAAAGGTAACCCGTAGACTAGATACTGTTATCAAGCAGATGAATACCTTGTGTTCTTTATACAATGACGTTTTAGCATGTAGGGCCCCTGCTAAAAACTATGCTTTGTTTTTATTAGAACGGTATTTACAATTAAAAATAAAAGCTGTTAAAGCAGGCGCCCCTATACAAATCAACACTGTCAATGACTTTATAGACTGCTGTAAACATTATGGAGTGAAGGTCCAGAGATTGTTGTGTGAACTTTATTTGCATGACCTTGTGCTAGATCAGGAGACTGAGTTGAACCCTGGCCCTTTTGTTGGAGACATCCAATTACAAGCATTCATTTCATTTGGGGTTAATCAGATTAAGTGGCTCAAAGCCTATAATACTTTCTAGAGGCAGGAAAATGGCCTAGATTTACGGGTAAGGGCTGAGCCTAGGAACCCAGTGCAGTTGTGGAAAGCACATAGAAACCTCATGAGGACTCCGGGTGTCATTGAAACGTTAGGGCCCATGCATGAGGCACTCATTCGACAGAGTTTAGAATATTTTCTTTCCATCAAAGACCTCGCCATTGATGCAGCCAAATTTCGGTGCCGAATCTCTAATCCAAACATCCAGCTCAGAGAACCGTTTAAGTATGAGAATTTTGAATTAGCTGCCAACCGTTTGAACCTCTATGGCGAGAGCATTTTGAAAGCAGGGCCATCCTGGTTAGGATATATATTTTGCAATCCAATTATTTGGCACCCTGCACCCGGATATCAAGCCCTGTATGAGATGCCTGAGGGGCAAACAGGTCAGTTCTTTGACTATCTAGTCACTCATCATGGCTGTAGGCCTCCGCATGAGATTCCTTCTCCAGCCTATTCTTCACTGCCTTGCATGTCAATTACAATGTTTTCATGAGGACATGAAACAAGGTAAGCAGGGGGGTGTGTGGAGTACTAAAAAGGTATGCTTTTGATGATCATTTCAGTGGCTTTTTAGTAGAATTTGTAAACCTTTTTGCATCATGAATTTGGAAAATAATAAAGAATTATAACAAAACATGTGAGAATTGATATGCAAGACTTAACCGCTGATAATTGTTATTTTTCTGTGTGGGAAAAGGTGAAAACGAGGAGTTACCGTTCCAAAGGAAAGGACAAAGATGAGATAACTGTTGTCCCTTTGAAGGGGAACCGAATGCAAACAAGGCTAAGCAGATCAAAGCAAATCGGCCCGGAAAAGGAGGAGAAGACACCAGCTCGGCGCAAAAGAAAAGAAAAGACGAAGGATTAACAGTTTGGCGAATCCCTCAGGATCTTTGATCCTGAGGGATCGCTGCTTTATTTATCTTGTTACTTGGACATATCCGCCGTCACCTTTATATAAAGGGACAGCACTGTTAGCTTAAAAATAATAAGGAGAATACCTTTTTATGTAATGTTCTGTTAAACATCAACTCTGATCATTGAGTCTCGTTGAGAACTGGTTCATTGTACTTTTGTCTTATGCATTAATATAAGCTTGGTGATTATCTCATCTCCGCGTCTGGATTAACTTAAGGCGATGTATCCTTGGAGGCTAAGGGCCCGGCCCCGGAGGACACTTGCTTCTGTATCACTACGATTTGATTTCTGCGTGGTTTTTTTATCATTGTTATTTGGTAATCTGATATGCTTTATAAGTTGCTATTACATGCTCTGTTAAGATTAAATCATTAAGGTTTTTATAGATAGAATTGTGTATTGACTCTGCATTATGTTATTGATCCTTTCAGAGTTCATTGCATGTTATTAGTCTTAACCGAATATTCTTACTGTTCTGTTACAGAGCTTTTATATTGAACATTCGTGTCATAGATTCGTTTGAGGTAGTGTTCTTCATAATTGTTGGATTCAGAAATAATGCTGTTCTATTTGGAAGCACAGTCGTATTCCTGTTGATTAAGGTTGATCAGATTATTATTCCAGCGTGTTGTGTGCGTATATGATTTATTAGTGCTGTTCTATAATTTATCAATAGTTAATGTTGTTCCATTAGTGTGTTTTTCTTGATTTGCCTTAAGAGTGAAAGATTGTTATTTGATTGCGAAGAGTGCATTTGAGTTAATAGATTAAGTTTGGTTACGACTCGCGAGACTTAGTTTGTTGAACTACATTCCATTTTGAATACATTGCATTCTAGATTTTCGTTCATTCCTTTATTTGCTGTTGTTTGCTATCTTGTAGTTCCATTTTCGCATTTGTTGTTTTGGTGTGAGAAACGATCTAGAGAATTTGTAGTGAGCTTGGCATTCAACATCTGGCTCGGACCCCGTGGTCTATGCTCCAAACCTCCTTTCCATCGGTTTCCAAAGGGATGGGTTATGTTGCAGAACCCTTGAGCCGATAAGGCATATAGTTTTACCGAGATGTGTGATTTATTATTTTGAAGTATTTGAATTCTGAGACAAAGCTCCAGGTTATCCTGCCAATATTTTTTAAACTTTGTACTACTAGCATTACTCTGACAAGTGATAACCTCATAGGGGCCACTCTTTGGAATAACGAAAACTCCAGGATTGACATATTAATGTAGAGGTAATTAGAGGTGAAAGGTACTTTTTATAGCTTTACCCATGTCCAGCATTAACCAATGAGAATGTTATCGCAAATTTTAAAGTCCAGTCACCCACCTCCCAAATGGATGCGACAGTTCATTGAAAAGGATTTTGTCTTATTGTTTGAAAGCTGTGATAAAATTGTTTTAAGTTTTTAACTTAAGGATTAATGTTTTTAATATGCCGCGACAAGTTTTTATTTGCTAATTTTTAGAACTTAGATTATATATATATATATATATATATATATATATATATATATAAGCTTTGTAATAGTCATATATGTGCTGTGAGAAAAACAAAAAAAATAAAAAATAAAAAAGGACAGAGAGTGAAAAATAGAGTAATGTATCTGTGTGTTAAAATAGAGAGCAAAGACTGTGTGTATGCCCGAAGAAAGTGAAGCAAAATTTGTAAGAGAGCTATGTCTTGTAGCAGCCAAAAACATCTTTGAATTGTAAGCCAAAATAGCAGTTCTGAGGCAATTTGTTTTTGTAACAATCAATGTTTTGTTTAATGAAAAAGTGTGCTTACTCCATGTTACGAGGATAAATCCCTTTTGCGGACAAGAGCGATCTCCCTAGTATCTTATGGATAGCTAGAAAAAAAACAACCAATTGCAAATCACTTCCTCTAGACCATATGCAATTTAGAATTATTAATAACAAAGTTTGAGGACATGCCCCTACCTCAAGTCCAATGCTTGTTGTAATATTTTCTCCAGTCGCTCCAAAAGAGGTCACTCCAACATGCAGGACTTGCAATCAAAGACAGATAAAAGGATTAAAAACACCTGCAAGATATAATAATTGAGAAAATGCTAGTCTATCTTACTGATCAAGGAATCTAAGAATTGAATTACTCAAATAGATACATGAACAATTCAATGAGAAAATGAAATCCATTTGTATTATCTTGTATAAAATAAGTAACCTTACAACCTGTCACCTTAATGTTATATAGGTTCTTCTAGGGTCTTGAAAAACTATTCCTCCTTCGGTTTGACAAGCCTTCTTCTCTCCGAACTAGCATGAAGTTATAGATATGAGTGTGTGATCATTCTCATATCAAAGATGACTAGCATGGAGAGTATGATTCTCTTGAGAATTTCTTCAGCAATTAACATGTATGTCTACAAGCTACCATCTACCCTTGAGACTGAAACATGAGCTCAATTTATAGGAAAATGGAGGTAGTTCCAATTCCATGAAAATGGGGATGGATTCCTCTCATGAATGGATTTGAGCTCCAAATACCATGAATGAAGGGATAGAGCTCCATGAGTGGAGGGATGAAGCTTGAACTGATCGCGCCTCTAGAAGCCTCTAGTTGGGAGAATATTCGACCAGTTGGGCTTCTAGAACTTACTTTTCCTTCAAAATTACTTTTACGGAGGTCCGCAGGTTTTATAAGTAGAAAGTGCAGGATGTGCCGCAGGCTATAGAACACACATCTGCAGATTCGCAGGCAAAGGCTAGGAAAAGTGCGGAGTTTGAATTTTTAGGGTTTTAATGATCTTTTCTCCAATTCCAAGACTTGGTTTTAGGAACTTTAGGGTTTCAGACCTCTAAGGGAGCATAATATAGGTAATAATGAACCTATATGGACAGTCAAATGTCATGGGGACAAAATAACATGTAACAGATTTCCCCCTAAAGTGCGAAGTCTGAGGTTGTTTTGAAGAGTGAAGTGTTTTATCATTTCGAGGATTGGATTGCAGACATACCAGTCGAAAACCTGTAAAAAAATTCAATGAAAACATATATATATATATATATATATATATATATATATATAGCATCGCTGAGGTAGGCATTCCCATACTCAGATCAAAACTAACTAAATGTTCTGATACAAAAAGGATTTTAATATTACATCAATAGTAGACACAGCATGGATGCAACCATTTGTCATAAGTAGTCTACTGTATCACGAATAATAAAACTCCTCATAGCCTGGATGGTGGAAACTAGATCCAGTGTCTTGATTTCCACTTTCCGAACAAGTATGATTATATCCATGCGATTGATTGTGTCGAAGTCGAACATGGTAGAAACCACTTGATTACTAGTCAATGATGTGAACTGTTAACAAGTGTGAGAGAAACCACCAATAATGAAAATGGCTCTCAAGGTACTTAGTAAAATCTATGAAGTGTGAATGAATGATTTGCAATCGAACACTTCACAGAATCATTCTATCGAAGGTCAATGATGCAACCTGTCGTTGAAGGCGAGAAACCTGCCATTAGGGCATGCATATCCCAAGGTACTGATAGGATTCTAGATCAACTTTCTAGATGATGAGTTGTCATTGATAGAAACTGACCCGTCATAGGAAAGTCCACAACACGAAACCATTAGATCAAGTTTTGAAGAAATATTTGCAAGGACTGACTCAGGGATGGTCAACGCGAATGGAGACAAATGTTTGCAATGAATGGTTTATATGAACGGTCTCTTGAACACATAACGACACTACAGATGGTTTGGTAACAATTGATATAACACTAATACCCATAAACCGACTGAAGACTTTCAATGTGGTTTGATTAACTGTTAGGAAAAGGATTTTCCCAACCCAGGTACAAGTGTGACAAAGTGTCATGTTCAAGAGTGGTATACTGCTTAAAACAAAGTGTGACAACTGGATTCATTTTCTCTTTTTCCCCAACCATTACTGGCAAGTACCTCTTTATTTTTTGACAAGCTTGAGGAGGATAACATTTGCTTGTTTGTGTAGCTCATCCTTCGGATGAGTCCATCTTAGTTTAAAATCGAACCCTAAAAAGGAGTGGTTCGGTCCTGTTGTAATTGACAGGTCCTTTACTGTTAAGTTTTAACGAGTCCAGTATAGGAGAAACTCGTTGTTTTTCAGTTTTAGGGGGTCAGAAGAAAAACATAAGAAAACTTTGTGGCTGTACTTTTTCGTAAATTTGGTCTCTCTATTCTGAAAAAGGATAAAATAATACAAGAGAGAGCTCTATTGACCATGATTAGTCAACGTATACCTTTTTTGTAAATAGTCCATTTTAGTCTGGAAAAGAGGTAAACTTAGACTGAAGGGATAATTATTCATTTCCTTTAACGAGTTCGAATAATCAAGTACTCGGCGATCTTTTCATATTTAGAGAGTCTGAAAAAGGCTTAAAAGAGAACTCCAAAATTTCTATTTTTCATAATTTTCAAGAGCCCGAAAAAGTGATAAAAGTGTACTCCACGGCAAAATAATTCTTTTCACCAATAAAACCTGTATTCTGCACAAAAACTTGAAATATTAAACATACCTTTTTCCAAGAAATGAAAATATCAAAAAATAACTTTTTAAATCAAAAAATAAATAAAATATAACATTTCATTCATTTAAAAACTATAAAAAGGAGTTTAACAAATTCATTTTCACCTTTTGTCTTCAGAGTTGTAAATTGAGAGATTTTGGAAAAATATTTTCAGAGTTGATATCGGGAGAACCGTTCGCTCATATCATGATTCGTCAGAAACAGGTAATCCATAACACTCTTCTCTTCATTTCTATCCGATTAAATTCTTGTTTTAGCTTTAAATTCATTTTTTGAGGAGAAATTATGTTCAAAAATCCGGTCTCGAGGGTCCGCAGGCTATGCATGTGTTACGTGCAGACCCCGATAATTTTCTAAAACGAAAATTATCGAGATATTGCGGTTTTTGTGTGGAGAACGTGCGGAGGTCCTCATTGTTTCTAAACAAAAACTGCGGAGGCCCCGTGACAGTTTCAAAATTAGTAAAGTCTCTCAAAAATGGTTAAAGTTTCCAACTCAAAAAGTTTCTAACCTTCAAATGCGTCCATTTGCAGGCTATTTCACCATGCTAGAGTGGAGAGAACATGAGCATGAAGATATAGAAAATGAAGCCATGATTAATCCTCCAATAATGGGAGTGCTTCAAAACTGTGGTTTGTTTAAATTCTGGGTGATTCAAGGTATGAGAGCACAGGTAGAGCTGCTGACATGGTTAGTGAATAAATGGGACATTAAAAATCAGTGCTTTATTATTGGCGACCATCGACTCGAAATCGAGCTCAAAGATATTTATTTTATCACTGGATTACCCAAAAGAGGATAAAAAATATCTTTGTTTGGAGCTAGACAGGGTGGTCTACCCATTTCTAGCTATAAACAATAGTTCTGCAGTGATGAAGCAGATCCAAAGGACAATCACATAGACATAAAAACTATCTTGCTATTAGATCTTAAATTCATTGCATTCACGGTAGCCAGGTTGTGTGGAAGTGTTGTTGTACATGTAGCTACTAAAGCTCAAATGAAAAGCGCGGTAGATTGTTTCAGAGGCACCATTTTCAACTAGTGTGAAGGGGTACTGATCAATCTGAAACACCAGTTAACTAGAGAAAAGAACGCAAAGTTGAAAAACTTTGGTTATGGCACCATCTTGATTTCTTTTTCTGTGAAGTGAATTCCACTTCTTGCCCCTCAGATTCCAGTAGATCCTAGGGAGATTAGAGAGCCTCAGATGGTACGTTGGGTTGTAGTAATGGCTCACCATGGTGGTGACAGAAGTTCAGTGGTTCGGTTCACTCTAGCCTATTTTATGTGGTTACAGAACCAAATCTTCACAATTGAAGTTTTCCCTTATGCGAGTATATATTTCAGAGGTGATACCAAGATGTCCTTGCTTCCAGGGGCATAGTGGGACGAATCAGGTAAGCGAACTATTTTGATGTTTTAATCTAATTTTTATTTTTTTTAATCATCTGATACTGATAACAATCTTAAAAATGGAGATGTTGGTCCACAACGACGAGCTGCACTCCGCCGCTTTGATAGGCGGCAAGCTACGCCTATGGCACCACCACTGGATCAGGAAGCAGAGATCCTAACTGATCTAGAACACAACCTGGAGAGGTTAACTGCAGATATTCCCAAGACAGGGATGGATTACATTCCTCTCCGTCTTCAGAGACATGTTGCGGGTGTTCCAGGGCAGTTTAGGAGATTTTTTCGCAGGGTGGCACGTGCCATCGTCTATTATCGTGATCATCATCACGGATAGTAGATTATCATCATGGATTGACATGTTTTTTTTTGTATCAGTATCTATTAGATCATAAGGTGTTTAAACCTATGATCATAGACGATGTAATATTTTTTAAAAGAAACCTATCTATGATATAACTACTTTCTGTGAGTATCTTGTTCAACATATTATTGAATTTTGTTTTTGTTTACTATTTTAAAGTTGCAAATGTTTATTTAGAACAGGGTTAGCTAATGCATCAACCAATGTGTTTAAATTTCTTGAAATGTGTTGATATTCAATGTAATCAAATTTTCATTCCAAGAGACGAACCTTCGAAAATAACCTCAATAACACTGGATTTTTAATTGCATATACCCTATTTAAATGTAATACAATGATTTTTGAATCTAACCTAATGATCAAACTTCGAATACCAAATAAAATGGCATTAGATAATAACTTAGTGACTACGCTATATTCTGCAATATTTTTCTTTGTTTGACCAAGGCTTACCCCATGCATAGAAACTAACTCATCAATAGGTGAATAGATAACCCAGGTTGCAGAAGAAATATTCTGTGTACTACGACAGGCACCATCAGTAAAACCAATGTTTGTTTTAAGGGATGTTGACATTTGCAATATCAAGAGTAATCAGGATAAGCAGAGATATCAGTGACAAAATATTAAACTAGGCACACTTATCTAATCTAAGGCATACTATCTAAAAAGTAACTAATGTACAAATGAGATATTCACATGAAAATTAAGCATAATATCTCTTAAGATAAAGACCATTTATGGGCTTATCTAAAGATACTCCATCATAATCAATCAATTTGTAGGCTCCTTTCACAAGCACATGCTTGACGATGTAGGGACCATGCCACATTGGTTCAAATTTTCCAGCACCTAGCTTATTGTTAGCTTGATCATAAAATAATACTAGGTCACCTTCTGAAAAAACATGAGGTGTAACACTTCGATCATACTGAGCTTTCACATGTTTCTTATGAGCTTCGGTAGCCAATGCAATGGTGCGTCGAGTCTCATCTAATTGTGCTAAGTACAAAAAGCGTTTTTCCTCTTTAGAGGTAGCTGGTAGTAATTCTATGGCTAATTGGAGTGACCGTATTTCGCATTCAATGGGTAACACAACTTCTAAATCGTAGACCAGTTGAAAAGGAGTGAACCCTGTAGCAGTTTTTGTTGAGGTTTAGTATGTCCATAGTGCTGAAAAAACATGGTATGCCAATTAGATTTATGAGTTCTGATAATCTATTTAATCATGGTCGTTAAAACCTTGTTGACGGATTCAACTTGACCATTATCCTGTGGGCAATATGGAGTAGAATTATCATGGCGCAAGCCTAGTTTATCAGAAAGCTCGGTCATCATTATATTTTGAAAATGACTGCCATGGTCTGTGATAATAGCTTGAGGCACACCAAAACGAGCAATCACATGATTGAATACGAATGTAGATGAAACTTTTCCATCTACCGCAAATGTAGGCATCGCCTCAGCCCATTTGGTAATGTAATCTACAATGAGAATAATATACCCATGCCCCCGACCGAGTGAGGGTTACATGTAATGAAATCAATGCTGCATTTCGCAAAAGGACCAATACCAATAATTTGGTGAAGAGGAGATGGAGGTGCACACATCTTTCTATAAAAAATCCGACAGTTGTGGCATTTCCAGACCGCAATAATACAATCTTTGAACAATGTCGGCCAAAAATAACCAGCGCGCAATATCTTTTGGGCTGTGGCAAACCCAGAGATATGACCACCACACACTCTAGAGTGGCAGTCATTCAAAACCCTTTCTATCTCTTCGTGAGTTATACATCGTCGAAAAACAGAATCTGCACCACGACGATAAAGTGTGTCCCCAACAATATTGTATTGTTGGGATTGATACCAGATTTTGTGTCAATTTGAACGTGAAAGATCTGGGAGAAAGGTTTGGGTTTGAAGATATATGATGATATCTCCATACCACGGATCTAAGATACTGATAAGAAACAGAGATTCATCAACAATGGGATTCTCTACCATGGTTTCTGTCTCAGTATTGGGAAAGTCACACATGAGTTCTACAAACAAAAGTGATTTTTTTGATTTGGATTTCTCAAATTCCAAATCAAACTCTTGTAGGATAACTATCCATTTAGAGTATTTTCCCCCAAGTAATTTTTTTTTCAAAGTATACATCATTGGGTTGCAATTATATATCATTGTTGTCTTACGTAACAAGATGTAGTGACGAAATCTTTGCACATCTTGAACTGCTACCAAGGAAAATTTCTCCACATGTGAGTATTTGATTTCGGTTGGATTCATATTTTGACTTAGATAATAAATCACATGCTCGTTGTGAGATTCATCTTCTTGAACTAATACCATTCCAATGGTGGAATCAGAGGATGCTAGGTATAAAAAGTAGTCCTGGTTGTAATTGGGTGGATGTAATAACGGTGCATGGGTTAACACGTGTTTTAGAGCATCAAAATATTAATCGGAAATATCATCCCATATAAAAGGAACATTTTGTTTCAACAACTGGGTAAAACCTTTTGTTAACTCAACATGTTTTGGGATAAATCTACATATAAATTTCACTTTCCCTTGCAAACTTTGGAGTTGGTGGAGTGTGGAAGGAGGAGGTAAATTTATGATGGCCTCAACCTTTAAGGGGCAACACGAATGTCAGCCTTTGAAACAACGAATCGCAGTAATCATCCCGATTACACACAAAAAAACACATTTGTGCGGATTCAAGCAAATCTTGTAATGCCTACATCTCATAAAAATTGCTCGTAAATGAGTAGGATGAGCTTCCCTATGCAAGTGAGCAGGTAAATCATCGAGATAAGGTTGCACAATATGTTTGATTTCATGAAAAGCGTAAGACATTGCCCTTTGAAAACTTTCACTAGCATTTTTTAATCCAAAAGGTAGTTTTCAATAAGAAAATGTCCCCCAAGGACACATAAATGTTTTTTTTGGTTGATCAGCAGGGAGTATGTTAATTTGATTATATCCAGAAAATCCATCCATAAATGAAAAAATTTCATTTCCAGCGCAACCGTCAATGATTTGGTCGATATAGGGGGTGGGATAATTGTCTTTTGGACATGCTTTATTAATATTCATATAATCGATGCATACTTGTATAGTCCCTTTTTTCATGGTAACGGGAACTATATTAGATACCCAATCTGTCAATGGTATTGGATAAATGAATCCTGTTTGCAATAGTTTTTCAACTTCAGCTTTAATAGTAGCAACTTTCTGCAGATGTGTTGGACATAATATTTTTCTAATAGGCTTGGCATCCGGGTATGTCTTTATTTCATGAACGACAATCGATGGATCTATTCCTGGCATCTCTTCATAAGACCAGACAAATATGTCTCGGAATTCTTGAAATAGAGCTTTATATGTATTAATTTCATCCATAGTACAAGAAGCGCCTATATGAATGTTTTCAACAATTCTGGGTTTCACTGATATGTTGATAGGAATAATTGTAGAAATGTTTCCTAAATTAATCTCAGAATCCAAATTTGTAATGGATATGTGATTTTGTGGTTCTTCAACATAATCAATCATGAAAATGGACGAAAAATAATTTTCAAACCTATCAAGTTCAGGTAAAAACGAAGATCTTATATGTAGATCATCCCAAGGTAATTTGTCCATTGACAAAAATTCTCAAATACTTTCGTCATTGTGAAACACTTGTTGAAAAGGATCGGAAACTGATGTCGAGGAAGATTTTGATAGTGAAAAAGATTCTTTGGGGATCACATTCATTTGATCCGAAGTAGTTGAATTTGTGTCAGAAAATGACATTACTCCTGCATATGCTACTTCAAAAGGACTCAAAGGCATCTCACCGTTGAAAGAATCCATTTCTGACTCTGAAGGCACTATCCATGTGTCATTGAATGGTATATTACTTGATGAAATCATATTGATGTTAGCAATGGTACGCGATACATTGGGTGTTGGCATAGAAAAGGTCCTCATCAGAGCAGAGTCTTTTAGTAAACCTACACCAAAATATTCATATGGGATAGTCGATTTTCCAACATGCTGGATATTGTCTCTAGAAGTAGGGTTGGAAGAATAATATGAAAGCTGATCGATTTTCACAATATTCCCTTTACGAGGAAAAATGATTAACTGAAAGATCGATGAAACGACAAATGTCATGGCATATGTCAAACCAGGAGGTAACTCCTCAAATCAGAATGTGTTATTGAATGAAGAATGAACATGCATTTATACATGGAGGTGAGGCTAAATGGGATTCATCTCTGGCAATGTGTACTATGTTACCTGTGTATTTATTACCTAAAGACCAGCTACCTACACACCCATCCCACGGGATTAGGTGTCAACATTACCTTCTTATTCAGAAAATTTTGGCAACCCCAAACACAGAATGTGGGCTTTCTGGCTTCCACCAGTACTTTTACAGCAGATACATGATTTCTCTGTTTGTGGACAATAGTGTAGATGAATGATTTCTTTGAACTTGATATTGTGATGTCTCTTGATAATTACCTTGTTTTAATCCCCTTTGCTGATCCTTGGATTTTGGTTCTTAGCCAACTTTATTGCAGTATTTATCTGATCATGAAATGATACATTTGTTCATACGCAAATCTTCAGGGATTTTTGAACCTTTATTTACTGTTTATGTTGTTGCCTTGTCTGCCTCGGTCGTAAGTCTGTTTGGGCTGCATTTATTGTGATCTCCATGAACAGTCCCCGTCACGGAGCTACGGCCTCTTTTTATCATCCAGCCACCCCTGTTTCTTGCCTCAAATGCAGTGCCAAATCTCAGGCTCATGAAGCTCTAAGCATTCTTCCTTTCCTTCATTCAAAATCCAGTCATGCAAATACATGTATGTGTTTCTTACGACAATGCGTCTAATGGTTTACAGACACAAGTTGAAAAAATGAAGATATCGTCTGGTGGTGGTGTTGATAAGACTTCCTACTATTTATCTATCTTTTAATTACACTCTCTGAAGCTAACAACTATGATGCAGCTGGTTGCTGACCATTAGGTGGTTAAGGATTCACAGTCATCCATGCAATTTGTTCAAGATCTCCAATTCTTGTACGAAAAAACTCTTTAATTTGGATATTGAATTATTCCTTTAGTAATGTGTTCCATTTAATGATGTTTCAAAACCTTTCTTCAACTCTTTGGATACAATACCAACTCTATTAACATTATCTGGATCACTCCTACGCAATCATACATTTTAACCAGCACCTTAACAATAATTGTCATCTCCATCCATCTTCTTGAAATCAAATTGAAGATCCTAAATCATTCCTACATGCAGAATATTGTTATGCAAAGACCCTTAAAGGATTTTATAAGCTTGAAAACTTTGTATTTCTTATTACAATCAACTACGTGATTACTAAAATTTCATACCGATATCATTCAAAATTTAATTTTTATCTCGATGGACTTCCATCGATGAACTACAAAAGCGGAAAGTCAGATGACGATCACTATATGAAATGCATTTCTTCTATATTAAATATTCTTTGACATAAAAATGTACATACAAGCACGACCTTATTAACAAATATGACCATCAACTGTACTTATCTGTAATTACCCAATATTGTTCGTTCAAAGAAAGGTCAACATTAGTACCATTCTTTATCAAGACATCATGCTCACCACATCACTTCTTTCATTGTCTATGAAACGGCTTCTTTGATGGAAGTTGGTTCATGATCTGTAGAAAAAACTCGATTCTGATTCTGTATCATATCGGAAAATGAATTATCTACATCACCTTGATTATTGGTGATCACGTTTCAACTAACAACCTCATGGTGGTATTCTAGTCTTTAATTACTTGATTTCATTTAATGAACATTCATATTCGGTGGGATGATTCAAGATTAATCCGTTAACCAGTACATCATCAATGTATCATGTGGTTATTTCTATGAAGGTATTACGGACATGGTTCATAGTTTGATTCAATATCCAGATCCCCTTGAGATGTGGAATCACATATCAGTTATTTGAAGAACACATGCAATCTTATATCAAGAAACGATCATTCCATCGCAACACCATATGATTCAAGATGAAATCTGCTATCTACCAAACTTCCCATGCAACAAGGCGTCTTATATTGATGAATTTAGAAGATTACTACTGCTGGTTGTCTTTATTTGCTCAAATTTCAGGCTGTAGTGGATGAAAATACAATGTAACTGAAGAATGCCTTCTACATTTTAAGAATTTACTTTATTCAACGAGGACAATATTCTTTATCTACTTTAGCTTATAGCTTACTATTCACTTTATCCGTTCCATTCTTGAAAAATAACATGGGACGAACCATATTTAAATACGACCGTTCTGTTCTTTCAATCTACTGGCTAACTGAGATTCTGTGTACAGATTCTTTTTGATATTTGGTTGTGTTGGCAAAGTAATTTTTAAAGTGCATTGAAATACTATACCTCTATGACGTTTCTAGATATTGAAACTAATATATATTTGTGCATTTTCAATCACATGCAAAAGACTCGAAAGTTTGAAAAGCATCGGACTTATTCTTCTTTAAATAAATCCGCATTCACATTCACAGTAAATAATCTCTACTTTCCTTTCTTTTCTTCTACTTGACTCCCTTAACACCGAAGCCCCTCCAATCCAATAAACAACTCATTTTCTCTGTTACTACAGAATACAATCACAGAAGATCTTGTTTGTTTACCACTATAATCTGGCACTAAAACACGGATTTCTCCCAAGATGTGGCGGTCATGTACCATTTTTTGTTGACATAGCAGCGCTATGGTTGGTATCCCAATCATGTAAGGAGTGATGAATCTTTTAGCCTCACTAATTAAACTGAATGCAAGGTTTGAGCATGAGAAGATGAACCTTTCGACGCCTAAGTATATATTCTATTTCTCAACAAATAGAGCCAGTCCGGTGCTTTGAACACGCACGCATCAAACATGATGAATTGGCAATTAATGCTTCTTTTGGTTTAAGCGGTTCTTGCCATTCTCCCCATCGAAATTATCGCAAAACCTCATGTAGGATATGATCTGGAAGACCAGGCAACTTACTGGCAACTTACGGGACTGGTGTTATATAAGTAGGGGCGGTAATATATGGTTGGGATATAAGGCGGGTAAGTCGAGCAGGGAGATTGCGTTGGGAGATAAGGGGCGTGTGCGTTGGGAGATAAGGGGGTTAATGCAGTATTGTAGTGTTACAAACGCGTGGAGTTGGTATTACAAAGGCGGTATATGCAGG